>CM070595.1:30927908-31252797 GCA_036346395.1 Hsuehochloa calcarea | reverse complement strand
TTAGCGTTCACCGATCAAGTATTTTTTAGCACGTCTTCGTGATTGGTTCTTGATATTGTTTGTCCTTGAGAATATCTTGGTCGCGGAGATGATCTTCTGTAGCATGGTCATTGAAGGTTGGGATGTCCTCATCATCCTCCCCTCCTTGAAAAGGAGTCGTCCTCGACTCGTTTGGTCCAAAGTAAGGAGAGAAGTCGGATACATTGAAGGTCTCACTAACGCCATACTTCTTGGGAAGATCAATCTTGTAGGCATTGTCATTAATCTTTTGAACCACTTTGAAAGGGCCATCTGCTCGTGGCTGTAGCTTGCACTTGCGCTGGTCAGGGAAACGATCTTTTCTAAGATGTACTCATACCAAGTCACCTGGTTCAAACAACATCTTCTTTCTTCCCTTGTTTGCCCGCCTCTCATACAGCTGGGTCATCTTTGCAATATTCTCTCGCCTTTTGGTGAATCTTCTTGACATGTTCAAAGACGTTCGTTTGCATCTAAATTGACGCGCTCCCTGCAGCAGTAAAGGCAAAAGATCTATGGGAGCATGGGTTTGAAACCATATGCAAGTTCAAATGGACAAACTTTAGTGGTCGAATGTACATACTGTTGTATGCAAATTCCACATGAGGTAGACACTCTTCCCACATCTTCAAATTTTTCTTGAGCATTTCGAAGCAACATGGACAATGTTAGGTTCACGACTTGATTTGTCCATCCGTTTGAGGATGGCATGTTGTAGAGAACAACGACTTGGTCTCAAGCTTTCCCCACAAGGTCTTCCAAAATAGCTCAAAAACTTAGTGTCTCGATGCGATACAATAATTGTGGCACACCATGTAAGCGCACAATCTCACGAAAAACAATTGACAATATGTGAAGCATCATCGCTCTTATGACATGGAATAAAGTGAGCCATTTTGCTAAACCTATCAACCACAACAAAAATTGAGTCCCTCCCCTCTTTGTCCGAGGTAAACCAAGAACAAAATCCATTGAAATATCTTCCCATGGAACATTAGGAATAGGTAAAGGAATGTACAAGCCATGAGGGTTCAAGCGGGACTTAGCTTTATTGCATGTCTCACATCGCAATATATATCTTTCAACGTCGCGCCTCAACTTTGGCCAAAAGAAATGGTCACCAACACACTCTCGTTTTCTTAGCACCAAAATGGCCCATAAGTCCGCTGAATGAGCTTCTGCAAAAGCAATAGGCGAACAGAGCAAACGGAATGCATAGCTTATTAGCGAAATAAAAACCATCATGCAAATGAAACTTGTCCCACCCTTTCCATTACCACATTTGGAAAATGGTGCGAGAAAAATATGAGTCATGAACATACAATTCTTTGATACTTTCTAACCCAAGAACTTTAGCATCAAGTTGAGAAAGTAAAGCATGAGCGTCTAGACAGGGCATCTGCTACAACATTATCCTTCCCTTTCTTGTACTTGACAATGTAGGGAAAAGATTCAATGAATTCACTCCATTTTGCATGTCGTCGATTCAGTTTTAGTTGACCCTTAAGATGTTTCAAAGATTCATGGTGCAGTGTATCACAAATTCCTTAGGCCACAAGTAGTGTTGCCAAGTTTCCAAAGCTCTCATGAGGGCATACAATTCTTTATCATAAGCGAGTAATTGAGAGTTGGACCACTTAACTTTTCACTAAAATAAGCGATTGGCCTACCTTCTGCATGAGTACTCCTCCAATCCCTATACCACTTGCATCACATTCAATTTCAAAGTCTTACTAAAATGCAGGAGTGCAAGGAGTGGTCTTGATGTCAACTTAGCTTTCGGCTCTTCAAATGCCTTCTCTTGTGTCTTACCCGGTGAAAAGTCTTGCTTTCTTTGTCAATTCGTTGATTGGGGCAGCAATGGTACTAAAATCCTTCACAAACCTACGATAAAAACCAGCAAGGCCAAGGAAGCTCCTCACTTGGCTCACATTTTGTGGAGGTAACCACTCTAACGACCTTTATCTTCTCCTCATCCACCTCCACTCCTTGACACGAAACAACAAAGCCAAGAAAAACTACCTTGTCGGTGCAAAAGGTGCACTTGGCAAGGTTAGCGTACAACTTTTCCATTCGCAAGACACATAGCACACTTTCTAGATGTTCAATATGTTCTTCAAGAGACTTCTTTGTAAATTAAGATATCATCAAGTAAACAACAACAAATTTACCAATAAAAGCTTTAAGCACATGATTCATCAATCTCATGAAAGTACTTGGTGCATTTGTCAATCCAAGCGGCATGACCAACCATTCATACAACCCAAATTTTGTTTTGAATGCGGTTTCCACTCATCACCCTCTCTCATTCGAATTTGGTGGTAGCAAGCCAGCAAATCAATCTTAGAAAAGATGGTTGAACCACTAAGCTCATCAAGCATGTCATCAAGTCTAGGTATTGGATGCCTATACCTTCTTGTTATGTTATTAATGGCTCGGCAATCTACACATTCTCCATGATTCATCTTTCTTTGGGACTAAAAGAACCGGTACAGACAGGGTGAGAGACTTTCTTTTACATACCCTTTGTCGAGTAGGTCTTGTACTTGGCGTTGAATTTCTTTGGTCTCCTCTGGATTTGTGCGGTATGCTGGTCGGTTAGGAAGCGGGGCACCAGGAACAAGGTCAATTTGATGTTCAATGCCTCTTTTTGGTGGCAGCCCTGGTGGTACTTCGTCAATAAATACGTCATCGTAACCCTGTAAGAGATTCAACACAACACTCGGTAAAGTAGAGGGTAAGTCGTTAGTTGATAAAAGGCTTTCCTTGTACAGGAGTACAAAGAACATGGCATTGGGTTCTCTCAATTCTTTTATATCCCCTTTCCTAGCCATCATCACTAATCCCTCTTTTCCCCGTGTCTTGGTATTTTGCGGCTGTGGAGATTGATTTGGTTTTGGTTGCACTCGCTCACTATGTTTGTGGTTCTCACTCTCTCGCTGTTTCTTTTTCAGTTCATCCTTCATTATCTCCTCCGGTGTTAAAGGAAGTAAAGTGATACGCTCCCCTTTATACATAAAAACAAGGGTATTGGCTCGGCAACTAATCTGAACATCACGATCATATAACCAAGGTCGCCCCAAAAGTAACTGGCATGCTTGCATTGGAACCACATCACACTCCACCTGATCTTGGTATTTTCCAATTGAGAATTGGACGGTCACAATGTTGTTCACTCGCAGTGCTCCACAATCATTGAGCCATTGCATCTTATATGGGGCAGGATGACGTCGTAGTTTTAGTCCCATTCGTTCTACCAATTCTAGACTTGCAATGTTATTGCAGCTGCCATTATCAACAATAATGCTGCATACCTTGCTCATGATGGTGCCTCGAGTGTGAAATAGGTTATGTCGCTGACCATTTTCTCCTTTCACAACATTAACACTAAGCACCGTCGAGAGATAAAACAATTGTTGTCTCCATCATCATTGGAATACCACCATCATCCGATGCTTCTTCAAGTAGCCCATCCTCCTCGGCTCACTCTCGATTCCCATTCTCCTTGTTCGTTAACAAGCAAGTTTCTTCTGCTAGGGCACTCGGAGGCAATGTGCCCACGCCTTGGCACTTATGGCACTTAATTTGCGGTGCGAGATGTAGTTCTTCTTGTCGATGTGGAAGATGATGCTCCTATTTTTCCACTAGGCGTCGATTATCTTGGTGTCCTGCGGTGAAGAAGCCGACGAGGGTGTAGGCTTGGCGCGAGGAGTAGATGGAGCGTCTCGGCGAGGGCACCTTGAGAACGGCGACCGGCAGAGGATGTACTACTGTTGGCGACGCCATGGAGTGAAAAAGAACGGTTCCCAAAAGATCGACCACGTCCTTCTTGTCGAATCTTTCTCTCCGTGCGCATAGCACGGCAACAAGATCTTGCATTGTTATAAGGAAACATCTCAACAAAACCTGAAATTTCATTATTTAGACCATGCAAAAATCTTGCCATCTTGGATTGACATCCTCTCGAATCCCAAAGACGGATCAAGAGTAATTCCATTTCTTTATAGTACTCGTCCACCGTTTTAGACCCTTGTCTTAACGCTTGCAACCTATTGCGAAGGTCACGTTGGTAGCTTAAAGGCACAAAGCGCCTTCTCATCACTTGCTTCATTTGGCCCAAGTATTGATATGACCACGCCCGATTGTAGCTGATTTTGTTGCATTTGATTCCACCAAGTGAGAGCATAACACGAGAATTCAAGCGAGGCAAGATTTACCCGCCTTTGATCGGAGAGATTATGGATCTGAAAAATCGATCACATTGTTCTTTCCAATCAAGATAAGCATCGTGGTCTTCTATTCCCTTGAATTTAGGGCGCTCAACTTGATCCGAGCAATATTATCTGGATCATCCCTTTCACGGCGACCTCGAAGCTGTCCTCCCTCACCATGGGCAGCACCACGATGTGGGGGTGGATGCTGTCCGTAGCCATCATGATCTGCAAAAGTTTCATCGTTGTCATCATATTCTTCTCCATACTGCGGCCGTCATGCACATATTGGTCGTGGAAGCGCCTACGGTGGCCAAAACCACGACCGTGAGCACCTCCCCATCATGCGAGAATATGTGCGGTGCGCCTACGACCACGATGGGCACGCCCCTCGTCCATCACCCCGACCAAGATCTTCTTTGTCGTGGAAGCCGTCATTAGCGGCGGCTCCTCACGAGTTCTCATCGTGGCTTCACCTTGATCAACAGCAGGTTAGGTTGGCGTAGACCCCAACCACCGGCGACGGAAGGCGTTCATTGAGCATCCGTCCCATGCTTTGAACGGATCACGTAATTGTTGCATCTCGGCTCGTGTGGTGGTTGTTCATCTCCTTCATGATTTTCCCCATGTACACTTTCGTTGGAACTGCCATGTTAGCGAAGAGAAAGTGGAATAGGTAATATTTGTGGAATCACACAACCTCACCTCTTACTCACCAATGTTCTTATCGTTCTCAATGGACAACAAGAGTGCAAGAGTGGCGATACCTTGGATGTGGTCAAGCGATTGGAAGGACACGAATCGAAACAACCGGCCGGGTTTTAGTGGGGCTTAGTGGGCTAAACAAGGAGGGTTGTAATCTTGGGATCAAGTGCAGTAAACCACACAACGGATCGTGAATGTCACGGTCCAAAACACGAAAAAAAATTTGATGCAAGAATTTGAATCTTGCAATTTTGACAACCGCAACACAACCCTTCGCTTTCTTCTTCTCTTTTTTTTGTATTCTCTTTTTCTTTCTCTTTTTTTGTGTTCTCTTTTTCTTTCTCTCTTTTTTTTTCTTTTGATACTAAACCACAAGCTTAACTACTAAAACAAACACGGTGCAAGATATCGATGGTGACTAGAAACAAGATGAGTCTGAGCGGCACAAGATTAACGATACTAGACAAAGGTTTGGTAATTTTTTGTTTTGGATCGGACTTTTAGGATAGAAATCGAAATAATATCAACACAAGAAAAGTGATGCACTAAAAGGCTAATTTGTGAATGGAAACCTACCGTGACAACGAAAGCTCTGATACCAAATGATGCGTACACGCTAGGGGTGGCCCGATCTTCACGGCGTAGGTTGAAGAACAAAGCGAATCTTGCTGTGGACAGCGGGGATAACTAGTTGTGAGTAGCGGAAAGGGTAACTCGCTTTAACACGCCAAGGTTGGATGCGACCAAGCGTTGGGAGAGACGATCCGAAACCTTACGGATTCCGACCGCTATCCGAACAATCGCAGAACCACAATCCGGAACTAACCACACAAACGCCCTAAGCGTAGAGCACAATTAGGGGATCCCAAAGGAATCTTCTTGCAAATCCAAGAGAACTCACAAGAGCAAAAGGAGCAAGGAACTCAGCAGTCTTCTTTGCAATTTCATATATCGGTTTGTTGAAATATCAAAAGTACCTCCATGGATGGGAGTAGGGGTATATATACTAGGAACAACCCTCCTAGCTGGGTATGAACATAAGTCACCACGTTTGGAAGGTGGAAGGCCAACTGGTTGAAGCATTCAAAGAGTCTTCTCGGTTTCTCGCGCGTCTGCTCAACTTCTGCGCTGATCTTTAGTAAAATAGCAATAACTCTCTCCTCGGAAGTCCAAATGACGAACCGTTTGTTGGAGGTGAAAATAGACTTGATTATCTTTCCATCCATATAGGATAGGCATAGTGAAACGTTCCAGGTTGGTGTGCAAGCACTTAAGAAGACTTCAGTTTTGCGCAGTCATTTTTCAGCATGTGCATTGTTACTAAAATGATCATAACTTTCATTACACAACTCCAAATAATGCGGTTTGAAGCGTAGGAAAATAGACTTGACAAACTATCAATGCTCTGGTGTATAATGGCTGGAAACATTATAATTCATGCAGATAATGATTGCAAAACTCATTGGTTTTCGGACCTCCTTGTTCCTCTCAATGCACCGAGTTCAATCAAAGAAGAGGACATTGGAAGCACTACTAAGTTATTGAGATCTGGAATAAGTTCTAAGTTAGCGTTCACCTGATCAAGTATTTTTTTAGCACGTCTTCTCGTGATTGGTCCTTGATATTGTTTGTCCTTGAGAATATCTTTGTCGCGGAGATGATCTTCTGTAGCATGGTCATTGAAGGTTGGGATGTCCTCATCACTGCCCCATCCTCCTCACCACCACTATGCCGCCTACGCTCACGCCCACGCCGCCCGCTGTAATACCCCGGAAGCGAATCGGTTAATTAGAAAAGAAGTCGGGAGGGAAAAATCCAAATAAAGGAGTGGAATTTTCTAAAAAAATAAGGGGTTTTACGCAATTCCTGGCCAACCTGGGCCTGGGCCGTGACCCAAGAGGGGCCCATGTGGTGGCCGGCCAAGGGAGGGGGGTTTTCCCACAAACCCTAGCCGCCACCCCCCTCTTTCCCCCACTTGGGCGCCTCCCCCTTCTCCACAGCAGCCGCCCCTCCTCTCCCCTTCCTCCTTTGGCGCAGCCCCTCTCCAAGGGCATCTTCCCCGCTGGTTCCGTATTTTTCCGGGTGCGATAACCTCCCATTGGCGCATCCTCGTCGCTGCGATCCAGAGCGCCAATCAGGTTAGATTTCTACCCATGGTTTGCTTATCACATTATGTCAAGTTAGTGTCCGAATCATGAGATAGGGTTTGTCAGAAAGTTTTAGTTCTCATGCTTAGCTTTCTATAGGCGTAAAGATCACTCGATTTGGAGTTACGATTTAAAAGTTATGATAGTTTCTTTGCAACTGTCCAAAAGGGTCGATGAGAATTAGCGATTACATTGTCGCCAATATGACTTAATTAGAGGCGAATCGGAAAGTTCACCCAACACGAATTTTGTAGGAAATCTAGTAAGCTTTCAGATTGTTAAAGAATGTGATTTATAGTTGCGTCAATCAAAATTTATGGATTTTATACTACCGCTGCATTTTAATAAATGATTGAAGGAATAGAAATTTCACCTGATCATTATATTTATTAAAAGCTGAATCAGAGGACCTTGCTAACTAGGTTATCGTAGAAGGTTTTTTCATGTTTTCAGAGAGTCCAAGATCACTCCGTTCTGAGTTTCGTAGTAAAAGATATGATGATTTTAGTACTGCTGTCCAGTGGGACCTTCTGCTAGACTTTCGGAAAAATTGAGTAGAACCCTTATTCGAACCCTAGGTTTCGGGGAGTCGGGTTAAGGGGTGTGAATGGAGTCCATTTTTCTCAGTGTTCTTATTGTTAGCGGTATTCTTGTGTAGGAGGCGGAGTTTCGAAGTTAGGGGCATCGTCCTTGCCTCCCCGCATGTCGTAGCGAAAAAAGGCAAGTACAACTGTATGTTTGTACTTGATATGTGTTTTCCTTGGTTGATGATTACATGTATCTGATTACTTGTTCATATTAGTATATGATTACTATGGTTCTATTAATGATGTTTCTTCATTCATCGAATACATTCATATATGCAAGTGCTGTTCTTGCTACACCCATGGGAGTGGGTTGTGAAGTCTCAGCATTCCAACCTGGGCAAGTAAGACCCACCATTCCAATGTGGGCAATTTGGATCCCCGTTTCGAAATGTTCTTCAAACAGGCCTTGGATCCCCGCGTTTTGGATAACACGGGCATAAGTGAACACCGACGGGTGTTCACTAGCTATACCGGTATGAGCAGAAGAGAAGGCATGCACATTCATTCACTCATGTGTTATTTCTATTTTATATGTTGGTTCACTATACGCTAGATGAATTGTACCTGTTATGTTCAAAGTATTCTTTTGTACTAGCTGAGTCATGGACTCACCCTTGTTGTGTTTCTTGTTTTAGGTGAACCATTATAACGGCATTTATGGGAGGGAGTAGGCACACGGTTGCACGCACCATTGAAATAGACATTTGCTATTATTCCGCACTTAAGAGTTTGGATTGTCATAATAAATAATTCTCTTGATGATCGTTATTGGATAATGTTATGTTTAGGTTATGCGAGTTATTGATCCATATTTTCCGATTATAATCTTTATAGTTTTCTTTCGAACGAAGTATCATGTTCGAATTCAAATGTTGATTGTTTATTGCTGAAATTAGGTTGTTTATTATGCTAGGTGTCGTTTGAAGTGAATTTTAGTTGGCTTTTAAATATTAGTGTATTTTAGTTCCTTCAAGTTGTTGATCAATGGTAGAGGCTTAGGTAGCATCTTGGCTTTCGCATAGCCAGGGTGTTACACCCGCCCCCTCCACCGCAGCGTCCTCCTCCCTCCCGCCACCACGCCGCTCCTCGGCACCACGGTAGTCGCCGGCGCCACGATGCTCGCCGGTGAGGGCTCCGAGGGTGGGGGACTTCAAGGTGCCACACATCCTATCTGACTCCAGCGTCGCGAGTCCGGTGCAGTCGACGTTTCAGGAGAAAACCTGGAGCTACCTCCACCACCACCGCCACCGCCTCAAAGAGGAGGACGAGGTAGATGACGGAGATGAGGATGAAAGGGAGAAGCTGCATTGCGGCGGATGGGAGGATGAGGAGGACCACTACGTGTCCACAACGACGTCGGGAGACCACGGGGAATAGATCGGATTTAGGTTACAAATTTTGTTGCAGTGGATTTTTTTTGTTGCATACTGATCGCATCAATGTTGCGTCTCATTGAAAAATGTGTTGCAGTGTCTGATTGTTGCTTCTTTTGAACTTCTTTGATATATTGCAGCCGTTGAAAAAAATATTGTGACCGTCGGAAAAAAATATTGCGATTGTTAAAAAAAATACTGTATATGAATTCTGAGATGTTGCGTTTTTTTTTTGATGTGTTGGTGTCCTTTTCTAGATGTTTTGTTTTGATTCTGAGATTGAGAGCTTCTTTAAAATGTTGCATATAAATTTTTGATATGTTCAACAAGTGAAAACAAATATTGCACCGTTCTTTCCCATATGTTGCATCAGACCGTACGATGGGAAGCCACCCATCAAACGTCCGAGCCGTAGTTGCACCCTTTAAAATAACTATGTAGCAATATACTGCTTTGTGCACACAGTTCTTAGGAGAAAATTTTGTCGAGATTTCCATTTCAAAATTTGAAACTGAAAATGAAATTGAATTTTTAGTGTTGGACCGAAAAGGCGACTAGAGGGGGGAATAGGAGCACGCTCACTTTTTCACAAATAATAGATTCAATAATATTTCACTCCAGTAGCTATGGAAGCTATGAAGATCAGTAAATCAGTACAGCGGAAGACTAATATTGAATTTAATATAAACAACTACGCAAAACGACAAAAACAACAAAGATTAAAGCATACCAGTGCGCTGCCGGTCGGACCGCTGGCCTTGGGCGGTCGGACCGATTTCCAGCCGGTTTGACCGGTGGCCACAAGCGGTGTAACCGCCGGCCTCCAGAACAGATTGAAAAACCCAATGACGAAGATGCAACTAGATGAAACTTTTGATCTACTAATCCAAACTTGATGAAACTTAGAACACACCTTCTCTATGATATCAGGGACCTATTGCAATCGAAGATTATGATAATTCTTGGAGGACTCATGATCCTTTTCTGTTTGATCAAAGAAGGGTTCAAAACTGGGTCAAAACGAAAACTAGGTCAAAGCACGTGCTCGTGGGTGATTGATGATTAAGATGATCCTAGATAGATTCCCACACGTCACAGTAAGTTAGATCACGTGAAGAAATCAAGCAAAAACTCACGGATCAAAGAAAGACCTAAAATCATCAAATAGAGAGAAAGAATGCAAAGAGGCAAAACATTGATCAAACTTTCCTTTGATTGATTGATATGATCAGGGCTTACAGCCACTCCATCAATGGAGGACAATGCTCAATCCAAGAGCACGAAAATCACATCAAACATCAAGAACCCCAGCCTCCACAAAAGCTCTCTCTAAGAAAATTAGGGTTTACAAGAATTGCAAAAAAGAGAAGAGGTCGTGCAGCCACCACCCTCTCCTATTTATAGTGGAGTCTTAGACCTTCTAGAAGTTTGACTCTATTGGGCTCCTGTTAAGGCCCAAAATAAACGGGACACTTACGCACGCATTTTAATACGCCGTCTTTATCTCCCTTTGACCTAACTAGCTACCTTTGCGCCATCTTGCGCCTCGGATTAGATAAAAGATCATCATTGTCCATCTTGCATCATGCTTGAGTTAATTGACCTCACCCAGCATCGTCGATCGTTCTAGACCTCAACTCTCCAAGCCTAGTCCCGGTCATCCTCTCTGTTGACCGTCGTTGACCACCAAGCAACCTGCACAACAATAGACAAGTAAACCGAATTTGAGAATAAGTTCTTCACAACTTGACCCATGTTAGTCAAAACATGCATCATGCACCATATATGCCCTGAAACTCATGACTTTGACCTAACACACGAATATCGCCGCCACACCGGGCGACAAACAAAGTGAAAACCGGTCAGACCGCCCCCCAGGGCCGGTCAGACCGCCAGCTAGGACTTAGCCATTTTTCCAATCTGAAAAACCGAAACCTACTGGAATTTTTAAACCAATCGAACTTTTGACTAGAGACACCAAAAATTATGGGACCAAGTGCAATAGAATCCCCTCTCTTGCCTTCACCGTCTATTTTTGGCCCAGCTCAAAATACCACTTTCTAACATTCCCGGTCCGACCGCCGCTTATCGCCGGTCAGACCGATTTGGGACCGGTCTGACCGCCGCACCTGGCCGGTCAGACCGGTTCTAACCTGACAGAACTAAACTTTGCCGAAAACACGTGAAACGACAAACCGTAAACGCCATTGCCAATTGTCACATCATCCTAAGATCTGGAGCATATCCCCATGATATCCACATTTAGACCTAAGTCATTCTTTAAAATCTGAAAACATACTTTCAAAGCTATCTATTTGTTCAATATAAAGTTAATTTTTCAAGCGTACAAACATACATATTTTGGACACAAAATCATAAATAAAGTTCAAATATAAAGGTGTGGATGAAACAAATAGGTATATGTTACGCACAAGGAAAACTTGAGTTTTGCACTCCAATTCCAAATAGATGCCTTTGTTAGATAAATATTATGATATATACTAGATGATCGGAACTAAAAACAAGATCGCATATGTGGTAATTGCAACACCCAAAGGATCTGTAAATGCGAAAGTATACCTGATGAAGATGTCATTATTCGTAGTAGACTGATCTGAAGCAGTAGATGAACAGGTGCTCAATCTGCCTAGAGTTTGGTCTTTCCTAGCAAGAGGTAAGCTACAAACTCCAACTACAAATGGGGATAGGTTGTATGGTATGAGTTACCTTGCTGAGAGGATTTGACCCTTATTTACAGTCTTTAGTATAGAATCATATCCTATCTCATGATTAGAGATAGATTCCAAATAGGTCTCTACATAGATTTAAATCCAAGTCTATATTTTTCTTAATAGATACTCGGGCTCTTGATAAATACTTTATTTGATCACTTTATATGTTTGAGCCAACAATAGAATAGATAGCTTATATGTATTAAAACTCATGTAGGTCAACATAATAGGAAATTAATCAACAATCTCCCACTTGGACTAAATGAGTAGATACATAACAAAAACTTTATGAGCTACCAAAATGCTATCTATGTCATGAGCATCTTTAAACCAATCCGGTCCATCACTTATACCAACATAGGATCAAAGCGGGCTTCGTCACTTTAAAGCATAACTCAATCCATCAATGGTCACATATGTCAACATAAAAGAACGACATGGATCAAATATGGATGTGTAGCATGGAAATTACATGAGATTTGACCATAACATGTCTTTTTCCAGCTGGTCCAACTTTATTCCTTATGAGATTAAAACATCTTTTTAGTACCTAATGAGATGACAAGAATTCAGAGTAAAAGAATATAAACCTTTATTTCTCTAGAGAATATAACTAAAGTTCTTTACACTAAACTGGTATTGTCATATGAGCAATATTTTTTACAAACTCCCACTAGAACTGAATTCTTCAGGTGAAACTACACCCATATGAGCAACATGATCATAGAATACTTTAGGTGTCAAACCTTTAGTGAATGGATCCGCAATCATGGAGTTTATACCCATATGCTCAATTGACAATTTACCACTCTGAATTCTTTATTTAACAACTAGGAACTTGATGTCTATATGCTTAGATTTAGAAGAGCTCCTGTTGTTATTAGAATACGTAACTGTTGACTTGTTGTCACAATATAACTTTAGTAGTCTGTCGATCTGATCCAAAATTCGCAGCCCTGTGACAAAATTTTGCAACCATATCCCATGATTTGAAGCATCATAGCAAGCAACAAACTCAGCTGCCATTGTGGACGGGGCAACGAGTGACTTCTTAGCATTTTTCCAAGAAACCGTACCTCTACCAAGCAGAGAAATGTAACCTGAAGTAGATTTGCATGTGTCTTGGCAACCAGCAAAATCGAATCAGAATACCCAATAATCTCCAACTAATCTGATTTCTTATTTGTGAGCATGAAATCCTTCGTCTTTTGCAAAAACCACAACACCTATTTTGCTGCGACCCAATGATCCAATCCTAGATTTCTTATGTACCTGCTTAGCATTCCAACTATATATGCTATATTTGGCCTAGTGCAAACTTGAGCGTACATCAAGCTCCCTATCAAAGATGAATAGGGGGTGTTCTGGATTTTCTTAGCCTCAAACTCATTCTTAGGACATTGGTTAAGACTGAATTTTTCACCTTTAGCCACAGATCTAAAGGTTTACAGTTCTTCACACCAAATCTTTGCAATATCTTATCGATATAGTTCTTTTGTGATAATCCAAGTATAACTAGAGAGTGATCCTGGTATATTTGAATTCCTAATACAAAAGACGCATCACCAAAATCCTTCATCTTTAAGTTTTTAGCGACAAATCTATTACTTGCATGTAATAAGTCTATATCGTTACATACAAGTAAAATGTCATCGACATACATAACAAAAATATAAACTTACTCCCACTGAATTTTTGATACACACAATCTTTATCTGTATTTACCTCAAACCTGTGAGACCCCGGTTTATCAGGCTTGTAATGCTTGACCATCCACTTGGTCCTAGCATCACAAATCAAATAAACCAAGACTCGAGATATGTATACTTTCCAGGAATGTAGTACACACACCTCATTACAACAAGTATGTATTAATTCCATTCAAACACATAGAACAAGCAAAATCAACAAACCAGAAGTTAATATAAATAAAGGATAGTTATTACAAAAGAGAGGCCAACCGGCCAAAAGTCATACAATTAATTAATTAGACAGCGGAAGCGAAATGCCATAAGATGGCGATAAACAAAAGAGCCTATCAGTGTGCCTTTACCCACAAGGCAACCAACCGGGCCGCCAAGCTAGTCGTCAAACCCGCAGCACATCTCGCAAAAGTGAGGACCTTGGGGCTCACTTTCCTCCTCTGCAACAGATAGTTTAAGCAAAGCAAATGAGTACAACAATTGTACTCCACAAGACTTATGTAACACCCCAGCTTAACATGAGCATGGGATGCTACTAAAATAACAATATCACAAATATAAATCTAAGACACTACAAAAAAATTCGGCAGAAACTCCTTTGTATAACTAAGTTTACCGGAGATTCCAATAGATGCTTATAAAATTATCACTATTTCAACATCCAAAGTCCATCGAAGCATTCATAAATAACCTTCTCAGCTAAAACAGAAGCAAGCATAAATAAAATTTACCACTCTCGTTATTACAAATAAACCAATGCATTCAAGTATAGCCAAAGTTAATCCTTAAACAGTTTGCTTGTTATGAAGGTACGGTCTAAATGATAATTATCTTTTCAAGAATATGTGGTAGTGAGTGCAATCAAAGCAACCCTACTCCCTCCCATGCATCTTTGTCATAAGCGAGGTACCTAAAAACACAACATCAGCAAGAGTGAGTCCAAGACTCAGCAAAGTACAAATAGCAAGACAATAGCCAACACAACTGTAGTTAACAACATCCATCCACATAACCCAATAAGAAATATGTCTCATGCTTATGCGATGCAAACTGTTCAAATGTACTTTTCTTTCTCTCTTTTGCATATACCGGTATTGCGGAGTGTGCATCCGTCGATGCACCCATGCCTGTGCCTTCTAGCACAGGGACCTTAGCCCATACTCCACAAGTATGGGGACCCAAAAGCCCATCATATTCATGATGGAGACCTCAATTAATGCTTGGTCACCACGTGATCATACCTCCAATATGATATCATGATGCACATGGTCAATTCTTTAAATTATCATGCATACACGAAACTTACGCATACTTCTAGCATTTACGGGCATTATTGTCCATAACATTCGAGCATCCATGATTAACATAATATAATCATAGCATAGTACACATAAACAAATGATCACACACAATTTACCACTACTGTACTTGCCTTAACCACGAGAGAACGAGGGATGCACAGAATGAGCTGCTCCCTGCACCGGTCCACCACCTGAATAATAGTTATAACACATTCTAAAACATAGCAGCGGATCAAAACAACCTATATAACAACAACCATGGACTTGCAAAACTCCTAACTCAATCCCGACACCAAACTCCTAAACGTCGATCTGTCCCCTCGGTGGACAGTCAATTTCAAAAATCCATATCTATTAGTACAGGGGTCCAAATAAGATGTTCTTAGACTTTCTGGAAATATAATTAAATTCTTCAACTAAGTCTAGTTGGTGAGCCTTGCTGAATCGGCGAAGTAATATCCCTACCAGGCCAATTAAAAAAACATCAACTTCACGTCGGGTTTTCTGGACAGAGTACTAAAACCACCATAACTTTTGCTACAGAACTCAGAATGGGGTGATCTTGGACTCTCTGGAATCATGACAAAACCAGCTACAATAGTATAGTTGGACAAGTCTCCTGGTTCGGCCTCCTACTAATTCTTATATTCAGGTAAATTTTTTCTAAATTTTCTGTCTCTGCAATCTAACAGTTAGCAAAATAGCGACGGTAAAAAATTCATAACTTTTGATTGACATCTCTAAAAAATATGTTCTTTACCAATCCTGAAAGCTTACTGGAATTGCTACAACTTTTGTGTTGGGTGACCCTTCAGATTCGGCTTCAAAAAAATACAAATTGGCTAGACATGCAGACTGCCAAATCTCGTCAGCTTTCCTGTACAGTCGTAGAAAAACGGCCACAACTCCTAAACTATGAGTCCAAATCAAGTGATCTCGGTGCCAAAAGAAATATAAAACCGAGATAGACAACTTTCTAAGAGATGATTATGTCAGAAAATGAACGTAACGTACCCAAATCTGACGAGACGGCGCACAGCAGGGAGAGGTGGGGAGAGGCGGCGGCTCAAAGTGGGGAGCAGGAGGGAGAGTGGGGAGTTTAGGGTTTGGGGGGTGGGAACCACCCCCCTTTTGGCCGGCCACCACTTGGGCCCCTCCTGGGCTGCGGCCCAGGCCCAGGTTGTCGAGGATTTACGAAAAACCCCTTCTCTTTTTTCAGGAATTTCTACTCATTTAATTGCCTTTTCTCCTCCCGGCTATTTTCTAATTACCAGATTCAAATTCGGGGTATTACATTCTACCCCCTTAAACAGAATTCGACCCCGAATTATTTCTGTCATTCTACTCGAAGGACATTTACACCTAGCATGCATGGCTCCAGCTCCCAGGTCACTCTCCACTCGGTCTGATTCGACCACCGCACCTTGATGGATCCCAACATCCTACACCACAACGCTCGTCTTAATCTATTCTGGTATACTCCACGGACGAGACTCGAACATAAGGTTTTACTTGTGGTTCCTCGTCCCAGATGAATCTCATACTCCAGACTCTCAAGTACTCTCTCGACATCGGGTCAGACGAAACGTTGTGTACTCCACGCATGGACCCGAGATGGTTCTAGTGAAATGCTAGCAACCAAAAATCAAACCGATGTACCTTGGTCCAACCTTCCCTGTGGTACCAAACCAGACACTCTACACATGACGCATGGAATTCTGGTTCCAACTCGATCGACCTTTTCATCTTAACAATGAGCACATCCCAAACCGAAAGAGAAACCACTTGAATACCCAAACCAGTTACTTTCTTTATTCTTTCTGAACTAATAAGATCCACGCATGCCAATCATAAGGTCAAACTCCATTTGCGAAAAACATCCGTCATAAACACATAGCTCAAACAAGAATCAAAGAGCGTTTCACTACTCGAGGAAATTTTTTTTTTAATTTCTCTGAAATCATGGAACCCCATTTCATCCATATCACAGTAACTCATTTCTCTTAAATTGGCAATCTCATCACTATGCTCAAACTGAATTCACCATTCACACCTTTGTAGAAAGACGCTAATGACTTCCACCCAAAACATACCCTAGCCAACCTCTGAACTGACGGAATTACTTTGATAGATGACTTCCAAATGCACCTCATCATGGTTTTCACCCACAATCACTTCACCTCAATCCTTCAAGGATAATCAACCCGAAATTCTTAGCACACACACTCAATTGCTACACCCAAGGGATTCTATCAATGAACATCGTACTATTCGGAATCCACTTTGTTTCACCATCTCAACACAACATCAATAGTCTCCAAGGTTCTAGCATAGAACGCCGGGCCAAATTTTCAATCTTCAAGGACCCTATAGATGTATTCGATGTAACTGATATGGAAACTCTCGAATCCGCTGACTAAAATTCCCATGATCTAATCATACTCAATCGTTAACAACCACCTAAAACATATTCTCAACCAAATTATCTTTAAAGAAATTCTAACTTCTAGAGGGTTACTCACTGAAGCCAAGTCGTACCTGGTGATAATTCAATTGTCCCTACTATCCCATCAATTGACATTACAATCAGATTACTTCACTAATCCTACTCCCATTGAATTATACCTTCATAAACCACCTACACAACCTCGCAAGGTTAATTCCCCATCTGTGATACTCTAATAAATTGATCAAGATTCCCATACTTCCGATAATCCCAACATTCCAGCATGAATGAGGGTTCCTGGATTATATTTCGCTATGAGTTCCACTGGTTGTAACACTAATCAATTTTATTCCAACGATAAACATTCCATGGAATTCTCTCCAAAAGTTATAGGTCAAAACCAATTCATCCTCTACTGTTCTTTACATAGATTGGTTCATAAAATCTCATCACTGCCTTATACTTGTCCACCACCAACCAGTCACGAAACGACACTTTATAAAACTTGGCAACATAAGTTTGTTAAATCCTTTCTCAAAAGGGAAGAGATAATCAGACACAAATTCCAACACACAAGAAAATGTTGCTCCTTGGAGTGAGCACGAGACAAAGAGAAACAGTCAAATAGTAATAATATCAGAAAACAAAATACGTGCCCGCGGTTGAGGGCATAAGTCCCACAAGATTTTCAAAGCTCCATAAATCATAATAGAACAGTGCTATGAAAACTGAAGAAACTCTTAAACTGTAATGATAGAAAAGTTGCAGATTACAGTTCTCAACTCCGACCTCAAATACTTATGGTAACCGATTTCTATTAACAAATAAAATAATTTTCTTTGAGTACATCATTACCTGCCAACCCAACCAAGAAGTACATCTGAAACCAAATCACATTACTCATTTAAGAACCGAATAGAGCCTTCCAATACGTCATGTTGCTCAAACTAATTTTATCTACTACATAGATCATGAACTCCCAAAAGACCATGAATGCCAAACTCCAAACATTTCATTTAGTCGATATAACGGAAGGCAATTAACTTACTTTCTCTCTAGAAGAATCATCACTGATCCGACGAGTCAGGATCTAGTGCAGACCACCTTACTAACCTCAAGGTTAAACCCCCTTTTCAATAATCATTAACATCATTTCCTTCATTACAAAGGCCTAAGGGCTCACTAAATCTCTATCATCAAAGACATAATATTACCCAACCATCTCACCATTATGCAAATATAGGTCACCTCTTAAATCCCAATATAAACATTTCCAAAAGAAACACAGTAGATTATTCCATAATATTTCTATTATCTCAATAAGATTCCAGCGGTCAACTTGTCCTATAGATTGCCTGATACACAAACCTCACTATCAAAGCAAATCACTTTTATCAAGGGCATGCAGCCACAATTCATTCTCATGAAACACACGTGAGTAAATCACTTTCAAGTGTCAACCCTTCATTTATTAGGAATGCTCACACCAATTTAGTACACACTAATTCCAATCTAGAGGTTCTCATAAACCATTGACGATTATCCAATCATAAACCAGTGTCAACCCTCTCGTGTTGTTATCACGCAAAATTGCTTGGTTTAGTGTAGCAAGATGTTCGGTCCTTGTTGACTTAGGCACCATTCCATTCACACCAAAAGATCACACCAACATTCCAATATGCCCAAGTCCAAAACAGTTTTCATTTTCAGTTTTTGACTTTACAAATTAGCAAAGCACAAGTGCTGGACATAATGGAATAATAATTAAATTTGTGTGATCAAGATCATCGACTAAGTCGATGATCGCCCAATACTACCGATAGCTAAGCATGTCTAAGCATATTACTCGTAATCTACTAAGTGACAAGAGCCCATCCAACGAACTCTAATTACAGCAAATAACCTAGGCTCAGGTAGTAGAGGAATATCATTTACCTACAGATTATGCAACTATAGGATCAAACCATATTTTAACAACAAAATAGCAATGCATACATACAAGTTGAAATCAATATATTAGACTTGGAAATACTGGGATTAACATGATCAAACTGCTTGCCTTGTTGCTGCTACTCAATATGTTGGTGAGGGTCACTCTCGTGGTTAGTACAATCGTTGGAACCTAACGAAAGAGCGAAAAAGAATCGATAAGAACGACGAATACGAAAAAGACTCAACAACAAACTTTCTCCGAATGTTTTGAAAATTTTACAGCAACAAGAGCATGATTTATAAGGAATTTAACAATAAGAACAAATTGATTTAGATTTTTAATGCAAAACATATGAGCAAAACAAATCTGCTCAGCCTTATAAATCAAAAATGCTAATATTCATTGTAATTAAATTGTTTGGCAACATTTTCTAGAAAGGTGGTGTAGTTGAAAAGTTTACAGTAAATCAAGCACCTCATGAGATGAACAACCCAAATTGGATTCATCTCATTTGGAGCTATGATGCACTTTCTACAATTTTCCAAAGCTATGAAATAAGCAAAAGTAAAATGCATAAGTAATCTTTTTGGGAAAAGTAACATGTTCAAAACTAATTTTCCACGGTAAGCTCATTAATAGAGGAATCCAACAAAATTGTATTCACTCAAAAATAGTTTACAGAGAATTAGTTATGCATTTTACAAGTTAATTGCATTTTTCAGTTAACAAATAATCCTTCTCGGGAAAACCCGAAATTAAATCGACGTGGACGAACTTGGATCGTTGATCTTGGATCCAACGGCCCAAGTCCACGGGACAATGCGCGCGGGCACGCGGCTCACAAGTACCACCGTTGGATTTAGATCCAACGGTCCACGTGGATCGAAACGTTCGGACGGCCGAACGTTCGAACGAATGTGGGCCGTTGTTCTAAAGATGGACGGCTCACAACGAAAGAGCTTTTGAACGGTCCGAACGTTCACGCGAGCCTGGGTCGTTGATCTAAAGATCGACAGTCCACAGAGAACTACGTTTAAACGCTCGCGTACACTTCGTCCGACAAAACTTGACGGCGAAGGGAGGCTCACCGCCGGCGACTCTGCTCACGGCGGTGCGAGCTAAGGCCATAAAAGGGTCCGCAATAGCCTTGCGCACACACCGGGACCATTACTGCGGCTGAGGTGGTCTAGAACGCCGGCACGCCGGAGTTGACGGTGGTGACCAAAACGATCGGAAAATGAAAAACGCAAAGGAGCTCCGCTGCTGTCTAAGTAAGCGAGTACCAAGCACCTAGGGACGAATGTGGAGCTACCTGAGCACGGAAGAGGCACAGAGAAGGTCGGAGCTACCCAGGCGACGAAGTGCGGTGCTTTCGGCCGAAAACTGGGGATCTCCAATTCAGCCTAGCCCTTGGGAAGATAAGTGAAATTGAGAGATGGTTAAGCTCAAGTGATTAAAGAGGGAGTAGAGGGAATAAGAAATGGGGAGGGAGAGCCACTGTGGTACTGCCTTCACCGTGAGCTTGAAGCTCGGCAATGGCGGCCGAAAGGGCTTTGGGTGAATGTAGCACAAACGAATCCGTGGGTGCTAGCTAGAGTTGTGGAAATGCTAAAGGAAGCCAAGAGAGGAAAGGCGGGTGCTTAAGTAGCAGAAATGGCAGAGAGCAACGGCAATAAGCCTCCTCGGGTCAAGCCTGCCATGGGAGCACTGAGGGCGATGGGAGCAGTTGAGCTATGGACGTTTGAGGGCGGTGCACGACGGGCAATTAATGCGAGCAGAGGGAGCCGTTTAAAGGTGGTCACCGAGGTGACCCCACGCTGCTCACGGTCCTGCGCACGCCATGGCTTTGACTCAGCCGCAACGTTCGCTCAAACGCGAGGAAGGAGACGACGCGGCGATCGTTGGATTAAAATCGGACGGTTCAAATGAATGGGACGATCGGCCGGTCCGAACGTTTACTCAATCCAGGCCGTTATCTCCAAATCGGACGGTTCAAGAGAATGGGGCGATCAGCCGGTCCAAATGTTCACTCAATCCAGGCCGTGATCTCCAAATCGGACGGTTCCCCTGCGATCGAATCGGCAACGCTCCGCGCCAATCGTGGATCATGCGATGACGATCCAACGGCGACAGCGCTCGCGCTCGATCGACCACGGCGGTGCAGCTAGTTGATTGAACCATGACACTTGGCTCGAGCCCATGTCTGACTCGCGCCCAAGGAACAATGAAAACCAGTTAGGGTTTGAATTAAACAGCTGATTTTTGGAGGATTTAATTGGGATAGCAAAACAACTCAAAAATTTATGAAAATTTAAATGGAGCTTGCTGACTTTAGGATTAACCTTCCATAAAATTTCTAGGGGTTTTCATGGATTTCATTTTTCTCCAGAAATTCCAGAATGTTTGAGCTAGGGTTTGACCAGAGTTTTTGATGGTCTGACTTGCCTCCAAAGTTTATCAAATAATTTCTAAAAATTATGCAATAATTTCGAGGTGTCACATACCATCCCTAGAGCTCAGAAAAAAATATGTACATGGGTTTGTCACAAGATCTATGCTAAGGAGGTTTTTGACTAGAGTTATTTGGAGATTTGATTTTTGATTTCCATAATTCTTTTACAAGAATTACATAATAGTGCAATTACTTCAAGATGCAAGAAAAGTTTTAATTTCTACTCATTTTCTTCAGCTTGGAAGCAAGGACTTAGAATTGGGATGTTACAAAAACCAAAAGAGATAATAACCTCATGAAATTTGTGGTACCATTGCCGGGAAGATTGTTTGAGCCCATAGATGGATTTATTTAATTTGCATATCATTTTCTTCGGGTCACCGACCACAAAATTTTCTGACTGCTCCATATAAATCGTCTCATCGATGTTTCCATTTAGGAATACTATCTTTACATCCATCTGATGAAGTTCAAGATCAAAATGTGACACAAGCGACATAATGACCCTAAAAGAGTCTTTTGAAGACACCAGAGAGAAAGTCTACTAATAGTCTATGTTGTCTTTTTGAGTATATCCTTTAGTAATAAGACGAGTCTTTCGAATCCCGTTTGGTCTTAAATAACCATTTGCAACCAATGGGTTTCTTTCTTTCTGGCAATGGGATAAGATCCCAAACGTCATTGTCCTTCATGGATTTTAACTCTTCATTCATGGCATTGATTCAATTAACATAATTTGGGCTATGTAGGTCCTTTTGGAGATTGATAGGATCTTCTCCCAAAATTTCACTGCAAGTCTCATTCTCCTGAAGAAAGATAATGTAATCATCAGAGATTACACTTCTTTCTCCAGTGGATCTCCTTAATGACACTTATTTATGAGGTTGGTGAGTTTGTTCTCATGTAAGAATATCATTCTAAGGAGGAACCTCATAAACATTATTTTGATTTCTATTTTCCTTAATAATAATGGGTAAAATAACATGATCCCGATCATTAGTAGGAATAACCAAGGGAAGAGAAAATAAATCCCATGCAGAAACTTCTTCACAATTAATGTTCCTAACCATATCTCCCCCTTCAAACTCAACATTCTCAAAGAACCTGGCATTTCTCGTTTCAAAAATTATCTTAGTAATGGGATTATAAAATTTGTAACCCCTAGATCTTTCAGAATAACCAACAAAATAGTTACTAACAGTTCTTGAGTCCACTTTTTTCTCATTAGGCCCATACAACCTTGCATCAAATGGACTTCCCCATGCATGTACATGCCTGATGCTAGGCTTTTTGCCTATCCATTGCTCGTATGGGGTTTTGTTAGTCTCTTTAGTTGGTACTCTGTTGAGTAAATAAGCAACAGTTTTCAACGCTTCTCCCCAGAGAGACTCTGGTAAGGTAGAATGACTAATCATACTTCTCACCATATCCTTAAGAGCCATGTTTCGCCTCTCATCAACACTGTTCGTGCTAAGAGATCCCAGCATGGTGTACTGACGGACAATCCCTCATTCCTCGAGGAATCTAGCAAAATGTCATGGATGTTGTTCACCTAATCCGTCATTTCTGCTATAGTATTCTCCACCAAAGTCAGATCAAAAGGCCTTAATCCTTTTGCCAAGTTGGTTTTCCACCCCAGCCTTAAAAATTTTCAACACATCCAGAGACTATGACTTCTCATGAATAAGATAAATATAACCATATCATGAGAAGTCGTCTATGAATGTGGTAAAATACCTTTGGCCATTCAAGAAGCGTAGGGAATGCAGTATATATCTGTATGTATCAGTTCTAAGACATCTGAAGCTCTATTAGCACTTAACTTCCTCATGTTTTTCTGTTTCTCCTTAATACAATTAACACAAATGTTGAAATCTGTGAAATCCAAGGGATCTAAAATTCCTTCTGACACAAGCCTCTTAATTCTCTACATGGAGATATGAGCTAAACGCTTATGCCACATGGAACTAGAATTCTCATTTGTAAATTTCCTCTTTATACCACGAGAAACCATATGCATGACCTTATTATATGAGGCAATAGTATCAAGCAAAGACAGGTTGTCATGCCAAATTAAAGAACCAGTACCAACTTTATTGGAATTATGAAAAAGACTAAATAAACTATTTCTGAAAGAATAATTATAAGATGATTTGTCCAATACAGAAATAGAAACCAAACTCTTCCTAAAGGATGGTACAATATAAGTCTCTTTCAAATCACGGATAATATCACATCTTTAATAAACAACCTAATTGTGCCTATAGCCTCAACTTACACCTTCTTGCCATCGCTCACATAGATGAATTTTTCAGCATCACTTGGCTTTCAGCAGTTCAAGCAACCCTACATGGACACAGTGATCTTAGATGTTGCACCGGAGTATAACCACTGATGAGGACATCCCTCCTTCGGATACACGCACGACACAAGACCCTCCAGATCTGGGTGCTGAACTACACGGTCCTATGACAAGAGCTAGAGCACGTCACTTAATCGATCAGGTAAAGTCGTTTCTAGGGCTGAGTGTATTATTTGAGAACTCTATGATGCTGCCTAATGGAGATGATTTACTTGTACTCAGGAATCTAGGACTACGACCGGTTCAAGAAGGTCTCGACCTTTGCAAGAAGATCTCGACCACTACAAGAAGACCTACGACTAGTTGATTCGATTGGAGCAATCCACGACCGTAAAAGCGAGCACGAGACTCGTTGGACACAATCTACGACCAAAGATAGCATGGACTCCTCAAGACCACCCTAGGACCGGTCCTACGACCGGATCTTCGACGTAAATACGCAACACAAGGTCTTTGCGTCACCGTTTGAAACTAATAAGACTTTGTAAGCGTAACGAGGTCGGAGTCCGGGTTGTGTACGCTTCATCCCACGGCCGCACAACCTAGGTCGACCTCCTCACGTTCCCCTATATATATCAAGATGGCCGTCATAGTTTAGAGGCGGGTTTTCTTAGATTATTACATCAATTGCGGTTTCGCGATTATCGGTTTGAGGAACCCCACTTGTAAACTTCATCTATATCCGTAATACAATTGATTGCATCTACCTTGTTCTTGTGAGTTGCTTCGATTGCTTGCAAGAACAATAACCTTCGTGGTAAGGTCGATCGCGTGCAAGCGTGGTCGATAATGACAGGCGTGCGGGTGTAGCGAATTGCGAGGTGACGATCTGTTGGTCGGAAGCCTCAAAGCGTCAACGTCCTCACGACGAACCAAATCGAACCTATCGGAAGATCGGGCCGCCGTGACTCATCAAGTGGTATCGAGCAAAGGTTGCCCGTTAGGTAATTTCGTTTATCCTTTTGTTAGTTGTGTTCCTCACCTAGAGTCCGAAAAAGCGCCCTACAAAAAGTTTTAGATCGTAATTATTCATTGTCCAAACCACTTTGTGCCTTTCGCAATTTTGTTTTTAGTTTTCGCATTGTTGAGTTCGAGTCCATCGTCGGTGTCTTTGTTGCTGGTTTAGAGTAGCATTCTGGGTCTCTAGTCAACACCGTCGCCGCCGTGCCACCATCCATCTTGGACGCACAACCTCCTTTTTCGAGCGACACCCATTCGACCACCCGCTCGGGATTTACTATCTGGTCGGAATCGAACATCTACTCGGATCCGACCACCTATCTTTTAATTACCTTTTTACCCCTGCTCTCCAGAAAAAGTTTGTGACCCAATCACCTCATCGGACCCAGAAAGGGTAACAGAAGAATTTTGGGCTTGGGTCACGTTTGCAAAAAAAAGTGCAAAAGAAAAGAAAAGAAGCAAAAAGTGCAAAAGAAAAGAAAAGAAGCAAAAAAAAAAGTGCAAAAGAAAAGAAGAAGAAGCAATTCGACCACCCCTAGTTGGTCTACTACCAGTTCCAGCCTTGCATCCTTTGGACTCCTTTGTATCGAGTCCTTGTTTCGATCAGTATTGTGCTAGGGCTAGGAGCACTTTTAGATCAGCAACTGTGACGAGTACTATGGACTTTGGTTCAGCTTTGCTAATCTGATTTCATTATTGCTATTCCTTGCTACTAAACATTGCCTGTCCGAGATCCACATACTTTCGACCCTCAGATTGGATCCTCGCATTCGCCTCCGCCGTGATCGTACATCCCACCTTCGCCGAATTGACCACCTGCTGCAATTTGGTAAGAAATTCATAAGAGCTTGGTAAGACGCTTGAGAGTGTGTGATTCCACCCTCCGACCACCTAATAGTGATAGGGATAATACCTTTGTGTTGTCTTTTGTCTCATACTAACCATGTCAGGTGAAGGATTGGATGCGCAAGAGTGTGTTTTGAGGGAAGAGCTCATGACGTTATTGGATGAACAACGCACTACCGTTAATGAGGACATCGACAGGAAGCTTCAAGCTACCACGATCACATTACAACGCTCAATCAACGATAGTATTGCGGCGCTCACTACACGCCTCGAAAGAATGGTGAACCGACCACCAAACGTTGGTCGTGTGGAACCTCATGGTGCAGCCCATGACCATGAGTTTGATAATGATAATGAGATGCACGACCACGACGCCTTTGATGCACGACAACGAAACCGACCGAACTTCAACCGTCAAGGTATGAGAGGTAATAATGTTCAGCAACATAATGCACGTGTTAATGATGATCCATATGCAAAAGTTAAGTTCTCTATACCATCTTTTGCGGGTGCTTATGATGCTGAAATATATCTAGATTGGGAGATGACGGTAGAACAGAAATTGAATGCTCACTTAGTTCCTGAAGTGCATAGAGTTAGGCAAGCCACAAATGAATTTAAAAACTTTGCCATCATTTGGTGGAATAGGGTATGCACCGAAGGATTAGCGCCTACTACGTGGGATGGTTTAAAGGTTGCTATGCGTAACAGATTTGTCCCACCTTCTTTTAAACGAGATTTGCGTAATAAATTGCAGCGCTTAAACCAAGGTAATAGATCCGTAGAAGAATATTATCAGGAGCTACAAATTAGCATGTTGCGTTGTGATATTATTGAGGATGAAGAAGCTACAATGGCACGTTTTTATGGAGGATTAAGACGTGAGATTCAGGACATAGTGGATTACAAAAAATACGATAGCGTCCCTAGATTGTTCCAACTTGCATGTTTGGCAGAAAAAGAATTACAGGGACGACAACAGAGGCCAAGGAACAACTTTGCGAGCATGTCTACACCACGACCAGTGCCGGGGCAAGCCAAAACAGCCCCACCTTCAGCTACACGGTCTGCTGCCCCCTCCACGAGTAGGGCGCGTTCAAGAACACCTCGACCACATCACATGCACCGAGGTAAGTAAAGTTACTAATGTGCGAGCACCACCAAGAGTTCTTCGTCTGTTGCTTCCACCGGTCGTACCATCGGGATTGTGTGCCACCGTTGCAAAGGAATGGGGCACGTCATGAGGGATCGCCTGCCCGGTCGTGAGCATACCTTGCCACCAAAGACGGTGGTTATGTAAGTACTAGTGATATTGAGGACGAATATGTACTTGCAGCTAACATTGCAGGTGGAGGAGATGAGATAGAAAGTGATGCTGATGATGTAGAAGAACAAGTAGGCTCTTTGTTGACACCGAGTATCATGTGAGCCTTGTTGCAACGAGTCTTTGGCGCACAAGTGGAGAGAGCGGAGCAAAATCAGCGGCACAACTTGTTTTGGACAGATTTCTCGTGAAGGATGAGCTGCGAGTCATCATTGATGGAGGAGCTGCAACAACCTTGCAAGCTCCGAGATGGTCGAGAAGCTTGGCTTGACCACACAACCACACCCACGTCCCTACTACATCCAATGGTTCAATTCGTGTGGTAAATTAAAGGTACACAAAGTTGTGAAGGTGCAATTTTTAGCAGGTAATTACAAAGATAGTTCTGACTTTGATATCGTGCCTATGCAAGCATGCTCTTTGTTGCTCGGTAGACCTTGGATATATGATAATGATATTTTGCACCATGGTAGAGCTAATACCTACTCATTTTCACATAAGGGTAAGAAGATTAAGTTGTTGCCTTTGACACCAGCTGAGATTCTGAAAGATGAAGAAGAGCGCGCTAAAAATGAAAGAAATACCGATAAGCATGATTCTGAAAATCAGCAAGTAGCAAAACGTGTTTTCCCACCCAAAAGGGAGAAAGTAGCGTCTAGTCCTAAGTCCGATGGAATTAAATTGAAGGGATGTGTTATGATTGCCACTAAATCTGAACTTGCCGAAGTTTGTAATAATGAGCTGCCATGCTATGTTTTGATATGCAAAAATGCCTTATATTCGCTTGAGGACATAGCTAGCTCTTTGCCTCCTGCTGTTGCTAACCTTTTGCAGGAGTATGTGGATGTATTTCAACCGAGGTACCCCGGATTACCACCTATTCGAGGAATTGAGCATCAAATTGATTTGATCCCGGAGTGACTTTGCCAAACCGTCTTTGCATATAGGACCAATCCGGAGGAGACTAAGGAAATTCAGCGACAAGTCCAAGATCTTTTGGACCGTGGGTACGTAAGAGAAAGCCTTAGTCCTTGTGCTGTTCCAGTTCTTTTGGTTCCTAAGAAAGATGGTAGCTGGCGTATGTGTGTTGACTGCAGAGCCATTAATAACATTACTATAAAGTATCGTCATCCTATCCCAAGGCTAGACGACATGCTAGATGAATTGAGTGGTTCTATTATTTTCACAAAGATTGACTTGCGGAGTGGTTACCACCAGATTAGAATGAAATTAGGAGATGAATGGAAAACTGCTTTTAAAACTAAGTTCGTATTATATGAATGGTTAGTGATGCCTTTCGGCCTAACTAATGCACCTAGTACTTTTATGCGTTTGATGAACGAGGTTTTACGTCCTTTCATTGGAAAATTTGTGGTGGTTTACTTTGATGATATCTTAATTTATAGCAAGTCACATGAGCAACACTTAAAACATATACGTGCTGTTTTTAATGCTTTGAGAGATGCACGTTTGTTTGGTAACCTCGAGAAGTGCACCTTTTGCACCGATCGAGTTGCATTTCTTGGTTATGTTGTGACACCACAGGGCATTGAGGTGGATGAGACAAAGATTGTAGCCATCCAAAGCTGGCCGACGCCTACTACTGTGTCACAAGTGCGGAGCTTCCACGGCCTTGCTGGCTTCTATCGGCGCTTTGTGCGGGATTTCAGCACCATTGCCGCTCCATTGAATGAATTGACAAAGAAATGAGTGCCTTTCCAATGGGGACCTGCACAAGAGAAGGCATTCAACTTATTGAAAGAGAAGCTCACCCAAGCACCCCTACTCCAACTCCCTGATTTTGGTAAGACTTTTGAAATAGAATGTGATGCCAGTGGAATTGGGATAGGTGGTGTATTGATTCAAGAAGGTAAACCAGTTGCATATTTATTGAAAAACTAAATGGTCCTAGTTTGAATTATTCCACCTATGATAAGGAATTGTATGCTTTAGTTCGAGTGCTTCAAACTTGGCAGCATTATCTATGGCCCAAAGAATTTGTTATACATTCGGATCATGAATCGCTAAAACATATTAGAAGTCAAGCTAAACTGAATAAACGACATGCTAACTGGGTAGAATTTATTGAGTCCTTTCCATATGTTATAAAGCATAAGAAAGGTAAGGATAATGTGATTGCTGATGCGCTCTGTAGACGTTATACCATGTTATCTCAACTTGACCATAAGATTTTTGGTTTGGAGGCCATTAAGAGTTTATATGTCACTGATTTGGACTTTAAGGAAGTGCTTGAACATTGTAAAGGTGGGAAGATATGGAATAACTAAGTGCTTGAACATTGTAAAGGAGGGAAGATATGGACTAACTATGTGCTGAATGATGGTTTGGTCTATCGTGCTAACAAGCTATGCGTTCCAGCTAGCTCCGTTCGTCTTTTATTGTTACAGGAGGCACATGGAGGAGGTTTGATGGTGCATTTTGGAGCAAAGAAGACAGAAGATGTGCTGGCCACCCACTTCTTTTGGCCAAAGATGAGGCGTGATGTCGAGCGCTACGTAGCTCGCTGCACTACATGCAACAAAGCTAAGTCCCGTCTCCTTCCACACGGACTTTATATGCCTCTTCCTATTCCTAGCGCCCCTTGGGAGGATATTTCTATGGATTTTGTTTTAGGGTTGCCTAGGACAAAGAGGGAGAGAGATAGTATATTTTTAGTAGTGGATCGATTTTCTAAAATGGCACATTTTATATCTTGTCACAAGAGCGATGATGCTACAAACATAGCTGATTTGTTTTTAAGGGAAATCATTCGCTTACATGGAGTGCCCAATACTATTGTCTCGGATCGTGATGCGAAGTTTTTAAGCCACTTTTGGAGATCACTTTGGAATAAATTGGGGACAAAGCTGCTGTTCTCTACTACATGCCATCCCCAAACTGATGGACAAACGGAGGTTGTCAACCGCACGTTATCCACCATGTTGCGGGCTGTTTTAAAGAAAAACTTGAAGATGTGGGAAGAGTGTTTACCGCATGTTGAGTTTGCTAACAATAGGTCAGTACACTCCACCACCAAGGTAAGTCCATTTCAGGTAGTGTATGGTTTTAACCCCCGTGCTCCTATTGATTTACTACCTTTACCGACCTCTGAAAAAATTAATCTAGATGCTAAGAAGTGTGCTGCATTTATTCTCAAGTTACATGAAACCACTAAAGAGAATAAAGAGCATATGACTGAAAGGTATAAGATTGCTGGAAGTAAAGGTAGGAAAGTTGTCAAATTTGAACCAGTGATTTAGTTTGGGTTCATTTGAGAAAGGATAGGTTTCGAATTAAGAAAATCAAAGTTGATGCCTAGAGTCAAGGACCGTTTAAGATAATTAAGAAGATAAATGATAATGCATATCAATTAGAATTACCTGCAGATTTTGGGGTTAGCCCCACATTTAACATTTCAGATTTGAAACCATACGTGGGAGAAGAAGATGAGCTTGAGTCGAGGACGACTCCAATTCAAGAGAGGGAGTATGATGAGGACATCCCTCCTTCGGATACACGCACGACACAAGACCCTCCAGATCCTGGGTCTTTGAACTACACGGTCCTATGACAAGAGCTAGAGCACGTCACTTAATCGATCAGGTAAAGTCGTTTCTAGGGCTGAGTGTATTATTTGAGAACTCTATGATGCTGCCTAATGGAGATGATTTACTTGTACTCAGGAATCTAGGACTACGACCAGTTCAAGAAGGTCTACGACCACTGCAAGAAGATCTACGACCACTACAAGAAGACCTACGACTAGTTGATTCGATTGGAGCAATCTACGACCAGAAAAGCGAGCACAGTACTCGTTGGACACAATCTACGACCAAAGATAGCATGGACTCCTCAAGACCACCCTAGGACCAGTCCTACGACCAGATCTTCGACCAGAAATACGCAACACAAGGTGCTGTGTCACCGTTTTGGAAACTAATAAGACTTTGTAAACGTAACGAGGTCGGAGTCCAGGTTGTGTACGCTTCATCCCACGGCCGCACAACCCTAGGTCGACCTCCTCACGTTCCCCTATATATATACAGTAGCCGCCATAGTTTAGAGGCGGTTTTTCTTAGATTATTCTCCAATTGCGGTTTAGCGATTATCGGTTTGAGGAACCCCACTTGTAAACTTCATCCATATCCGCAATACAATTCAGATTGCATCTACCTTGTTTTTGTGAGTTGCTTCGATTGCTTGCAGGAACAATAACCTTCGTGGTAAGGTCGATCGCGTGCAAGCGTGGTCGATAACGACAGGCGTGCGGGTGTAGCGAATTGCGAGGTGATGATCTGTTGGTCGGAAGCCTCAAAGCGTCAACGTCCTCACGACGAACCAAATCGAACCTATCGGAAGATCGGGCCGCCGTGACTCATCAACCACCAAGTGTGTTCAGGTACAGAAGTTAAGTTAACTTCAGAGCTAACCATAGCACAAATTGTACCTTTCTTTGCACGCCAAGCGTGAAGTTTGGTACAATCCTTGTTTACGTGACCATCCTTCTTACAAAAGAAACAAGCTATTGTGGCCTCTTGTTTATTCTATTTCTTCTTTGCTCCTTCTCTTGTTATTATTGACTTTAGGGGTCATAGCCAAATGCGCACTTTCTGTTCTATCTTGTTTTCATCTATCCTCCTCTTGCACACAATAGGAGATGAGCTAATTAAGGCACTATTTATCCTTTTGGCAGTTATAGCTCACCTTGAACTGATTAAAGTGTGCAGGAAGGGATATCAAAATTAAATGCACGAGAAAATCCTCAGATAACTCTAACATGAGTGTCTTTAATTTTGAAACATGACGAGACATTTCCATAATGTACTCCCTTATGTTTCCTTTACCCTTGTATTTCATTGAGTTAAGTTTTGCCAAAAGCGTACTTGTTTCAGCCTTTTTGTTTTTGGCAAACCTTTGCTCAAGACTGTCAAGGAAACTCTTAGCTGTAGTGGCATGTTCTGATGTGCTATCCCAAAGACTTCTGGAATAGCACACCTCATGATCATAAGACTCATGCGATTTGAATGATTCCACTTCTCAAAGTCCATCTTTTCCTAAATGGTATCACACCACACAAGAGCAGAGTTGTTCTTTACGAAGTGCAAGGTCTAGATCCATTACTCGAAGAATGATCAAAATATTCTCTTTCTATTCTTTAAAGTTTGCATCTTGATGCTAGTAGAAATATTGGAAGTCGGATTTGCAGCTGAAATAAAAGAATGAATAAATGTTGACATCATGACATGAATAAAATGCTTATGGTTTGATTCAAAATTTGGTATATACCATCACGTAAGATACCTAGCGCTACATTAATATTTAGTCTGTGGATATAAATATTAACTTGCAAGTGGTAATCTTGGTGTAATAATCAAATACTAACAGTAAATCCTGTCAAACAATATGCCTTACTTTGGTCTGCCTTATTGTTCATATGAAAACTTGATAATTGTTACAAATTTGTTGCCACAAGTTGCCTATATAATTCGACCAAATATTGACTTTGCTTTGCGCTAGTTAATAGATGCATGAATTACACATACAAATAAAAAAAATATTTAGTTGTTCTGAATAAATTAACCTACACTATATAGGTCGATTTGGCAATATAGAATTTCAATTAACCTATGCAGAACACTAGCTAGCTAAATTTGAATCAATCCATTCATTCATCAAAAGAGGATATATCATTAAGATTCCACAATTTATCATCATAATGCATCATATAACATAGTCCTCAGAAGCACCAGATGGAAAAATCGCTAATCATAGAACATAACTGAATGCAAGATTAACAATACTGCATTTGACATATTATCACCAATTTGCACATCAGATGTACATCAAAGAACATAACCAATACAATCAAAATAGCATACTTGAAACAGCGAGGGGAAAAATGAAATTGGTTCGGATCTGTACATAACCAAATTGCACAATATTGCATATGACTTATTAAACTGATATGTTAAGACTAATCTTAAAACAACAAATTAATTCTCATCCTAACAGAGGATCTCCAATTTCAGCACTATAGCCTGACGGCAAACAGAGAACAATTAAACCATAGTTCAAAACTAAAATCACAAATAAGTATAAGAGTTGATTGATTATTCCAGTAAACAGCATATTAATCCAGAACTAAGATAAACTGAAGATGCATCTGCTAATCTGTAATAAAAAATTTAACTACAAATTGACCTAATGCAGAAGCTTAATTCCATAATTACTCAAAACTTCAAGGGTTATACTAGAGCCGGTTCAGCAGCGCATGTGGAGGCGACAGAACAGGCGGCGGGCGGGTGCACGCATCGCTTGGGATATTAGCCAGAGGGCGCGCGGCGCACACGGAGGCAGCAGAAACCACGCAGGAGGCGGAAATCCGAGCAGACGGGCTGCGCATGCATAGGCGGTGGAAGACAAAGAACACTGGGTGCACGGAGGCAGCGGAAAGCCTAGAGGACCGCAGTGCACAGAGGTGGTAGAAGACCAGAGGGCCGCATGTGCGCGGAGGTAGTAGTGGAAGCCCAGGCAGCAACGCAGCACGTGGCGGTGGCGGGTGCAGAGGCGGTGAACACCCATAGTCGCACAGCGCTCTCGGGGCGGCGGAGGTGGCAGCGGTCGAAGGGCGTGAGGGCTTGCGCAGGTGGCAAAAGCTGGAGGCCGCTCGACTGCATGGAGGGACGGCGCGATCCGAAGTGTGCGTGGGCGGCAGAGGAAGCCAGAGGTCGCGCACGGGGCAGTGCAAACCAGAGGGGCGGTGCGGGGGATCCCGCCGAGGAGGGAGAAGACCCGCAACTAAAGAGGGGCAAGGACCCAAGAACCGATCTGATGCAAGAGAAGCAAAGCACATGGGCAAGAACGGAAGAACGGATCTAAAAAATTCGAAACTTCGGGCCAGAACAAATCCGAAGAAAAAACACCACAACAGGTTGCAAAACACATACAATGCTCTGATACCAATTGTTAGATAAATATTCCGATCTATACCAGATGATCATAACCGAAAACAAGATCACATATGTGGTAATTGCAACACCCGAATGATCTGTAAATGCGGAAGCATACCTGATGAAGATGCCATTATTCGTAGTAGATCTAATCTAAAGTAGTAAATGAACATGTGCTCAATCTACCTGGGGTTTGGTCTTTCTCAACAAGAGGTAAGCCACAAACTCCAACTACATATGAGGATAGTTGGTATGACATGAGTTACCTTTCTGAGAGGACCTAACCTTTATTTGTAGTCTTTATTATAGAATCCTATTAAGTCTCATGATTAGGGATAGATTTCAAACATGTCTCTACACAGATTTAAATTCAAGTCCATGTTTTCCTTAATAGATACGCGGGCTCTTGACAAATACTTTATTTGATCACTTTATATATTTAAGCCAACCATAGAATAGAGAGTTGATATGTATTAAAACTCATGTAGGTCCACATAATAGGAAATTAATCCAACAACTATTTTAGCATGTTGGTTTTGGTTTGCAAATATTTTTTGTTTTGATTTTATTATGAAATATTTTACACAAATGCCAATATTAATTGGTTATTGGTAGTTGTGTTAGAGAGGTCATTATATAATTAATACGGGCAAAATATGTCCAAAACTAACTCTTTTCTTATTCCATGTGCATGGAACTAAGGCAAAAAGGTAAATTGGATGGGAGGGGTGGGGGGGTATGGTTTTAAAATGTTTTCTGGTAGCGTATGTAGCACATTTGTATAAACAGCCTTTTTAAGGTGGATGAGTATAGATAAGTCATCTTAAGTTGAAATCAAATTAATTTTTTTCTCCAGTTGAGGTAACTAAATCTTGCACTCAACTCGTGCCTTGTTAGATTGTATGTTGATGGACGTCGATGTTTTTTTCTTAGAGAAAACATCGCTATTGTTGCTAACTTGGTGGTGTTTTTTTCTTAGAGAAAACATCGCTATTGTTGCTAACTTGGTGGTGCTCTGTATGTGTCATGGACTGGATGCATGGATTCAGTGATTACTCGAACGGTCCAGCATTCATGAGAGCTACGAATCAAAATGGCATCGTTATCCAAGTACTTGCGTCAATTATTTCAACTGTATGTTGCATTGTGTCAATGATGTGATGCAACACCTGCGTGCATACGGCTCTTTCCTCCAATAATACGGAAATTATGGCATTTCTGCCTGCTCTTTTTTTTCAAAACTAGCCTCCTTCGGTCATAATTTGCAGATCTAGCCTCTACAGTGCACATGCTCCTTGACCCGGGCGCAGCAGACCACCTGCCCCTTGCGCCAGGAGCGGCAAGTGACCTGCCCCATATGGGGGGCGCGGCAAGAAGAGAAGAGAGAAAATAGGAGAGGGGAAAGAAAGGAAAAAAACTATTTTTTAAAAAAAATCTTAAATTTAAAAAAAATACATAAAAATTCTTGGAACATGAATAGATTTAATAAAATATTTTTTGAATTTAATTAAACTTTATTTTATTCATTTAAAATATTTTTTATTTTCTAAAATTTTACAATTAAGCTTTAATTAATCCAATAAAATAGAAATTATTTATTTTATTTTTTTGTACTTATTCACCATCGCATGTGTCATTGCATTTGGATTGCTAAATCAAATTATGAATCGAGCTCATGGTTGAATTTAATTTGTACTTGATTTATGGAGTTTAAATTATGGAATTTCGATTCTAGATTAATCCATCCGATCCAAATTAATTTTCTTTGATTGTAGCTCATATTTTGCTTGTAAAGAGACCAGATTTGAAATTGAATTTAATCGGATCATGAAAACCCATTGCAATGATAGGTGGTGCTCGTCGTCAATTTGGAGTCGTAGACTATTTCGTGCCTACTTCCTGAACACATTTTTTTATGTTGTTGGATGCCTTGCTACGCGAAGAATTGAATGCGAAAAGACGACGAGATTTCCAATTGCGAATTAAAATAGACTTTATAATAAATCTAGGAATTACACGGCGCACAGGGTTTGGTTACGTGCGTAAGAAACAACATAATGCACGAGGCAACAAACCAAAGTACTCCTACGATACATGTGCACCTTTTTTGAATAAAAATAAATTCGAACTTCATGGGAGTAGTACGGAATGGCCCGACCAACTGCGTAGATTGGGGCCATTTGCCCTTCCTTGCGAGCTCGTCATTGTACTCCTCGCCGGCCTACTTGGCCTTGACCGTCATTTTCCTTCTTTTTTTTCTCACGCTCCCTCTCGCGAGCCTCGCACTCTCTGCACCTTCACGCCTCGAGATGAGCTTTCATCTCTCGACGGATACGCTCGTTTTGCTCTTCGTTGCAGTGCTCCTCCTTCTGGATCTCGCGGGCCCTTTTGGCTTCCCACTCCTCGTAGTCGATTTGACACTGGTCGTGTGGGTGAATCTCTTAGCCGATCCATTTGCGGTAGCCACATAGCGGATCTTTGGACTAAGGGTAGACATGGCAGGTTGTTAGTGTATACTTTGAAAGAGAAATGGTAGGGGGACATAGTGTAATTGGTTCTTACCGACTGCCGATAACTTCTCGTGTCACAACGGTGGTCGGGATAGTCACAGGAGTAGTTCACACAACCCCAGTAACGTATGCCCAGGCTGAGCCGCTGCTTGGACTTGAAGAACTTGTATGTGTCCTTGTACCAACAGAAGGGCGGTGTCTCCCCCTCGGGCGGGTCTTCCAACGAACGCTCGGTGGGAATGTTCTGGTAGGTGTTGCTTCCACGGGGGTGTCATTGCGGGGAGGTGCCCTCCTGGCACGCTCCGCTTGTTCATCTGGCCGCAGCACTCTTGCTTATTAAATCACGGGTGGCAAGCCCTTGATTGTTCGCGGATCTCGTCACATTGCTTCTTCATCTTATCCCATCGCTTGTCCACCCCGTCGTGGTGAAGTAAGCTTTGGTGTAGTGTTGGGTTTGGTTGTGTAGTGTTCTCTCCTAGATCTCTTCCACCTCCTTTTTATAAGCCACGAGGTTGGCATGGTGTGCTTAAATTCATGTGAGTAGCTTGCGAGGCAAAGTGTTGTCTTATCTTTCTGAAAAGCTACTAGCAAGGCAGAGTGCTGTCATATTTTACTTTGCAGAGAGTGGTCACATCCTGCTTTGCAGAGTCCTATATTTTCGGTCTGAAAAGCTGAGGAGGTAGAGTATTGTCATTTCGATCTGAAAAGTTGGCGAGGCAGAGTGTTGAAACATCTTACTTTGTAGAGAGTGGTCATGTCCTGCTTTGCAGAGTCATATCTTTTTGGTTTGAAAAGCTGAGGAGGTAGAGTGCTGTTATGTCAATTTGAAAAGCTGGCGAGGCAAAGTATTGTCACGTCTTACCTTGTAGAGAGTGGTCACGTCCTGCTTTGTACAATCCTATCTTTTCGGTTTGAAAAGCTGAGGAGGTAGAGTGTTATCATGTTGATCTGAAAAGCTGGTGAGGTAGAGTGTTGTCACATCTTACTTTGTATAGAGTGGTAACGTTCTACTTTGCATAGTCCCGTCTTTTCGATCCAAAAAGTTGTAGAGGTAGAGTGTAGTCATGGAGATCTGAAAAGCTAGCGAGGTATAGTGTTATCACTTACCTTGGTACATGTTGGATTACTAGGACATACATCACCTGTATGATACTTGGAACAGGGAGTTCAACTCCTACGGCGTGCTGATGCATGCGTGCTCGCCGAAGGTTTTTTTGTCTTCTTCCTGTTTTTGTTTTTTCTCTCCTTTACATCACATCGTCGTCACATCGTGTCTCATCGAGTCACTCGCTATCTGCGTAGGATGAATTTTGGAGTAGCGTAGTGTCACGTCGCCGAGCAAAGCCATCTTGTCAATGCGCAAAGCTGCTTTGTTGGGTTACGTCATGCGCAAAGCTGCCCTCGGTGCGGGGTGCGGTAGGGACCTGCCCCCTATGCTAGGCGCGGTAGGTGACCTGCAGCCTGTGGGGGGTGAGACAGGAGGATGGCTGCAGCGCACGCATTCATCCATCAGATTCCTACGCGTCGTTTTCGCGCATTGCGTCATTTTCACTTGTCGTTTTCTCTCGTGCTCCGCTATTTAAACACGCGGTCACACACTCATTCTTCAGAAGCCTCAAGTAACACTCGCAAAATTTTCCCACTCGCTCGCTCGTTCCTCTCAGTCATCTCTCCCTCTTTGTGAGGTGCCTCCCTCTATCTGAGCAGGAGAATTAGTACTTAACCGTTTTGTTAGTCTTTTGTTGGCAGCATTTGCCAAAGTCGTTACTAATGCGATGCATGTTTGAATTTGTAGTCTTCCGTGTCTGAGGTTAAGAGACCGTAACGTCGTAACAATAAGTTCATTTTAGCAACGTATGTATGGTTTTTGTGTTGTGTTTTGTTGAAATATTGTGTTATTTTCATCAGAAATGGAGACACTATACGTGTTCCAAGGTAACGTGCATGGCGGTGTAGATGGGGTTGATATGTCGAGTTGCCAGCTCGCCTTACTAAATGTTCCCATCCTAGCATACGTGGACTTGCTCGAGTTACGACGGTGCATTCTGTAGTTGTTCAATAGACACGTCGCTAGGAACAAGATAGTAATAGAGGCAGTCACCGCCACCATGGTCCCACCACATAGGTATATGTTGTGAGGCTTGGCGAAGGTGACCAGTAGTGCCATGTGGGCACAATACATGGAGATCGTTACCAATCCTCGGGCTTCGATCTATCGACGACCCATAGTGTATGTCCATTTTATTTATCCCACTTAGTCCTCTAGGGGGGCACCATCGAATGGGGCAGCGACGCCCTTGTCCCCTTCTTCGGTTCGTTGATGACGGGAGAGGTCTTGAAAGCGTCGAACGTCGCTAGGCAGGATGCTCCAGTTGATGGAGATTCTGCTAGTTTCTAACCGAATGAAGGTGTGGATAAATGGCGGGGGTGCTCGTGTTGATTGTCGTGAGATTATTGATGGCATGTCCGAGGGCACTGCCACCGAAGATGAGGACGACTTTGAATCGCAATCTAGCGAGGACGAAGCCGACAATGAGGGTGGGATCGTTGGTGGCATTGTTTCCACCGACATGGACTATGTTCCAGGTCGGTTGAATTGGCAAGCGGCCTCTTCTCTTGTTCTGCCACAGGACCACGAGTCTTCGTGATACGGGGGGAGGCCCGATCTTCTCGGTGAGTAACCGTGGATAAATGATGCGAAGTAGACGATGTCGCTAGCTGAACACTCGCGCCAATGCACGAACCCTCAACTCTTTGGAATACGCCCAAAACACACCGGATAGTTGATCGTCGCGAGACCACGAACGACGATCGCCAAGTCCCCAATTCCCAATGGAACGACGGCTTGACCTTGAATTGCAGAACGAATCAATGGATCGCCTAGTCCTCTCTCAAAGTCCTCGCATGAACTCTGGTTTCGAAAGAACAAGCAATAGCTATGTTTCTATTCTTATGCATAAACTGGTCTGCGGTTACAATGGGGGTCTAACCCTCAATATATAGTGCTCCTTCTCCTCCTTATGGCTGGCCAAGAGGCCCTACTCCTACTCTAATTCGGAATTAGAACTCCTACTCCAATTCCGACTCAATCTAAAACAAAAAGGAAACTCTAATTTTAAAACCGTCATATTGTTTCGGTCATATCTTTTGACTCCGAAGGAATTTCGTAGTGCGTGAGCATCCGTTGGATCGGGCTTGAAGTTAGCTTTCCAACAAGTCCAAAAACACCCCAATCGGACTTCGTATGAGAAAGTTATGGCCTTTTTACTCCGGACTGTCCTGCTGATTCCGAATCCGAATTTGAGGCTGATTCCGAATCCGAATTGAATTCTGAGTTGAATCCGAATTTTATTTCGGTTGGGGTTGTGGGAGATCTGAATTAGGCTTGAAAATCTTATCCAAAACTTGAGCTTTAAGTTCTTGGACTTCTTCCCCTTTTGCTCTCCATCACACAGGCTTCTTTTCTCCTTAATCGGCATGGGCTGCTTGACTTTCTCCTTCCCAACCGCTTTGACCTTCTTGTTCTTCGTCACTAGGCAACAAATATGGTTACCCTTCTTCTTGTGCTCCTCTATTGCTTTGGCTCTGTCCTCCCTCTTGGTTCCAAAGACATTACGCTTGTCGAACCTGAGAATGCACAAAGTAATGCTTTTACGTAGTGTCCAATTCTCACAGAAAACATAAAGATTAAGAAACAATTGCACCTGTTGTTTGAGAAGTGTAACTCTTGCTTCATAAACAGCCTCATAAGTAGTCGGGATATCCTCATCATCCTCCTTTCCTTCAAAAAAAGCCGTCCTCGGCTTTTGATAGCCTGAATTTGTGCTACACAAAGAAAACAACGTATATGCATGGTATATGTATTTATCATCCAAACAACTTCCGTGTAGCGTATGATGATTTGCTAAACATGTACTAAACAAAGAGAACAACGTATATACGTGATATATGTATGAATCGATTGTTGTGCCATTCGCGTTGTTTTTCACAAAATAAGTAACACAACTGCAACTGTAGGATGTATTTGATACATACATTGCGGTACCTTCATTCACATCATTCTCCCTCCCATGAGAAAAAGTCATACTCGATTTTTCTAAGCACATGGATAAAATATGAAAGGAACAAGGTAGATCAAGTTGTTCAAATTTGGGAGAGAAAATTCTTAGTGCCTTCCATACTTCAACTACACTACTCTGTTTACTGGTATAGGATAAACAAGTAGGCTTCATGTTGTGTTCTAAACAATAGGCACTTGTATTCAAATCCATCTCAAAGTGACCATGACATTGCTCAATAGATTGTTTGCGCAAAACATGCAATTTAAAATGAGCAAAATTATCACAAGCAATGCACATTCGATAAACATAGAACTTGTCATCTACACCATAATCTCTAATCAAATTGAACGTATATCTGTAGGTAGAAGGACTAACTAGTGATTTTAAACATGAAACATCAACAAGGTTTTCAATCACACTAGATAGCTCTCTAGGATCATCGAACATGATATAGTATAAAGAATCATTAAGAGATATGCTAGTAGGAACATCTTTATGAGTAATCAATTGCACATTATGTAAATTGAGCGAAGAAATTTTAGAATATAGTATATTCAAGGGAACACTAGAGTTCTCACTTTTACGTACCTCGGTGTGATGAATATTCAATTCGACACCATTATTGTTACCTTTAACGTCCTCCTCTATTATTGCAGGTGTTGTAGGTATCAAATTATCGTCGTGAAACCACGGGGCAGCAAGCATTCCATCCACAACCGTAGTTATCTCCGCATCTTTTACTTCCAACGATGCTGGTTGTTGAACATTCAATTCCTCTTCTTTAATATCAACCTGCACAATGTGAGAAACAACACTAGAAGTAGCGAGTAAATCGTTAATTTTAGCAATAACAACACTTTGGCTATCATCTACTTCTCTCTTTTCTGTTGGTGTATCTCTCTCACACTCAATGGAGATGCTCTCAACCTCACATTTGGTGGAATCACACAGCTCACGCTGTTTATCATTCTCACTCAATTTGGTTTTGGCTATGTGGCTCTCATTCTCACATGAGTTTGGATACATCGCATCCACCAAAGATTGTGGGTCAACAATGGAGCAATCACGAGTAACCACAATCTCTTCATGAAGCAATGGAGCAATACTACATGAAGTCGGGAAAATCCCATGCTCGGTCTCCTTCTCTTCTGTCACACAAGTGGACTTCAAATCTTGTCGCAACCCTGTCAACTTTTCCACTAGGGAACGCTTGTAGTGGTAAGGTACAAAACGTGCACGCAAATGCTGTTTCATCTGCTCCCAGGTGATAATCGGCAATTCATGGCGCTCCATACGCATACGAACAAATCGTTCCCACCAATGTATGGCATAATCAACCAAACCTTTGGACGCAAGTAAGAGCTTCCTCTCATTGGAGTAGTTGTGCATCCGAAATATCGTATCAATTTCAAGCTCCCAGTTAAGGTATTCTTCCACATTTGCACGACCTGAAAATATAGGGATAGAAAATTTGGGCTTAGTGACAAAATCCTTACGATGCACATTGGGGTGGTTGAACATGGTGCGCAGCTCCAAGAAGTTGTTGTTGATGTCCGTACGTAGCTGCGTAACCTCCTCCCCGAGGTTGTTCAATTTATACCGAATGGCCCCAAGCTCATCGCGCACACCATTATCACGATCAAGAAGTTGCTTTTGTAGCATCCTGCGCAAGCGAGTGTACTCCATCCATGTAACTGATAGATCCTCATGATGACCTGACATGGCAACAACTCACAAATAGCAAACGCGATTATATCCAGCTTAGTAAAACAAAACAGCTCTCTCTACGCTCGCAACTCACCATCTCCGAAAACAAGATAAGCTACTGCTTCGAGTGAATCAAGGGCGCAAAACGACACTTGTGATAGCGAACGACCTCAACCCGGTAATGTATGAGCGTAACCAAGAGCAAAGGTAGTACACGAACGGGTGTAGGTGGAGCTTGGTAAGGTATGTGTATAACCTATGCAAACTGATATTCAAGTTGTTGTAAAGTTAAGTAATGATCCAAGCTAGATTCTTTTGCCTATGTGCTGATCCAATGGGTTTAAGTGAAAAGGATGAACGCACACGCAAAGACAAATGTGACTCAATGCAAACAAAGGAATGAGCTAGCGAGACGGGATCTGAAAATGAGATCAAGCTAGCTCGTTTTGCACCAAGTACAAAGAGAGACGCTAGCCAATTGCAATTGAAAATAGTAGGGCACAAGATTGCTAAAAAAAATGACTACACAATCTGAAATAATGATGGGCTGGTACTGTAGCAACCAATAAAATGTATAATACTGTAGCAATCGGCCAAAGAATTTTTTTTTTCTTCCTCTCTTTTCTTTCGCAAAAATTATGTTTTTGCTCTCAGTTTTTTTTATACTTTTTTTTAATGCCGTGGCTCTTGCTATTTTGCGGCTGCCTTTTTTTTTGCTTTTCTCAATGGCCGAAAGTGTTTTGCTACCCTCGTGGGTGCATAAGCCCAAAAATTCAGTAATGTGTAAACAATATTCAATAAGCAGCCCTAATACAATATCAAAAGCTAGTCTCACAAGATGAAAGGATATAAGTGAAGCGGAGCTCGGACGCAAAAGTTACGACCGAATTGCAAACAATGTACCAATTGAACTCGGATTTAACGAAAATTGAGTTCAGGGACTGAATTTGAATTTTGGATTTTTTTTTTGGGTTTTTTTTAAGGAAACAAGGAACAAGGTACGCAAAGGAAACACTTAGATCAGCACTAAACAAAAAATTCTAATGGACTAAAACCTAACAAAACTCACAAGAAATAACTGATTGAAACTAGGGTTTGGAATTTTTGTGTTGCAATTTTCGGTTTAGTGGACTATAGGACAGAAAAACGATACTAAACTAAGGGTAAAAAAAACTCTCACCGAGTAAACCTAGAATCTGATACCATATGATACGGGGGGAGGCCCGATCTTCTCGGTGAGTAACCGTGGATAAATGATGCGAAGTAGACGATGTCGCTAGCTGAACACTCGCGCCAATGCACGAACCCTCAACTCTTTGGAATACGCCCAAAACACACCGGATAGTTGATCGTCGCGAGACCACGAACGACGATCGCCAAGTCCCCAATTCCCAATGGAACGACGGCTTGACCTTGAATTGCAGAACGAATCAATGGATCGCCTAGTCCTCTCTCAAAGTCCTCGCATGAACTCTGGTTTCGAAAGAACAAGCAATAGCTATGTTTCTATTCTTATGCATAAACTGGTCTGCGGTTACAATGGGGGTCTAACCCTCAATATATAGTGCTCCTTCTCCTCCTTATGGCTGGCCAAGAGGCCCTACTCCTACTCTAATTCGGAATTAGAACTCCTACTCCAATTCCGACTCAATCTAAAACAAAAAGGAAACTCTAATTTTAAAACCGTCATATTGTTTCGGTCATATCTTTTGACTCCGAAGGAATTTCGTAGTGCGTGAGCATCCGTTGGATCGGGCTTGAAGTTAGCTTTCCAACAAGTCCAAAAACACCCCAATCGGACTTCGTATGAGAAAGTTATGGCCTTTTTACTCCGGACTGTCCTGCTGATTCCGAATCCGAATTTGAGGCTGATTCCGAATCCGAATTGAATTCTGAGTTGAATCCGAATTTTATTTCGGTTGGGGTTGTGGGAGATCTGAATTAGGCTTGAAAATCTTATCCAAAACTTGAGCTTTAAGTTCTTGGACTTCTTCCCCTTTTGCTCTCCATCACACAGGCTTCTTTTCTCCTTAATCGGCATGGGCTGCTTGACTTTCTCCTTCCCAACCGCTTTGACCTTCTTGTTCTTCGTCACTAGACAACAAATATGGTTACCCTTCTTCTTGTGCTCCTCTATTGCTTTGGCTCTGTCCTCCCTCTTGGTTCCAAAGACATTACGCTTGTCGAACCTGAGAATGCACAAAGTAATGCTTTTACGTAGTGTCCAATTCTCACAGAAAACATAAAGATTAAGAAACAATTGCACCTGTTGTTTGAGAAGTGTAACTCTTGCTTCATAAACAGCCTCATAAGTAGTCGGGATATCCTCATCACTTCGTGGGCCTTCGATGCAGACACCCTGCTTGTGGGGCAACATTTCCCACACAAGACTACCGCCAAGCAAGCTATCGCTAGTTTTGCAATGAAAACCAGTCGGATTTACCGAGTTTACAGGTGAGTTTCGGCATTGTTTACTATATATTCAACTATCTACAGTAAGTCGTACTAATCATTATTTGTATTCTATTATATGCAGGTCATCTGGGCAATGCATGAATTGTCGCAGCCTGGCATGTGGAACGCTCTTAGACCTCTCGGGGATAGGCTGCCCAAAGCGATGGCCGAGATGCGCCTTCCAGTCCGGCGACCTCGGAGGAGGAACAACTGCAAGGCCTCGCAACGGCAGGCTGTTCATGAAGCTAACGTCCTGCAGTGTCACGGTCATCTCCCCCCCCCCCCAGAAGTGAACGTGTGGGTCTCTGGCCGCCAACAATCAACCAGGGCAGAAAGAAGGGAGGCGTCAATCAGGAGGTTCTGCCCCATGTTCAGCATGTGGGCGAACACAATCAGCCCAAACTGACTAAGCCTCCTAACATACCGGTCGTCCAACGGCCAGGTCTCCCTCGGTCCCCGTGTCACCAGGGTTGACGACCCATCTCCACCGATCCAAGTGTGACAGCGATGCTGGGCGTTCCATGCCTCCTCAAGTAGGGGTGGTAGATTACATGTCATTGCTGCAAATAGATAACAACTTATAATTAGTGAATTCATTTAGGTGGTAGATTACATGTCATTGCTGCAAATAGATTACATGACAGATTGTCAGTAATTATGCATGTAACAGTTGCCACTACCCGGTGCTCGTGCGGCAACAGTGGACATTTCTGCAGCAACATACTAGCGTACGTACATTTCTAAGAAATATGTGCAGTTACAACGGCACGTAAAACATGCACAAAAATATTATATCACAACAGTACAAAGAAAGTAGCATGCATGCGCAGGAACTAATGTACGGACTGAATAATTGTGCGACTGATATAATGTACATGCATTATTAAGTAAATACTTAACCCTAAAAATTGCAATAACAAAAGTATTAAATACCGCGAGCGAGCGAGCAAATGATCGGAATTTGTTCAGCTAATCGGAACGAGAGCTTTGGCTTTTGAAATCGTCGGCCGCACGTTTGCTTAAATAGGTAGGAAATGCAGATAGTGTGTAACTCGACGAGACGTGACACGACGACGACGTGACGTAAAGGAGAAAAAGAAAGCGAAGAAGCCAAAAGAACTTCCAGTAGGCATGTTTGGGTATTGTAGCGGTAGTGGGGCGGTGGCGGTGGATTAATTAAAGCTTAATTCTAAAATTCTAGAAAATGAAAAATATTTTAAATGAATAAAATAAACTTCAATTAAATTCAAAAATATTTTATTAAATCTATTCATGTTCCAAGCAGATTTCTTTGTAGTTTTATTGATTTTTTTTTGGATTTTCTTTCTTTTCTTTCTTTTTCCTTTCTTTCCTCTCTTCTCTTTTGCCATGCCCCCATATGGGGCAGGTCACTGCCTCTCATGCGCAGGGGTAGGTGCACTTTAGGGGCTACATCGCAAATTACGACAAAAGAGGGCTAGTTTACAAACAAAAAAAGAAGAGGAAGGGCCCGGGAATGCCAAAATTTCAAGAATATGAGTTTTCTTTACATAATTTTTGTTATGTTTTCAGTAAAACCAGTAACTTTAATTTACATTACGAAAAAAAGAGAAAAATCGGTGTGTGAAATGGCATACTGCTAGTTTCTCGTGCAGAGTAGTCAAATTTTAAAAATAAAAACCGAAAAGGGAGATATTTAGGTGAAAATGACACCTTTTGTGTAAATAGTGCAAATTCCATTAAAATCAAATGTGCAAGTTTCAAAAAAATAAAAAAATATATTAGCTATAGATAAGTACATAATCTATATTCACGCAAACTTTCAAGAACAAACTCAAGCACATTTGTGAGAAATGAAAAGGCAAATGCGTTAGGTAATAGTGTGCAACAGTGGTGAAAGGTAATTGAGACTATTTTGACAAAAGTCGTGATTTTCACCTGATATCTCCCGGACCTCACAAGCTCGTAGAAAAATTAAATAGTTATATAATCACAAAAATACAGCTGAAAATAAAAATGAGTATCACCAAATGCCAAGACTATCACGTGAGTATGTAGCAGTATACAGTTTTTTTTTTTTTTAATAATCATCTCAGAATATTTATGGCCCAATGAATAGATCCAATTCGCATGCGTGTCGCACGTGTGGAGAATTCGTTACCTTTTATTCTCTGGACACAATTCATGGCATCTGATAGAAACCTAACTCTCCGGTTCAATATCATCCTGCACGGCTGCACAAACAAACGCTTTTCCCTCACTGCCATCCCGGACATTTCAAAGCAAATTCAGACGTCACAGCCACAAACTTCTACGCAACACATGTTAAAACTCCACAAAGAGCGCGTATCCTTTCTGCTCATCTGAGAGTGAAAGTTCAGAACATTCATATGCAGGTTCGTGGGAATGTTAATGGAACAGCACTAGATTCACCTTGAATCCTTGCAGGTACAAACTGGTAGGCACTAGATACTAGGCAGCCAGATATAATCCTGAGTGTATATGTATTACAGTCGGGAGAAAAAAGGGCGCCCTTTTTGTCCTATGCCGCGCCTTATTTTTTTTCCGTTTTGCGCCCTTTTTTTCGCTGCTAAGTGCTAACCATACGACATCCATCTCCCGCACAGCGCTCCCGACTCTCTCTTTCTATCCCCCATTCTATTTCTTTGCTTCTCTCCCCATTGCCCCTCCATGGGACTTGCTCCGGCTGGATCCTTCCATGGCGTAGCCCCCGCGCCCTGTGCCCGACCCAGCGCGCGCGCCACCACCTCCACTGCTGCGCCCGCCGCCGGCTCCCTGGTTCGCCTCTGCCGCTGGGTGCTGCCCTCCCATGCTCACCTCTCCCTGGCCCTCCGGCCCGCCCACGCGCATGGCCCCGGGTGCGTCCGCGACTCCTCGCTCTCCCCTATGGCTCAACCTCGCCATGCTGCGTTGCCGGTGTCGCCTCCCCGGTCCGGATACCATGGCGCCACCGCTGCCTCCGGCTCCTCCCCGCGCCCCCCTACCTGTTGCCCTACCTCGGACCGCCGCCAGCTTGGCCTACGGCCTCGCCGCTCAGCCTGCTCCTACCATCGCCACCGGTTCCGCCTTGCTCCCTCCTGCACCCAGATTTTGCTCTCCCCACTCTCTTCCTTTACTGACATTCGGCTTTTACAATTTGTTGAATCTTCGTTTACTGATGTTGTTTAATTTATCTTTTGATGTCAAATGGTTGATGCATGATGAATGCATTCGGAGGTGGTTGCTATTGGTGGTATTGCTTCACTGATAAACTGAGGTAATACTATCCCTCAACCCTCCTCTTACCCCTATACACTCGGGAAAGTATTCCGTTACGGTGGTGAATCCATTGTGTGATCTATTTTTCCGAGTGTTGTATGTTTCTCGAGTGTAAGTTCGTAACACTCAGGAAAGTTATTTCTCCCGAGTTAACGATCCCGAGTGTTTTTTTCCGACGGCCGACCTTCAGGAATTAGTTTTCCGAGTATTTTAGGGATTTTTCTGAGTGTTTCTGGTACTCAGGAAAGTAACGGATTCTGGTAGTGATGGCACATTTCTTCCTCACTTGACACGGGAAATATGTGCCTAATTACATAACTGAGAAACAAATGTCCAAAGTGGTCCCTTTACAGATCACAATCAGAAAGATAAACAACTTTATTAGGGAGTTGAATTGACATCTCAACTGCTCAAAGAAGCATGACATCAGTTAATCGTCGTATTGCCTTGGCTAACGTCGTGAATTTGCTTTGGCCTTTACTTCCCCTGATTAGAAAAGACAGAAACCTTCACGGCCAACAGAGAAAGCAAAGGAAAAATATGTTATCTCGATAAGCCATTCAATTTGGCAATTTGTATCCTTGACAGCCACCAGCAGCTGTCCAGGCAAAACTGTCAAGCATGAATCCAAAAGCAATGTCTTATTCAAGGTCAAGAACATCTGGTGGAGTTCACACAATGAGGATTTAGGGAGGCAGTACAGCAATTTCACAGCATTACAAACATGCTTTTATTTTTTTTTGTTTTCAAGACGCTCAATAAATAATGCATCCGAAACTGACGGCGGTCTCGGAATAAAGTTGAAAAAAATGAGTATTTCTGGTTCTGAAAAGACAGAATATTTCCCTTTTACCATAAACCACAAACATTCTCTTGGGCCACCATCCAAAGGTGCATGAGGAAAAGGTGACTTATCTGTTGCCGAGACTTCAGTGTAGTCTAGTCAGATGGGATAATAACTGAAATTTTATGAAAGAATAAAAAATAAAGCACCACATCCAAGCATTTCATGCAGCCCCAAGTGTTACTCCAACTGGGAGTTATGTTTTTCAACTCACAACCTAAGGTTGTATCCTGTATTGGTGTTGTTTCAATCACTACCGGAAAAACGTCTTTTGCCCAGAGCCGCGATTTTTGCCGAGAGCAAAAACGCAGGCTCTCGGCAAAGAAAACGTTTGCCGAGCGCGGCTCTCGGCAAACACGGACCGTCGGGAACTGAAAAGATTGCCGTGGGCCTGCATCTCGGCAAACAATAACTCTCGGCGAAGTGCTATAGTTCGCCGTGGACCGTCACACCGTTAACGATCGTTTGGCCGTTACCAGGGCAACCCAGTTTGCCGAGAGCTATAGTTTGCCGAGCTCGTTGTCATTACTCTCGGTAAATATTTTGCCGAGAGGGGCTCTCGGTAAAGAATCTTTTGCCGGTACATGTTTTGCCGACGGCTATTTGCCGAGAGCTGCTCTCGGCAAATAGGTTGCCGAGAGTCAACTCGTCTTTGCCGAGAGCTTTGGGCTCTCGGCAAAGGCCGGGAGTCCGGTAGTGAATGGATGAAAAAGAGAAAGAAGATGTATTAGCCGCGTGGGAGGAGAGAGAGGGAGGAAGGCTGAGAGGAAGAAATCCTTGTGCATGTGGCGCGTAGGGGTTGGCGGAGTGTAGGGCATGTAGCATCCCGGAGGAGGCCGGGCGGTCGGGTGTGTGATCTGGGACGTTTGAGCGCATGTGTGCATGCAGCCGAGTGCGCGCCGTGCTTGAGCGCAGACCATGTGCGAGTTCCAGCTTGCGATCCGGAGGATGAAGCTTGGGTGTGTTATGAATGTGTCAAATTGGCTACATAATAGATTCACAGGGCGGTAGTGTTGGAGTCCGATTGTGCTTCGCTGATCTATCTGCTGTCCCATCCGAAGGATGACCGATCTAGACTAATGTTTCTTGTGTCTGAATTACTAGGTATGGCTAATCACTTGCCAGGCTTCACGATTGTCACACAAAAGGATAGTAAAATGGTGTAGCTCATGAGCTGGTGCAACTTGCGAAACGTCTGAACCATTGTGCGGTTTGGCGGGAGCAAATTCCTTTTTGTATTGAGCATCTGGCAGCTCAAGAGTGTCTACGAACTCATGGGTAATTTATAAAGCTCTCATTTCATTGCAAAAAAAAAAATCCAACTTCCATGCTTATTTTATTAGGTAGTTTCTTTAAATCCGAGAGGAATACATACGTGATTACTAAGTCATGTACTGGGGGCCCGAGTCCTATGTTACAAACGTGTATGATTGGTTACACAAGGGAAGTTCGAGTACAGTTTTGGTGGTCATGTCATGCGTGTGTTCCTTAGGTTTTCACATCTAGTGTTTGCGAGAGTTGGAGTAGATCAAGAATGTGTTGTTCTTGAGATTGCTCACAGAATCTATACGATTCATTCTTCTAATTCGCTATTAATCCTTTGTTCATGGTCTGGGAGGCTACGACTGATTGCTTCTACTTCAGTTCCTGCTGATCTAGTGCGATTGAACCAAATTATCAAGCTTGTTACTACGCTATGAAAATCATGTTACTGCACGAAAGACATCGTATTACTACACCATCGCCGGAGTGTTACTACAAGAAAGATGGAGTGTTACTATACTACCACGGTAGTATTACTGCACAAAAGATGGAGTGTTACTATATTATCACCGGAGTATTACTGTACTTTTAGTGTACCATGAAAGATCGGACCAAAACAATACGATCCCGCTAGTTCCTAGCTGGGTCTTCACCGGCATTCCCCTAGAAAGAAGATAACTTTCCTCCCACCTGCGTCAGACTCGAATTCCTTCAGAACTTAAACGTCTAAAGCAATTCCAGTCGTTGATCAGATGCAGAGTCAAGTTTCACAGTTTTAGGTTGACTAAAACACTCCCCATCTAGGGTTTCACTAATTGTATTTTTCTGGCAATCCATAACCACACGGCGTCATCTGTGAATTGATGGTGAAACATTCTCCTTGACGCTAATGACTGCGAAAACGGGACGAAATCTGTACCAAGATTCTCCTTGGAAGTATCAGGTACTTTCATGTGAACAAGCAATGTACAGCTTGTGTCAAGCAGGCGTAGGAAAGACGAAACTGGAATATTGGGTCTGTTTGGAACGACTGTGATTTTTCTAAAAAGCTGCATCAGGTTGGGCTACAAGGCTGAACAGCTGCAGGGCTGAATAGCTAAGCTGAAGAGATTTGATGTTTGATTATCTGATTTTTAGGTAGGTTGACTGTAGCTTTCAAGATAGAAAATATCTGAAATGCCTCTAAGGACAGTAATAACTTGTTTGGTGCTGTTTAATGCAATTAACAATGTTTAATAGCAACTAAAAGCAATTGACGATTATTAGCGACAACTAATAAACATTTATTAGAGCAAATAATTATTAAAAATAATTATTATAGTGAATTTAACGACAACTAACGGTGAATAATAATAATTATATATATACTAGTGTTGTCAGTACTAACACAGCTGGTACTTCGCCAAAAATTCAATTCACATATGTTAAAGAATGATGTATGCCAATGTTAGGTGCTAATTTAGATCATTTGAGTATGCCACTGTGCATTTACAATTTCACTGAACTGCAGCGAAGAAGTTGCATCCAGTTCCAGATGCTACAATGTCCAAACTGATTCTCCAGGCCACAATCTTACAGTTTGTTCCAAAGTAGAATTTATCTAGACCAAAGCATCTATGAAATGTATGCAAGAAGCAACATTTACTGGTCACAAGTTCATATACTGTGTGGAAGATAGTACAATAAGTAGCAGTCTAAGTTTTCAGCACTGGCAGAATCATAAAAGATACAATCATGCACAAAAGAATCATTACAGCTAAGTTAGCATATTCTTCAAAAGAAAAACAGCAAAAGTAGCATTCAGAGATCAATACACAGAGTTACGCTCATTCCTACGAGTTTAACTATTGTTTGCAGGGCTGCAAGTATCAGACACCAAGCATGTTTTTTACTGGTCACAATTTTTTACTGTGAATTTTCATTTGGGAACAACAATTTTTACAATACAAGCTCTCTGAAATGATCTGAAACTTTACAAATAAACTTTAACTTTGTATGTCTTGAACCATATATTCAATAATGTATGGTACATGGAACAACAGCAGGAGGATTTCAACATGATCTATCGATAGAAATTTCATGTCCGGACAGCTCGATAGAGGGTGGGCATACACCCGCTTGGTCCTGTGAACAACAATGAGGCTCAAGCCAGCTCCCACAACGCAAAACGCAGACATGATCAATGAACTGACAAGGAAGCAAACAGCTCCTTCACACTTCAATGGTCCATCTGCAAGAAAACTCATGCTGTGAAGCATTCTTCCAGACAGCAATACTGAGCTCTGATGGTGGTGTGCTTGTTTCTCAGCTTCATAGTCATATAAATTACTGGCAATAAGACTTGAGAATATCAGTGACCCTGAGGGATTTGCTACTGTGAGAAAATTGTACATTGCACCAAAGTGCTTTACGCCAAAAGTTCAGAGACGGCAGCAGGCACAATAACCCAATGAGCTCCATATCCAAGCCCAACCAGGAAGGTCCCTATGTACATAGTTCCAGGGCAAGCCATTGCAAAGAGGAAATCTCCAACGGCCATAAGGATCTGAGCAGTTGCTAGTGATAGAAAAATAGGAACAAAAAAAGATACGAATTTTTACGTGAAAAACCCTTGCGGGAAAAAACCACGGGCGTCAACCGGCGATGATCACTATATGACGAGTGTTTACAAATCGTAGGAGAATTACAATGAGGCGTCAACTCTCCCCGTGCGGCATACAAGAGGTATATAAAGGGGTAACATGACTTGGAGTCCAAGTAAGAGAACTTATTCGCTAATATAATATTTTTTAATACAACCGCATTAGGAATTCAGATCACATATCTCAACAATCTCTACCTCCAGACGAATTTGCTCTTGTAGCAAAAATGAAGAATCATCAATCACCAAATAACTCCACAATAAGATAAAAAAACACCGTACGCCAATTAGTCAGGACTACAATTAAGCTTGAGCAAAGCTCAAACTTAGTAACAGGAACTAGCTTTGTTATCATGTCAGCTAGATTATTATGAGTACTTATATTGCACACCTTAACATCACCTTGAGCAATAACACCTCGAATAAAGTGATATCTCACATCAATGTGCTTTGTTATCTCATGGAATATCTGATCCTTTGTAAGGCATATAACACTCTGACTATCAAAAAATATAGTAGTGCAAGAATTATCTCCACAAAGGTCAGTATACAAACCTCTCAACCAAATAGCTTCTTTACAAGCTTCAGAAATAGCCATATATTCTGCTTCTATGGTAGATAACGCAACAGTAGCTTGCAAACTTGCCTTTCAACTAACAGCACAACCACCAATGGTGAAAATATAACCTGTGAGAGACCTACTATTGTACAAACCACCAGCATAATCAGAGTCAATAAAACCAACAAGTTCATCTCTAGATTTCCCGAACTGCAAACGAGCATTAGAAGTGTCACGCAAATATATGAAAATCCACTGAATTGCTTTCCAATGCTCTTTTCTAGGATTAGCCGTGTATCTACTAACAACACTCAGTGCATGAGATAAATCAGGACGAGAACTAATCATAGCATACATAAGAGAACCAATTGCACTTGAATACAGAACTCTAGACATATACTCAATATCATAATCTGACTTAGGACATAAAGCTGAAGATAATCTGAAATGCGAAGCTAATGGAGTACTCACTGGCTTTGCATCATGCATACTGAAACGACGAAGGACCTTCTCAATATAACCTTGTTGACTAAGGTATAACTTGCCAGATTTCCTCTCTCTAATAATCTCCACGCCAAGTGTGAGGACCCCAACATATTGGATATTGTACCGAATTAAAGAATTATACTCAAAGCATAATCTTTAATCAAGACCCATTCAGTTCTTAATTAAAAACATGCTAACAGCATAACCTTTCACATGTTACAATTCCAATATTCAGGTTCCCGAATATATGCATTACAATAGTTTCCAGGAATAAAGACTATTGCACATATATCCTTCACAACATTGCATCAAACATACAGGACAAATAATTACATAATTATACATTAGAGTTTACAATTCGGTCTGGCAATACAAAATCAAGTGACCTTAGTCACTACAGAGTCTAGCAGCGGAAATAAACTAAACAACAAAAGCTAAAACCACCATTGGCCCCATCACCCGCAGGCTATCGAGTGGAGATTAGAAATAGCTTCACTCGTTAGCGTCACCCTGATCGGCGCTAACGGACATCTCATACAAATAACCATCTTCACCTGCAACAAGAGGTTATAGCCCCTGAGTACGGAAGGTACTCAGCAAGACTTACACAAACTAAATGAAAGAAAGTGTTTAATAGAACCTATACGAAGGCATAATGGTTCGATTTTTTTTTGCGTAAAGCAATACATCTTAACCTACAATTGCTAAGTTTTGATAGTAATTTAATAAATCAATTTGGACTAAAATAACAAGTAAATGAAGAATAATTATAAACAATAAACAATAATGAAGTGGCTGTACACCACCAACACAACAATACCACTTAACCATTTAACCGAAACACATTCACCAACCAAATTGGAATGTTAAATCTATACAAAGCGCTAATCAAATTCAAGCGTTGTCTGTAACCGGGGACACGGCTATTCGAATAGTTTTAATCCCTGTAGGGGTGTACATCTTTACCCACACGACTTAGTTAGCCCGTAAGCCTCCGAAATAATAGCACACTGCCTTTGGTATGCCGGCTGGGTAAACTAAGATTTGGTATTTTTCAACAAGTTGACACTATTGAGCTGGAATACCCATGTGTGACTGATCCCGCTCAGTACAAGTTACTAGTAGAACCTGCCAACCGGGGGCCCACATGTTGTGTCGGGAATGCCGATCCGAAAATAGAAATTAAATGACAGAAAGTAGAGTTGTGCTAGCTGCACATATTAATTTGCAATCAGAGCCCTTAAGGTGCATACATGTGATGGAACGCATGTATGGCCTCACCCTCCTAAGAACATATGATATAGATACGCAATCAAATACATATGTCCTTACTTTCATGTTTTCCAACTCAATAGCATTAACCCTTTACTTAACCAAACAGCGCCCATACACCGCGTGTGGATGTACGTTGGGGCTTGAATCATCCAGCCGATGTTCAGTCCTTAATCAATCCAGACAAGACAACCACATTTCCCAGTCTCGTGCACTAAGGCACCATCACTAGCATTCACTTGTCCGGATTTGAAATCAGATTAGGAAGAAGGGTTTAAATTTACTTTTGATTTAAAGAGACTGACAAAGAAACAAATACTTAAAATTCAGTTGTGATTCCCATGTTTGACAAGATAAGCTTGCCAAACACTACCGGTCTATGGACTGCATGGCTAAGCAAAATTCTAACATAAGTACTTTAATACAAACAATACCTTAATTTGAGTGTATGATCAAATTTAAGGTAAGCCACAAGTGATAGGTTGTAACTAGATACTAAACATATCACAGTTAATTTTTAAGGAATTAGCATGCAACAATTATCACTGTATTTTGTAAATCTACAGTTCCAAAATTGGGATCAATATGGTGTAGAGAGGATGCTTGCCTTGGTAATAATAGATCTCTTTCAGGTTCTGGTTGTTCAATAACAGATTCAACAACTTCGGAAGAACCAGAATCTAAAATCATAAGAATCCAATAAACACCAAAACTGACAGAGGACAAAATATTGAAAAAGAATGCATGATCAAGATGATAATGCATGGATAGCAATATGCTTAAGCTATATCTACCCCAAATAAGGTAATAACCCATATTTATCCTCTATAGATACTAAGTGTCCAGTTTGGAGTTTAATTTAAGACTAAAATTACAGATGTTTGAAAAGCTGAAATATAGACAGATTACAAAAATGAAGTTTGCTGTTTTAATAAATCAGGTACAAGTAGATGGCGCAAGAACTATTGAAGTCCTTAGGGTGCCTAGGGTGACAACAAACAAGGTCTAACTTACCAGCTGGAGAAGAAAGTATATGAAGTCAAGTCCTGGCCAAGACAGCAAAGACCCAAGATCCTTTGCACTGGTCTGACCAAAATGACAACAAAGAAATCTTAGACTCTAAAAATCACCCTACCCGTGCTTTGTAGGGAGACAAGAAGCCTAACTCACCGGAGCAAGATACTACCCAGAAGGTGCTCCAACTGGCTCGGGTCAGCAAAAGGGTAACACCCTGGATCAACCTACAAATGATGTCCAAATTCACATCACCAGGTGAATTAAGCACCGAGAGAGATGAGCATGCAAAGAGAGCAAGGGATACTTCACTAGGAAGGAAATAGGGTGAAGATCACTGCTTCGGTAAACAATGGCAAAGCTCCCAAAAGTGGGGTTTATACAGGATTTGTCCCACCGGAGCAACTGAGAATTCTATAGAGATGAAAAGGTGGCTATACGATGCTAAATATCAAGGGAATATTCGCATCATTACTGTGCAATCGGGGGTGCACATTCGAGAGGAGGAAGAGAGGGGGCTCACTGACAAGTGGGGCTCCGCTGTCATCCGGGGCAAAATACGACAACACAGCCCACCGTAAGCTCCAAGGATTATCAGTCGTTAGATTTTGTGCTCACGGTTGAGATATAAAGGGTGCTGAAGCCGGTCCGATCGGCCCAAGCAAAGAGAGGCGTTGGATCCAAATCCAACGGCTACTCAAGAAAGGGTACGTGCCAAGGGGTTTTGAACTTAATCCAACGGGTAGCGTGGCATTTGATTTAAATGGCTCAGATTGGGCTTGGTCTCGGACGGTCCGAACGTCACCGCCCATCTCGATGGTCCGATTTAGATCCGACGGCTCAGATTCAACGTGACGTTCGAACGGTCCGAACGTTCACGTTGATCGGGGCGGTCCGTTCAGGATCCAACGGTGCCCGATTTTGGAGGTGAGTTTGATGACTGAGTTTAATTGCGGTGCCGTTGGATGAAGATCCAACGGTGGATATCACATGGCGCGTTCGGACGGTCCGAACGGCCCATTAGATCTGGTCCGCCTGTGGAAGATCCAACGGCTAAGATTTAGGTGAGCGATAGGGCTTTCAAAGCCAAGGCTGACCGCGGTTGGATGGAATCCAACGGTGTAGATCACATCGCACCCATGGAGGGCTCGCACGGCGCTGTGAATCTCGACCGTCCGCGAGGAGAAATTGAGGAAATTAGCTTGTAACATATTGCCTAATTTGCTGAAATGAACAGTGATGCTATGAACAACATCTTATTACTGTTTATTAAAGCTAAGGCTGTTACACCAAGAATTTTCTTTACTGCACCTAGGTCCTTCATCTCAAATTCATTACTCAATTGTGCTTTCGGTTTTGCTATTTTCAACTTATCTTTTGCAGCAATCAACATATCATCAATATAGAGAAGCAAATAAATAGTTGAACCGTTAACAGTCTTTAAATAAATGCAGCTATCATAATCAGACCGCTTAAAATTATGAGAGAGCATAAAAGAGTCAAATATCATGCACCATTGCCTAGGAGATTGTTTCAAACCATAAAAAGATTTCTTTAATCTACAAACAAGGTGTTCTTTTCTAGGAATAACAAAACCCTCAGGTTGGTCGATATAAATATCTACTTCCAACTCCCCATGTAAGAATGCAGTTTTAACATCTGTGGATATAATGGGGATATGCTCCAAATCTTAGGATGATGTGACAATTGGCAATGGCGTTAACGGTTTATCGTTTCACGTGTTTTTGGCACAGTTACAGTATTGTCAAGCCTTAACCGGTCTGACCGGCAAGGGCGGCGGTCCGACCGGTCCAAGATCGGTCCGACCGGCCATAGCGGCGGTCGGACCGGCAATGTCAAAAAATGGTATTTTGAGCTGGGCCAAAAATAGAGGTAGCAGGCAACAAAGGGGATTCTATTGCACTTGGTCTCATAATTTTTGAAGTCTCCAGTCAAAAGTTCTATTGGATTGAAAATTCCAGTAGGTTTCGGTTTTCAGAGATTGAAAATCGGCCAAGTCTTTACTGGCGGTCTGACCGGCCAATAGGTGGCGGTCTGACCGGTTTTCACTTGGTTCGTCGCCCGTCGTGGCGGCGATATTTGGTTGTTAGGTCAAAGTCATGAGTTTCAGGGCATATATGTTGCATGATGCATGTTTTGACTAACATGGGTCAAGTTGTGAAGAACTTATTCCCAATTTCGGTTTACTTATCTATTGTTGTGCAGGTTGCTTGGTGTAATACCACGAAAGTGAATCGGCTTATTAGTAGAAGTTTCGGAAGAGGAAGCTAATCGAAAAATCAGAATTTATCTTTTCTCGGGGAGTTTTCTGTGTTTTCACGGCAACCTGGGCTTTGGGCCACAGCCCAAATGGCCCAAGGGGGGTGCCTTCCCCCCCAAACCCTAGCCGCCACCCCCTCCTCCCCTCCCCTCTCATTCCAAGCCCCACCCCCTCCACTCCCTCCCCTTTGGCCGCCACTTCCTCCTCCTCCAACCGGCGCCATTGCTAATCCTTGACACCATCTCGCTGCTGTGGTGCCACCTCCAGTGTTCCCCGGTGGTGCTTCTCAAGGATCCCTCCGATGTTGCCTCCTCCCACCGACGTCATCGGCCGATCGTCGTCGTTGTTCATGGCCGGCCTTGGAAGAGAGGAAGAAGGGGAAGGGTGGGAGGTCTTCGGGAGGCGGATTAACGTCCTCCTACGGGTCTACAAGGGTAACGAGGACTCCCATTAGCTGTTTGATTCATGAACGATGAGCAATCGATTCGATTTGTTTGGATAGTTTTGCCTCTGTTGTTAGATCCAATCTGTACAGTAGGTTGTGCACCCAGTTTCAGCCTCTTAGAAGAAGAATCTGGTACTTTCGTCTCCTAGAGTTTTGTAGACCTAGTTTTTATCTTTTCATAGCCACCAGGATCAGGGGATTCCTCCTTACGGTTTAAGAGATATGAATTATTCTTTGCGCGCTGTTCTGTCTGTCTAACGAGAAGGAACTGTCTGTTTGTTCCTTAGTTTTGATCATGTTAGTTTAAGATTCAGAACTTTCACCCAACTAGGTTATTGTAGCCTGTTTAATAATATTTCCAAATTGATTAATATCACCTCAATTGGATCTGTAGAGTGAAAGTTATGCCATGTTCTTTACTACTGATCTGTTGTCTGGACAGATGTATGTCATTCATTTTCAACTGTTGGTTATCTGAATATTTTGGCAGATTTAGCTAATCTTGTCAACTAGCGTTTCGTAGTCTGGTTCGTTAAGATTTATTGGGCACTGGTTTCACGTTATTCTGAGTTACAGATCTTTAATTATGATTTTTCTCGTACTGCTATCCAGTAGGGTTTCAAGTGGCTGAATTGTATGTTTTCAATTCGGGTCTATCTGTTGTATTGGGTAGTCAAGGGGGTATTGTAGATCGTCGGTAGCATCATCATATCATGTGTTCTTATGTTTGAATACACATTCGTGTAGGCGGCGAGGCGGCGAGTGTAGGAGCACCTTCGTTGCCTCCTAGTACGTCACATCGCGAAAGGCAAGTACAATGTATTAAGACATGATGATTACAGTTGAATGTTTTTGATGCAATGTTACTTCTATGATCCACGTTCATACTTCATATTTTACAGCTGAATGTTTTTGATGCGATGTTATTTCTATGATCCATGATTCAAACTTCATGATATTTATTCGTTCTTAGTTGATAATCCATGTGAATGAAAGAGGTGATGCTCATTGCATATATTCATTCTATTCTTGCATTGTTCATGCTCCATTCACGGGAGTGGAATTGTTAAGACCCATCAATTCCAGTATGGGCACGTATGACCCACCATTCCAATGTGGGCAATTTCGGACACCCATATGAAATGTTCTTCATACGGTGATTGGATCCCGGGACTTTGTTAAGTACGGGCTTAAGTGAGCACCGACGGGTGTGTCACTTGCTATACCGGTATGAGCATGTGTGTAGTCCTTTCCCTTCAATGCATCCATTCATTCCATTCATACTCATAAGTGTTCAGAGATAAGTTCAGATTTCGTTTTGAGATAGACTTGTTCATAACCTTGTATGTTCAATTGTTTACTGTACTTGTTGAGTTTCGACTCATTCTTATTTTCTGTATTTATTTAGGTGATCGTTGATGATGACTCTGTTGGGAGGGAGTAGACAAGCACATTTCAAACAGTTTACCATAATTTACTTTCCTTAATAATGTCGATTATGTCTTTCATTTGTTAGCAGAAGCGTAATAAATAAGATTATTACTGCATGATATTTCTCTCCATGTTATGCTGTCCTATCAAATGATGCTAGTGGTTCGTTTTAATTATTCCTTGATTATGTTATGATGAATTCAGTCTTTATTCCTGTCATGATTCTATTAAAGTTGGTATCTATATGTACTTAGAGGAGTTACAGTCTAAAATCTTCCGCAGTTTGGTTGTATGATAGTTTTTTAGGTAGCATCTTGGCTTTCGAATAGCCAGGGTGTTACAGTTGGTATCAGAGCGGGCTTTAGGTTCATGGTTCATTCAAACATATTAAATTGACACACTGTGCACACTAGGAAGGGGTTGGGTAAACTGTTGCTTCCGCATTTCAATTGTTGTGACTCGATTAATGAGTCGTTGTTGAATTATTTTGTGCTATGACGTGTTAATCTATGATATGATGTGATATCCTATATCTATGAATTTATTCTATGATTGTCATGAGATGATCCTATATGTATTCATAATTGAATACATTGGTTATGCGTATTGGAAGCGGACGTTGAGCAGTTGAGTTCGTGGTTGTTGTCCTGGGATTTACCAGGCTACACCACTGTTCGTGGTATGAAATTAGAAAATGGGTTAATTGAATTCAAAAACTAACCTGCAAAAACTATCTTTAAATCTGCTGGTGTTGCCCAACCATCTGTTAAGTCTAAGGGTGTTTCTCCTAGTGTTATTAAGTATCATTGCACCTATTGCAAAAAGGATGAGCATTTGATTGAGTTCTGTTGTCGTAGGTTGAAAAATGATAAGAAAATTTTTACTAAAATTTTTATCTAATCAACCTAGAGCTTCTATGAGACATGGTAACATAGAAAAGAATAAACCTGGTTTAGAATTTGTGTCACATGCTCATCATCATGTTGCTAGACAGGATAACTCTCATGTTACTTTAACCATTGCTCATGACAGAACTTCAAATAAAATCAAGGATAGCACTTTTGCTTTAAATACTACTCGCAGACGTGTGTCTCATTATTGGGTTCCTAAGTCATGTTTAACTAACCCCAGTATTGAGACACATCGTTCTTCTGTTACTTGATTTTCAGGATTACCGCGGAAAGAGGAAGGACACGTGATTCGTCGACTCCGGCTGTTCACGCCACATGTCTGGAGACTCAAGATGGTTCACCTCCTTTACGCGGTCGACGGGTGATGATTTTATCACCTTTGGAGATGATAAACAAGGGCAGATTGAAGGAACGGGATCTATCAGGGTGAACGACAGTTTTATCCTCAAGGACGTCGCCCTTGTGGACAAGCTAAGGTTTAATTTGTTTTCTGTCTCTCAACTTCTTGATGATGGCTATGAGACTAGATTTAAGAAAAATGCTTGTTGGGTGCTTGATTCAACTGGTGAGCTTGTTTTGGGGATTACTAGAGTTGCTAGGATCTTTGGAGCTGACCTTTCTTAATCTCTTGCTGGTTCTCTAAAATGGTTGATTTCAACTTCTTCTTCTGAGTTCTGGCTTTGGCACTGTTGTTTGGGGCACATTGGTTTTGATCATCTGACGCGAGTTAGCAACCTTGAGCTCATGAGAGGTTTGCCAAACTTAAAGCCGTCAAAGAAGCTGTATGTGCGCCCTATAGGCATGGCAAGCAAGTTGCCGCCTCACACCCTTCAGTGACTATGGTCATGACTGACGGACCGGGACAATTGCTTCATATGGATACTGCTGGTCCTGCTAGGGTTCGGTCAGTTGGTGGAAAATGGTACATTCTTGTCATAGTCGATGATTTTTCTAGATACGCTTGGGTGTTCTTTCTTGCTTCGAAGGATGAAGCTTTTGATTATTATCATGATCTTGTTCTGCGTGTGGCTTCTGAACTTTTGGGTGCTTTGAGAGCGATCCGCAGTGACAATGGCACGGAGTTTAAGAATGCCTCATTTGCTTCTTTTTGTGCTGAGCGTGGAATTGAGCATCAGTTCTCTTCTGCACACGTCCCTCAACAAAATAGCGTTGTGGAAAGGAAGAACATGACCCTGGTCGAGATGGCTAGGATGATGCTAGATGAGTATAGCACACCGAGGAGGTTTTGGGCCGAAGCTGTTGCTACTGCTTGCCATATTGCTAATTGTGTCCTTGTAAGACCTTCTTTGGGCAAGACTGCTTATGAGCTTCGATTTGGTAGAAAACCCTATGTCTTACACTTTCGAGTCTTTGGATCCAAGTGTTTTATTCTCAAAACAGGAAATCTAGATGAATTTGAGTCAAGAACTTTTGATAGTTTATTTCTAGGTTATCCTGCACATTCGAGGGGTTTTCGGGTTTTTAATGCTGAAACTAGCCTTGTTCAGGAGACATGCAATGTCACTTTTGATGAGACTAGCTCTGGAGCTAGATCAGATATTTCAGGTGATACACAGGTGACGGAGAGCATATTCATAGAGGAAGATGATGAAGGATTTGATGTTCTTTCACCTGTTGCTGTTGACGCTCCTATTCCAGCACAAGAACCTGTTGTGACTACTTCGTCTTCAGATGAGGCTCCTGCTGTATCTTCATCATTAGCAGTACCTGCGGAGTTTGAAGAGATGCGTTCTTCTCCGGGTGCACCACTTCACATTCAAAGGCAGCACCCTCCGGATCAGATAATTGGTAATCTTCATGAGCGAGTCACTCGCTCCAGGTATCATGATCCAAACCTCTACTCTCATTTCGCTTTTGTTGCTTCTTTTGAACCCCGCGATATATCACATGCTTTATCGGATTATAGCTGGGTTAATGCCATGCATGAGGAGTTCGAGAATTTTGAGAGGAATAAGGTTTGGAACCTAGTAGAATCTCCAAGTGGCCATAATGTTATAGGAACCCGCTGGGTTTCAAAAACAAACAAAATGAGGATGGTTCTGTAATTAGAAACAAGGCTACGTTGGTAGCTCAGGGTTTTAGCCAAGTTGAGGGGTTGGATTTTGATGAGACCTTTGCTCCTGTTGCTAGACTAGAAGCCATTCGCATTCTGCTTGCATTTGCTGCGTCTAAGGACTTTAGATTATATCAGATGGATGTTAAAAGTGCATTTTTAAATGGTTTCATAGAGGAGGAAGTTTATGTTAAGCAATCCCCAAGCTTTGAGAATCCCAAGTACCCATATCATGTATTCAAGCTATCCAAAACCTTATATGGTCTTAAACAAGCCCCTAGAGCCTGGTATGATAAACTTAAGACCTTTTTGCTTAAGAAAGATTTTGAGATGGGTAACATAGACAAGACTTTGTTTATTCTTAGGCGTGGTAATGACTTCCTGCTTGCTCAAATTTACGTTGATGATATTATCTTTGGTGGTTCTTCTCATGTTTCCAGCTTTTCTAGGACTATGTCCAGGGAATTTGAGATGAGTATGATGGGAGAGCTCAATTACTTTTTAGGGTTTCAAATTAAGCAATGCAAGGAAGGGATTTTCATCCATCAGACGAAGTACACTAAGGACTTGCTCAAACGTTTCAACATGGGTGACTGCAAGCCAATCTCCACTCCCATGGCAACTTCGACTGTTTTGGATCCAGGTGAGGAAGGAGAAGGCGTGGATCAACGCGAGTACCGCAGCATGATCGGCTCCCTTCTGTACCTGACGGCCTCGAGACCGGACATCCACTTCATGGTATGCCTCTGTGCGAGGTTTCAGGCTTCTCCGAGATCTTCCCATCGCCAAGCCGTTAAGCGCATATTCAGGTATTTACACTCTACACTTCTGTATGGTATTTGGTATTCCTTTTCATCATCTTTGTCTATTCGGGGGTTCTCTGATTCTGATTTTGCGGGCTGTTGGCTTGATAGGAAGAGTACCTCAGGCACTTGTCACTTCCTAGGCACTTCTCTTGTTTTTTGGTATTCTAAGCGGTCTTACATTGCACAATCCTTCTTGAAAATTGAATTTGTAGCTGTTGCTAGTTGCTATAGTCAGATTTTATGTATGGTAACCACTCTTAAGGATTATGGGTTAAATTTTGTTAGTATTCCTCTTTTCTGTGATAACACTTCTGCTATTAATATTGCTAAGAACCCTGTGCAACACTCTAGAACCAAGCACATAGACATTCGCTATCACTTCCTTAGAGACCATGTTGAAAAAGGTGATATTGTGCTGCACTTTGTGGAGTCCGAGGCTTAACTGGCTGATATCCTCACCAAGCCTTTAGACCCAACTAGGTTTGCCACCTTGAGAAGCGAGTTATGAGTTGGTTTGAGGGAGAGTTCGATCTTTTCTGATCTTACCTTGTTCTTTTGATCTTTCCTTGTTCTTTTTCTGAACTTATCGATCTTTTTGAACTTTTTAGGTTTTTAGGCTTTTATTGCATCTCATTGTATCATCTTGCATTCATATGAAAAATGCATCAAGTGGTATGAAAAATCCAACAAGTGGTATCCAAAAAGATGCATTGTAATATAAGTTTTTATGTTTATCTTTTAAAATTGAAGAAGCTTTGCCTATTACCCTTTGGAGCTTTAGTATTTCAATTCTTGCTAAATGCCATGTCTAGTTGTTTTACTTGCAAGAATTATCATGATTTCACATATACAGATAAGACTTTGCTGTATGAGCTAGAACTCTAAAACAACTCGAGCTAGAAATTGTAATTTGTGGATGTTTTAGCTAGTTGCGCAATTAGTGCTCCTTTTGTGACATTGGCCCTATCAGAATTGCTTTGTTAGCTCTTGAATCTAAAATTGACCATTACTTGAGCTTCTTGTGTTCTTGAGAATATAAAACTGCTCTTGTGAAATATGAAAAATCAAGATTGTCTTATGCTTAAATTATGCAAAACTATTCTTACGAGACTGCTTGTCAAAGACATGAACTTGGAGATAGTTTGATGATCCATACGATCTCATGGGGACTGCTTGTCAGAAATGACATGAACCTCAAGATTTGTCGCCCTGGTAAAAGTTTAGGAAGAGTTTGTGGATGGCTCCTAGTCCAGGATCTTCTTCACTAAGATATACTTTTAATCAACTTCTGTTCGAAGCTTAGGATGAGTTTGTGGATGGCTACTAGTCCAGGATGTTGTTACTAAGTTAGATCATTAGTCAACTTCAATATTCAGTGCAAATGAGAAAACTATTGAAATATGGCCGTTTGAGAAATTTGAGCAAAATAATTCAATACAGGACCTGATTGACTCTTAATGTGGTCTTTGTTAGATTTTTTATCTCACTTTGATATTTTGACATGGCCAGTTTCACTTTAGGATCCCTGTTGATGAACTTGCTGAATTTGAAGCTTTGCTTAAATTGATAAAATCTATTGCTTTATTTTTGAGCCTTCGTGCTTAGCTTTGATATATATGTCTTATCACGATCTTGCTAGCGCTGTTAGGCTTGATATGTCGTTTGTGCAATATTAGAAATGCTGGCTTATTCTTTTGGGTAATCTCCAAAGCTTCTTATAATCCAAATATTGAAAAATACAAAAAATGAAGCCACTCCATTGCACTTCATGCATACTCCTTATGCTTCTTTCTTCATTCTGCATTTGTTATATCTGGATGAGAGGAAGGCGTGATTCCTTGATGACTCCATTGTCAAAGGAGGAGAAGTTATTTCAATGTTGGGGGAGAAGATATATCATTGTTGTACAAAGGGGGAGAAGATATATACAAATGATAATAAGGGGGGAGAAATAGGAGAATTTGAAATTTTCTGAAATATGTGGATCATAGTGAGGGGGAGTTTTTGAATTGCATTCTTATTGTCTTGTTGACTTTTCTGAACTTGAATTGCATTTATTTATCCTCACAATGATCATAGGTCAATTGAACAATTGTTCTTTCATATGGACCTTAAGTGAGATTTTTGATTCTTTTCTGGAATTTAAAGTTTTTATGCTTTCTTTTGCCTTATCTCACTTGCCTATGATATTCTGATGCCAGTTTGGTCATTTCCATTGCTTTCTCTTGCTTATGGACCAAGTTGTGTTTTTGTGCGAAAATGAAATTATTTTACTTTTCAAACCTCCAAATTACATTTTCTGGATTATTGCCAATGTGTTCATCAAGTGGGAGATTGTGGATATCATAGGGATATACTCCAGATCTTAGGATGATGTGACAATTGGCAATAGCGTTAACGGTTTGTCGTTTCACGGGTTTTCAGCACAATTCTGATCTTATCGGGCCTTAACGATCGGCCAGGCGAGCGATGGTCGAGGCCGGTCAAGATCGGTCCAACCGGCCATAGCGGCGGTCGGACCGGCAATGCCAGAAAATGGTATTTTGAGCTGGGCCAAAAAAAATAGAGGTAGCAGGCAACAGAGGGGATTCTATTGCACTTGGTCTCATAATTTTTGGAGTCTCCAATCAAAAGTTCTATTGGATTGAAAATTCTAGTAGGTTTTGGTTTTCAGGGATTGAAAATCGGCTAAATCTTTAGTGCGGTCGGAGGCCAGCCTGAAGTGATCCGACCGATTTTCACTTGGTTGGTCGCCCGTCGTGGCGGCAATATTCAGTTGTTAGGTCAAAGTCATGAGTTTCTGGGTATATATGTTGCATGATGCATGTTTTAACTAACATGGGTCAAGTTGTGAAGAACTTGTTCCCAATTTTGGTTTACTTGTCTATTGTTGTGCAGGTTGCTTGGTGGTCAACGACGATCAACGGCGAGGATGATCTGGACTAGGCTTGGAGAGCTGAGGTCCAGAACGATCGACGATGCCGGGTGAGGTCAATGTACTCAAGCGTGGTGCAAGATGGACAAGGATGACCTATTGGCTAATCCGAGGAGCAAGATAGCGCAAGGTGTAGCTAGTTAGGTCAAGAGGTGTTAAAGACAGCGCATTAAAAGGCGTGCGTATGTATCCCGTTTGTTTTGGGCCTTAACGGGAGCCCAATTGAGTCAAACTTCTAGAAGGTCTAACCCTCCACTATAAATAAGAGACGGAGGTGGCTGCACCTCCTCTTCGTCTCTTTTGCTATTTTTTGTAAACCTTAATTTTCTTAGGGAGAGCTTTTGTGGATGTTAGGGTTCTTGATAGTTTGATGTGATTTTCATGCTCTTGGATTGAGTATTGTCCTCCATTGATGGAGAGGCTGTAAGCCCATATCATATCACTTAATGAAAGGAAAGTTTGATCAATGTTTTGTCTCATTGCGTTCTTTCTCTATATTTGATGATTTTGAGTCTTTCTTTGATCCGCGAGTTTTTGATTGAATTATCAAAGGGATTTAGCTTGCTGTGACATGTGGGAACATACCTAGGATCATCTTGATCATCAATCACCCACGAGCAAGATCTTGGATCAAGTTTTCGTTTTGACCCGGTTTTGAACCCTTCTTCAATCAAGTCGAAAAAGATCGCTATTCTTCCAATAATTATCACAACCTTATATTGGAATAGGTTCCTGATATCATAGAGAAGGTGTGTTCTAAGTTTCATCAAGTTTGGAGATGTATATCAAAAGTTTCATCTATTTGAAACTTCGTCGTCAAATTTGTTTGATGCATTACGGAGGTCGTGGTCGGGCCGGCAGAGTCACCGGTCGAGCCGGTGAGCAATCGGTTGACCTTGAGAATACAATGATCGACGGCGGTGCATTGATGTGTTTCAATCTTTGTTGATTTTATCATTTTGCTTAGGGGTTTGAATTGGATTCAATATTCGTCTTCCGCTGTACTGATATACTGATCTTCATAGCTTCCATAGCTACTGGAGTGAAATATTATTCAATCAATTATTTGCGAAAAAAGTGAGCGTGCTCCAATTCACCCCCCTCTAGTCGCCTTTTCAGTCCAGCAACATCTAATTGCTCAAGTTTTTAATCATGCATAACAACAATACTAAGTAAAGTGCGAATAGAACTATACTTCACAACTAGAGAAAAAAGCATCATTGAAATCAATACCTGGAATCTGACTATAACCTTTAGCAACTAACACTGCTTTATACATTGCTGGTTTTGTAGGAGAAATACCTTTCTTTCTTTTGAAAATCCACTTGCAATGAACAGACTTCTTCTCCTTTAGTAATTTCACTAGTTCCTAAGTGTCATTCTTTTCAAGTGACTCCACCTCATCATGCATAGGAGTTATCCACTTATTACAATCAGTGGAGTCAATAGCCTTAGAGTATGATGAATGTAACATCCCAAAACATGGTTTGTGTTTCAAATGTATAAAAATGTGGAGAAATTAAAACTTTTGTTGCATCATATTGTTAATTGAATTTTCTGAAAATTCTTTCAATGGGAATTGAAATTTCAAAAACTTATTGCTTTATTTAGTAAGAAGCAAAACCCTTTGAAACTTTCTAATCAAATCTTGTGACCATACTCTGGAATTATTTTTCCTAGGTTCTAGAACATCTGTATAACTCCTTTGAAAAATTACATAATTTTTAGATTTTAGTTGCTATTTTGAAAGGGCAAGTCAAACTAGTTAAATCTTTGGTCAAACAATAGGACTTAACCCTAGATAATTTTTGTAGACAAATTTACTACTTGAAAAACTCTGGAAATATTTCACAAGGGTAATGAGAGAGTCAGGAAGCTTCCGTAAAAATTAGGAAATTTTTAGAGCTAATCTTCTAGGTCAGCAAAATCCCTAATCATATCAGTCTCACTATTCCAAAAATCAGTCTTTTGCTGTTGGGCCGACCGAGCCAATTTGACTCGTAAGAACCCAACCACTCACCGCACCGCACCTTAGCCCTTCACCTAGATCCATCGATTTGGAGCTCAATGGCACGGATTGAGTGGCGATCGCCCGTTCACTTGAGCAATCCGATTTGGAGATCAACGAATTTGGATTGAGTGGCGATCGAGCCGCCGATCGCCCCAATCTCTTGAGCCGTCCGATCCCGGTCGAATGCTCCCGATCAGCCACCAACTTACCGTTTCGCCAAGTCGCCGACAAGCTGGGCCCACGTCCCCAGGGTCTTCTTCTTCCTCACGTCGGGCCGGGCTCAATGCACCACGTGCCGTGCATCTTTGCGAGCGTCCGACAATGTCGTTACCCCACCCCTCCACGACCAACCCCCGAGCATCATCTCCGGACACCTCCTATTCCTCCGTCCTCGCTCCGCTCAAAACCGACTCTATGCCTGCTCTCAACTCACTTCTCCTCTCGGTGGCGAGAGAGGAAGCTTCGCACGAGCATTTCTCTCGGGATCAAGGCAATCTCGTGCTCCGCTATGTCGAGGCGTGCCCGAGCTACGCCCTTAGGCCATCGTCAACTCCGGGACATACGAATTTGGAGGTTCCCCAATTCTCTGCCGACAACGGTGATCCCAGTCCAATTGTCAATCGGTTTCCAGTTGTGTTACCCAAGGTGACCCGTCAGCCGTGGCACCGCTTGCGCCGCCATCGTCTTCTTCAACACCGGTGGAGCTCCAGCAACGCCCAAGCTTCCCGAGCACCCTTCTCCACTTAGGTAACCTCCTAATAGCCCCTAGTACCTTGGCACCGCTTACGGAACATTGCGGAGCTTTGCTCGCTTGCTCGGTTGTCGTTTTGACCGCCGCGCTCGGCGTCGACTAGCGCCGTTCGGGCGGCTAAGGTGCCGTGAGTGCTCTCATCGGGTGCGCAATACTATTGCGCTTTTTGTGCGTGCTCCTCAAATCGCGCGCCTTGGACTACCGTGCTGGTGAGCCGCCGGCAAAGGGAGCGAGAGTCGCTGTCGTTTTGTCAGAGAACCGAAAGCTACTGTAGCTAGTCATTAAGACTAATTCAGTGATTAGCAATTAATGGCAAGATCACTGTTGGAGATCCTAGGGTTAGCGCATTAAAGAATTTGAGTTGGTCTATGACATGTGGGCCCGACAAATAGTAACACTATTGGTTTGATATCTATGACATGTGGGGCCAGGCTTTAAGTGGGATTGTCCACGTGGTCGTGGACGATGAACCAGTGCTGCGGGCATCGGTTCATGCACTGTTTCCATGAGCCATCCCTATGGCAAGTGGGGTCCACCTGTCAGCGCAGTATGAGCGCAGTAAATCCGAAAATCAAAATTAGAAAACACACTATCCTTGGATCCCGGTCGATCGTAGTGGCTAGCTTGGGTCTCGGTGCAAAAAGTATTAAGCAATCGTTTTAATCCCGAAAGGATTTATTTGTTCTTGAAAAATACTATTAACTTCAAAAATGCATAACTAATTCATTTTAACCCCAAAAACAGTGAAACCACTTTTTGTATTTTTTTTCATTTTTAATTAGCTTTATGATAAAATAGGTTTTAACTTTGTCACTATCGCAGAAAACATATTTTGTGGAGAGTGCTCCAAAATTGAATTATAAATACATTATAAATTGCTAATAACTTTGAAAATTCGTAACTTATTCATAAAAACTCCAAATAAGGTGAACCAAATTATTTTGGTCATATAATAATGTTCTCTATCCATTTTTGTAATCCTCATGTCCACCACTACTACAGAAAATTTCGCGAAAAGTTTTAGATGAGGTGAACAGTGATAGATTCTATTTTATTTGGATTTTCTGGAAAACTGACTTTCAAACTATCATAACTTGTGCATAGAGCATCTAAATAAATTGATTCTTATTGATAAATTCACCTAAAATCATGCACTACCTTATGTGAAGTTTTCATGATTTTTGGATGACTTTGAATTTTTGGGTCTTTTTGGTATTATTCGTTCTTATTGTACTTTCGACTTCTTTCATTTGGTTCCATCGCGCACATTGCTAACGAGAGTGATCCTCAGCAACTTAATGAGCAACTTCAGCAAGGCAAGTAGTTTGATCATGTTAATCCCAGTATTTTCAAGTCTAATATACTGATATCAACTTGTATGTATGCATTGCTATTTTGTTGTTAAATTATGATTTGATTAGTTGATCCTATAGTTGCATACCCTGTAGGTAAATGATTACTGTCTACTACCTGAGCCTAGGTTATTTGCTGTGATTAGAGTTCGTTGGATGGGCTCTTGTCACTTAGTAGATTATGAGTTACCATGCTTAGACATGCTTAGCTATCGGTAGTTTTGGGCGGTCATCGACTTAGTCGATGATCTTGATCACACAAATTTTATTATTACTCCATTATGTCCAGCACTTTGTGCTTTGTTAATTTTGTAAAGTCAAAAACTGAAAATAAAACTGTTTCGACTTGGGCACAATGGATGTTGGTGTGATATGTTGGGTGTGAATGGAATGGTGCCTAAGTCCCCCAAGGACCGAGTTACTTGTGTCACTAAGCCAAGCGCTTTTGCGTGCTAACCACACGAGAGGAATATGGGACCTCTCTTGACTTAGTACTTTGGCGTGTGTTAGCTCCGAGTCGCAGGAGGTGGGTTGTGTGTGTCGTGTGAAAAAAAGAAATTGGGTTTTGTTGTTCGGTGTGCGGTGGTGGAGTTCTGGGTAGGTTCTCCACCTCGAGGGGCATCGTAGTTGTCCAAGGCTTTACCCGTGAGGGGTAGTTGACCAAGGCTTTACGATGACTCCGACACGACGTATGTGTTTCTATCCATACGGGCGACTCGTAGTTAATACATAATATTGGAAATATCTCGTAGGACTTAGCCGTGCCGACATACCTAAGGAAGTGTGCTTCATAGCTTGGCAAAAAGGTGGTCTAGCGTGTGGGTACATTGGTACACCCCTGCAGGGTTAAAACTATTCGAATAGCCTAGTTCTAGGTTATGGGCATACTTGGTAAGGTCGTGCAAGAATTAGACTACAATTTTTAATTAAAACTTGACATGGGTGGTATGAATGGGTAATTCATGCTATTGTTTTAGTGACTATTGGGTTAGTCACTTCCAGGATGTTGTTGTCATCTATTTATTGTTATTATGATGTTATTTACTGTTATTTGAACAATAAAAATAGATTGTAAAATTGCTTTTAAATGTACTACATATTTCTGAGAATGAAACATCTGACTTCCACTTAAATAAGCTTGCATGTAGCTATGTATAGGTCATTACTCTACACGTAAGTCTTGGAGTACAATTTTGTACTCATTTGCTTTGCTTAACTATTTGTTGCAGAGGAGGAAAGTGAGCCCCTAGGGCCTCACTTTTGTGAGATGTGCTGCGGGTTTGACGACCATCATGGCGGTCCGGTTGGTTGCCTTGTGGGTAAAGGCACACTAATTGGCTCTTTTGTTTATCGCCATCTTATGGCATTTCGCTTCCGCTGTCTAATTAGTTATTTGTATGTCTTTTGGCCGGTCGGCCTCCTTGTTGTAATAACTCTACTTTGTATGTCTTTTGAATTGTAAGTGTTGCTTTGGTTCTATGTCTTGAATGGAATTGATGCATTTTGTAAAGGTGTGTGTATACTGTATTTCTAGGAAGTATGCATATCTCGAAGACACGGGTTATTTTGTTTCTGATGCTAGGGTCAATTGGTGACTAAGCCTTACAAGCTTAATAAACCGGGGTCATCACAGAGTTGGTATCAGAGCCATACTAACCATAGAAACCACTAGCTTAGTCGTCTTTAGGATATTTTGAAAAACTTAGTTTGAAAATGTCAAATGATTTATGAAAACTTAAGTGAGTTCTCAGATTTTACTCCTGACCTATCTTAGACTGCTCATCTCACCTTGTTCTTGTTTAAGTTTTCAAAAGTTGTTTCCTCTCATCTTTACTTCAAAGGATAGTTGTTCCGTTTAATTTCATTGGGATTCAATGAGTGTTGAGAATATGAAGTGTTGGCTGTCTTTCGATGAAGGTTAGAAGCATTTGGAGTTGGAAAATTCGGCTTGGGGCTTAGATGCAAAATCTGGACAGCAAGCACCTAGTTCTTCGATAGGGCTTAAAAAGAGAGGATAATTCAACTAAAACTTGTAAGGTTTAAAAGGGTAAGATGTTATATTAGATAGCTAGTGTCTAAAACACCCTAAGATGGTTTTTATCATGATCTTTGGATGCAATAAGACTTGAGTTACGTTCTGGAATTTTCTTCTCAAAACAATTGCTTGTTCATTCAATACAAGTTAGTCGTACCGAGAAGTTGAATCTTTGGTCTTATGAGCTTGCATTGGGTCTTATGCCTTTACGCAAATGTTTGGAGTTCGTTTCCTTGCTGGTTATATGTTTATAATTAGGTTAGGGTAATATATCATTTCTCTAGTTGATAGCTTGTCTTTTGCTACCTTTCGTCTCTAGTTTTCGGGTTTGTGTTGCTAACCCGCCTCGATGAAACAGGATGGCTGGACGAACACGCGGCAGCCGTGGTCACCATTGGTTGGATGAGCTTCCACCTCCTCGACCATGGTGAGGTTCTCGCTCAGATTGAGCGGAATCGCATGGATCAGACGAGGATCCTAGAGGCGATTGCACGAAACACCTCCAGCATTTCCGGTGCCTCCGGATCAGGAAGGGGAGGTGTCCACCATCAGACGGGGGGACTCTCAGAGTTCCTTCGCACGCAGCCACCTACCTTCTCGTGGTCCGAGGACCCACTTGACGCGGATGATTGGTTACGTCTTGTCGAGCGGAAGCTCAATGTTGCTCAGTGCCAGGAGCAGGAGAAGGCACTCTTTGCCTCCCATCGGTGGAGGGGGCGGCACTCTCATGGTGGGAGAACTTCCTGCCATGCGGCCGAGGGCGGGCTATCACTTGGGCAGAGTTTCGCACTGCTTTCCGTCGGGCTCATGTTCCTGCTAGATTGATGAAGCTTAAGAAGAAGGAATTCTTGGCACTCAAGCAAGGGGACAAATCAGTGACCGAGTACCTCCATGAATTCAACCATCTATCCTGGTACGCCCCTGAGGACGTACCCACTAATGAGGCAAAACAAGAGAAGTTCATGGATGGCTTGTCTGAGGAGCTTGGGACAAGGCATCTATTGTTGACTTCACGACTTCCGACGGCTGGTCGATAAGGCTATTGTCGCCGAGCATAAGGCGGAGGCACTTGGTGATTCTCGCAAGCGCAAGTGGGAGGCCCAAAAATCAGCAAGGGCCAATGCTCCTCGTCCTTGTGGCGGGCAAGCCCCGGTGCATCATTCTCATATTTCAGCACCACCGAGGGCACCGGCGTTTGTACCTCGCCCACCGCAGGCCGTGTCTCAACCACGTGCACCTGCAGGACAGCAAGGAGGTCCCCGCAACCCAGCTGCTGATGTCACCTTCTTCTTCTACAACAACAAAGGGCATTATGCTAATCATTGCCCTAAGAAGACTGGAGCGGCCCCTCGTCCTAATGGAGGACGCGGGCAAGGAAATGGCCATAATCAGGAGATCAATCAGAAGACCCAGAATGTGGGCAGCGGTCGAGTCAACCATATCTCGACCGAGGAGGCTCAGGAGGCACCCGACGTCGTGTTGGGTACGCTTCTTGTCAATTCTCAACCAGCTACCGTTTTGTTCGATTCTGGAGCTTCTCATTTATTTCTATCAAAGTTTTTTGCTGCACTTAGTGATCTTTCAATTGTTCTCATGCATGTTCCTTTTATTATTCATTCTCCGGGGTCGGTAATGAGAGCTGAATATGAATGTCGGGATGTTTCTATTGAGATTGCAGTGGGATTTTTGGCAAATCTTATTCTCCTCAATTCAGCAAGTTTGGATGTGATACTTGGCATGGATTTGCTGTCCCAACACTTGGGGCAAATCGATTGTGCCAGAAAATTCATCTCCCTCACGAGTCCATCCGGCGAGCAAGTTGGAATTTCTCCGAAGCTGCAAGAATCACATCTTTATGCACATGAAGCGAAGCCGGCTATCGCTATGGAGATTCATGAAGTCCTAGTGGTGTGTGATTTTGTGGATGTTTTTCCCGAAGAATTAGCCTGGGATGCCTCCAGTTCGAGACATTGAATTCGTCGTCGAGTTGCTGCCCGGTACCGCCCCAATTTCAAAAAGGCCGTATCGGATGCCTCCAAATGAATTGGAGGAGTTGAAGAAGCAACTTGGTGAGCTTCAAGAGAAGGGTTTCATTCACCCGAGCTCATCACCGTGGGGTTGTCCTGTAATCTTTGTAAAGAACAAAGACAAGACTTTGCGTATGTGTGTTGATTACCGTCCATTAAATGTTGTGACGGTGAAGAACAAGTACCCGCTGCCTCGGATTGATGACCTCTTCGATCAACTGACCGGCGCTTGGGTATTCTCCAAGATTGATTTGAGGTTGGGCTACCATCAAGTCCGAATCAGGCCTGAAGACATTCTGAAGACGGCTTTCTCTACTCGTTACGGATTGTACGAGTGCACAGTCATGTCTTCTGGCTTGACCAATGCTCCTGCTCTTTTCATGAATCTTATGAATATGGTATTGATGGAGTATGTGGACAAGTTTGTGGTGGTATTTATTGATGATATCCTCGTCTGCTCGAAGAATGATGAAGAGCATGCTGAACACCTGAAGCTAGTGTTGGGAAAGCTGCGTGAGCACCAGCTTTATGCGAAGTTCAGCAAGTGCGAGTTTTGGTTGGATGAAGTGGCGTTCTTGGGCCATGTTACATTAGCGGGAGGCATAGGCGTGGATCTGGCAAGGTCAGCGATGTGCTCTCTTGGGGTCAGCCCAAATCAGTGACTGATGTGAGGAGTTTTCTCGGTTTGGCGGGATACTATCGTCGCTTTATTGAGAACTTCTCCAAAATTGCAAAGCCAATGACTGAATTGCTCAAGAAGGACAGAAAATACGTGTGGTCCACCGATTGTGAGAATAGTTTTCAAGAGCTCAAGAGGAGATTGACCACGGCTCCAGTTCTTGTTCTTCTAGATGTCCACCGAAGCTTCGATATCTATTGCGATGCTTCTCGTCAAGGACTCGGTTGCGTTCTTATGCAAGAGGGCAGAGTAGTGGCTTATGCATCAAGACAATTGAGACCTCATGAACTCAATTATCCGACCCATGACTTGGAATTAGTGCGATGGTTCATGCTTTGAAGATTTAGCGACATTACCTCATCGGTAATCGTTGCGAAGTGTATTTGGATCACAAAAGTTTGAAATACTTGTTCACCCAACCGGATCTGAACGTTAGGCAAAGGAGGTGGTTGGAGTTGATCAAAGATTATGATATTGGTCTCCAATACCATCCGGGCAAGGCTAATGTTGTTGCCGATGCACTCAGTCGCAAGGTTTATTGCAACACAGTGATGCTCGAAGAGCAGCAGCCTGCCCTTCATGAAGAATTTCAGCGGCTCAACTTGGGAGTGGTTGAGCATGGTTCCCTCGCTGCCTTGATTGTGCAACCAACCTTAGAAGAGTAGATCAGGGCTGCACAATAAACAGATGTTGTTGTGAGTCAAATCAAACAAAATATCAAGAGCGGAACGACCAAGTGTTTCTCAGAAGATGACAATGGTGTGGTATGGTTCGGAAAGCGCCTTGTTGTTCCAAAGGTCATGAAATTGCGGAATGTCCTCCTCCGCGAATCCCATGATTCTCCCTTGTCCATCCATCCCAGGGCCACAAAAATGTATCAAGATCTCCGTCAAAGGTTCTGGTGGACCCGAATGAAGCGGGAAATCGCAAGGACGAACATCAACGCCCAGCGGGCCTCCTTCAACCTTTGTCAGTACCTGAATGGAAGTGGGATTCAATCGTGTGAGGACCCCGGATTATTGGGCTTGTAATGCTTAGTCACCAATTGACCCTAGCATCACGAACAAAATAAACCGTGTCTTCGAGACATGTATACTTCCCAGAAATGCAGTATACACACCCCTTTTACAAAATTCATGCATCAGTTCCATTCATTCACATAGAACCGAAGCACGGCAACAAACCAGAAGTTAAAATAAATAAGGGATAGTTATTACAAAAGAGAGGCCAACCGGCCAAATACATATAAATACAAAAATTTAACAGCGGAAGCAAAGGTGACATAAGATGGCCATAAACAAAAGAGTCATCAGTGTTCCTTTAACCCACAAGGTAACCGACCGGACCGCCAAGCAAGTCGTCGAACCCACAGCACATTTCACAAAAGTGAGGCCCTAGGGACTCACCATCCTCCTCTTCAACAAATAGTTAAGCAAAGCAAATGAGTACAAAAATTGTACTCCGCAAGACTTACGTGTAGAATAACAGACCTATACATATGCTACATGCGAGCTTATTTAAGTGGAGGTTGTATGTTTCATTTTCAGCACAAAGCAATCTTTATTTGCAATAATGTAGTACATTTAAAAGCAAGTTGACAAATCTGTTTTTAATGTTCAAATAACAGTAACGACAACATAATAACAGAGAGATAGAAGACAACAATAATCCTGGAAGTGACTAAACCATTAGTCACCACAACAATAGCATGAATTACCCATTCATACCAACCATGTCAAATTTTAATGAAAAAGATTGTAGTCTAACTCTTGCAAAACCTAACCAAGCGTGTCCATAACGTAGGACGAGGCTATTCGAATAGTTTTATCCCTGCAGGGTGTACCAATGTACCCACACGCCAGACCGCCTTTTTGCCAAGCTATTAAGCACACTTCCTTAGGTATGCCGGCACAGCTAAGTCCTACGAGATATTTCCAATATTGTGTATTAACTACGAGCCGCCCGTATGGATAGAAACCCATACGTTGTGTCGGAGTCATCGTAAAGCCTCGGTCAACTACCCCTCACGGGTAAAGCCTTGGACAACTACGACGCCCCTCGAGGTGGAGAGCCTACCCGGAATCTCCACCACCGCACACCCAACACAAGAGAGGTCCCATATCCCTCTCGCGTGGTTAGTACGCAAAATGCTTGGAGAGTGTGACACAAGATGTTCGGTCCTTGCTGACTTAGGCAGGACATCCACAAACCCAATAACCCACAATCCAACCACTTGCCCAAGTGCAAATCAATTTTTTTATTTTCACATTTTGACTTTACAAAATAACAAAGCACAAGTGCTGGACATAAAGGAGTAATAATTAGATGTGTGATCAAGATCATCGACTAAATCGATGATCGCCCATTACTACCGAAACTAAGCATTTCTAAGCAATATCAATTCGCAATCTACTAAGTGACATGAGCTCATCCATCGAACTCAAATCACAACAATTAACCTAGGCTCATGGTAGTAGAGGATAATCAATTCCTATAGATTACGCAACTATAGGATACTAACCATAATTTCACAACAAAATAGCAATGCATACATACAAGTTGAAATCAATATATTAGACTTGAAAAATACTGAGATTAACATGATCAAACTGCTTGCCTGGTTGCTGTTGTTCAAGATGTTGCGGAGGATCACTTATGTTATCAATGTGCTCTTCGGAACCTAACGAGAAAGCGAAAAAGAACCGATAAGAACGAAGAAAATACAAAGACTTAACATCAAAGTTTCTTTGAATGCTTTGAAAATTTTACAGTAGCAATAGCATGATTTATAAGGAATTTAGCAACAAGAACCAATTGATTTGGATTCTTAATGCAAAAGATATGAGCAAAACAAATCTGCTCAGCCTTATAAATCACAAATACTACTATTCATTGCAACTAAATCTTAGCAAACATTTCTGGAGATATAATGAGGTTAGAAACATTTTTAGATTAAAGTTCAGTTAAAAACACAACTAACAAAATTTGAATCAACCGAAAAGGAATTAAAATGAAAAAGTTATGTATTTTACAAGTTAATTTCATTTTTCAGATGACAAATAATCCTCTCGGGAAAATCTGAGATTAAATCGACGTGGACGAACTTGGATCGTTGATCTTGGATCCAACGGTCCAAGTCCACGGGGCAACGCGCGATCAAGTGGCTCACAACCCCAACCGTTGGATTTAGATCTAACGGTCCACGTGGATGGAGACGTTCGGACGGTCCGAACGTTCAAATCGATGTGGGCCGTTGATTTTGAGATGGACGGCTCACAACGAAGGAACCTTCGACCGGTCTGAACATTCACGCGAACTTGAGCCGTAGATTCGAAATCTAACGGCCCACGCGCGCAGAGCACAGCGCGCGCGCGCGGCTCATTCGTTCACCGTTGTATTTAGATCCAACGGTCCAGGTGGTTCGAGACGTTCGAATGGTCCGAACGTTCACTTGAATCTGAGCCGTTGATCAAAAATCCTACGGTACACATGGATCGCCGAGTTCGGATGGTCCGAACGTTCACGCGATTGTGGTCCGTTGATCTAAGGATCGACGGTCCACAACGAACCACATTCAAAATGTTCGCAACCAGTTTTGTCCGACAAAATGATAGTGAAAGGAGGCTCACCGTCGGCGACTCTGGTCACGGCGGTGCGAGCAAAGGCCAAAAATGGGTTCTCAATAACCTTGCGCACCTAATGGGACCAACAGTTACAGCTGCGGCGGTCTAGAAAGCCGGCAAGCTGGAGTTGACATAGATGACCAAAACGGCCGAAAAATGAAAAATGTAAAGAAGCTCCGCTGCGTTCTAAGTAAGCGTGTGCCAAGCATTTAGGGACTAAAATGGAGCTACCTTAGCACTGGAGAGGCACAGAAGAGGTTGGAGCTGCTCTGGCGGTGAAAATGGTGCTTTCGGCCGAAAATGGGGAAATCCAATTTCAGTCAAGCCCTGAGCAAGATAAGCAAAATGGAGCGAGGGTTAAGCTCAAGAGAGTAAAGAGGAAGCAGAGGGAGCAAGAAATGAAAGGAGAGAGCCACTGTTGTACCGCCTTCACCGTAAGCTCGAAGCTCAACAATGGCGGCAGAAGTGTAACACCCAAACCCATCAGGGGCCTGGAATGCTACTAAATAAACATGATAAACAATAAACATAAGGCATAATTCTAAATTTCGGCAGAATCCCCATTGTATAACTAGGTATACCAGAGTTTCCAACAGATGCATAAATTATTATCAATATCTCAACATCCAAAGTTCATCAAGCATTCATAAATACTCTATTCAGCTAAAGCATAAGCAAGTGTAATTAAAGCTTACCAGTCTCATAATTACAAATAACTCAATGCATTCAGGCATAACCAAAATTAATCCTTAAACACTTTGCTTATTATTCAGGTACGACCTAAATGATACTCATTTTTAAAAGATTGTGTGGTAGTGAGTGCATCCAAGGCAATTCTACTCCCTCCCATGCATGCCGTTCTTGCAAGTCGTACCTAAAAGCACAACAAAAGCAAGAGGGAGTCCAAAGACTCAGCAAATATAATAAATGTCATCAATAACATACAAGTATGTAACCCATCAACTATACTTCACAAAATCACACATCAATCACTTTACACATGTATGCTATGCAATATGCTCAACATGGTCTTTCCCTTTCTCTTTCCCTTTTTGCATTTTACCGGTAATGCAAAGTGCGCATCCGTCGACGCACACCCATGCCTGTAACATCTGGTACAGGGACCTTTGCCCATACTCCACGTGTATGGGGACCTGAGCCCATGCTCTTCAAGCATGAGAACCCTTAGCCCGTCATTAACATGACGGGGACCTCAAGAATTGCTTGGTCCTCACATGACCAAGACTTCAGTAAACCAACATAATGCATATGTATGAATTCTCAAAGTAATACAAATATGCATCCACAACAACCATGCGTATGAATAACCTATTCTTACTCCAAAATCTCATAACCACAGACCAACAACCATGAATAACACGTGGTTCATATCTCTAGCAACCATGAACAATACCAATAATGCCATCATCATCACAAACATGAACACACAAGTACTCATAATATATACCAAACATTGCCATTCAATAATACACATTATATTCATCATTATACTTGCCTTAACCACGAGAGAACGAGGGTTGTACAGAAGGTGCTGCCCCCGGTACCAGTCTACCACCTGAATAATAATTATAACATACGCTAAGACATAGCAGCGGACCAAAACAAACTATATAACAACAACCATGGACTTGCAAAATTTCTAACTCGATCCCGTCCCCAAATTCCTAAACGTCGATCTGTCCCCTCGGTGGACAGTCAACTTCAAAAATACATATCTATTAGTACAGGGGTCCAAATAAGATGTTGTTAGACTTTCTGGAAAGGTAATTAAATACTCCAACTAAGTCTAGTTGGTGAGCCTTGCTAAATCAGCCAAGTAATACCCCTACCAGGCCAATTAAAAAAATCAACTTCACGTCGGGTTCTCTAGACAGAGCACTAAAACCATCATAACGTTTGCTACGCAACTCGGAACGGGGTGATCTTGGACTCTCTGGAATCATGACAAAACCAGCTACAATAGTCTAGTTGGATAAGTCTCCTGATTCGGCCACCTACTGATTCTTATATTTAGGTAAATTTTTCTAAGTTTTCTGTCTCTGCAATCTGACAGTTAGCAAAATAGTGACGGTAAAAATTTCATAACTTTTGATTTTCAACTCTAAAAATTGTGTTCTTTATCATCTTGGAAATATTACTGACTCCTCTACAATATTCACTTGGGGTGGCTTTTCTAATTCGGCCTCTAAAAATTCATAATAGCTAGACAATACAATCTACCACAACTCGTCAGCTCTCCTGGTCAGTCGCGGTAAAACTACCATAACTCCTAAACCGTAGGTCCAAATCAGGTGATCTCGGTTCCCAAAGAAAGCTAAAACCGAGATCTACAACTTTATAAGTGGCGGCCAGATCTGTAAACATACGAAACTTACCAAAAACAGACGAGCAATAGCGCTGAACAGATCTGATCTGCTATCTCCACTTGGCTTGCCCTCCAATTGTCGTCTCCTCGCCTTCCTTCCAATGGGCAGCAGCAAGTGGCTTCGCCGGGGAGGGAGGTGGTGCTGTTGGGGAGGTGGTGGTGCAGGGGGAGGCGCAATGGAGCAGGGTAGGGGCGGCCAAAGGGCAAGGGGTGGCGGCTCTAGGGGAAAAAAAGAGGGAGGGGAGAGGTGGGGCTAGGGTTTTTTACTCCTTTTTTTGCCCTCTCTTCTTCCAGCTGATTTTCTAATTACCCGATTCAATTCCAGGATATTACAAGAAGTGCTCTCGGATGAATGCAACTCAAACAAACACTGGAGTGCTAGCTAGAGTTGCGGATGTGCTAAAGAAAGCCAAAGGGGAAACAATGGAGCTTAAATAGAGGAAATGGCAGAGAGCAACGACGATATTTCTCCTCGGGTCAACACTGCCATGAGAGCACTTGAGAGCGACGGGAGCAGTTGAGCCATGGACTTATGAGGGCGGTGCACGACGGGCATTTAATGTGAGCAGAGAGAGCCGTTTAAAGGTCACCACCGAGGTGACTCAACGCTGCGCTCTTCTCCTCTGCTCACGCCATTGCTTGACTCAAACGCACGCTCAGACTCGAGGAAGGAGACGACTTGCCCACCGTTGGATCTAAATCGAACGGTTCAAATGAAACGGGGCGATTAGAACAGTCCGATCGTTCAAATCAATCCAGACCGTTATCTCTAAATTGGACGGTTCAGATGAAAGGGACGATCGGCCGGTCCGAACATTCACTTTAATCCAGTCCGTTGATCTAAGTTCCAACGACTCTCGTTGATCGAAACGTTCGGATGGTCCGAACGTTCACGCGCATATGAGTCGTTGATCTCAGATCCAACGATTCACGATACTCACGCCCGAGCGACCGTGGCTGTGCAGTTAGTTGATTCAACCAAGTCAAGTGGCTCGAGCCCGAGTCAAACTCGAACCCAAAGAACAGTGAAAACCAGCTAGGGTTTGAATTAATAGCTTATTTTTGGGGAATTTTCTTAAGGTAGCAAACAAGCTCCAAAAATCATGAAATTTTAACTGAAGGTGGCTGACTGCAGAATAAACCTCACATAAAATTTCCAAATATTTTTATGCATTGCATTTTTCTCTAGAAATTCTAGAAGTTGTGAATTAGGGTTGGTACAAGGTTTGACTTGGTTTGACTTACCTCCAAAATTATCAAATAATTTCTAAAAATTATGAAATAATTCAGACGTGTTACCAAGCCTCCCTGGAACTCAGGAAAATGTTTACATGGGTTTGGCACAAGATCTTTGCCAAGGAGGTTTTTGATTGGAGTCAATTGAGGATTTCGGTTTTGATTTCCATAATTCCTTTACAAGAATTACAGAAATGGCCAAAGACTTCAAGATGCAAGAAAAGTTTTAATTTCTTCTCATTTTCTTACATTTGAAACACCAATCCACAATTGGGATGTTACAAAACCTCCCCCCTATAAAAATCTCGTCCCGAGATTTGGCTCACTCGGTAAAGAAAGATGGATAGTCTGCACGGAGACGATCTTCCCTTTTCCAAGTAGCCTCATCCTCATAATGGTTCGACCACTGAACTTTAAGGAATCTGACGATTCTTTTCCTTGTTCTTCGTTTAGCCTCATCGAGTATGCGAACAGGGTGCTCGCAATAGGTCAAATCCTTTTGGACATCGAGAGTTTCCAACGGAGCTTCCTCTGTTGGAACACAAAGGTACTTCTTTAGCTGGGACACATAGAAAACATCATGTACCCCCTCAAGTGTAGCTGGCAAATCCAACTTATAGGCAACAGCTCCTTTCTTCTCGATAATACGGTAGGGACCGACATATCGAGGAGCTAACTTTACCTTGACGCCGAAACGCTGATGGCCCTTCAAAGGAGAGACTTTGAGATAAACAAACCCATTAGGCTCAAAGCTCAACTCACAACGATGGCAATCCGCATAGCTCTTTTGCCTAGACTGGGCTGTGCATAATCGATCACGAATAAGCTGGACTTGGCTCTTGGCCTCATTGATCAAATCCGGGCCAAAGAAAGGTCTTTCGTCGGTTTTAGACCAATTCAACGGGGTTCTGCACTTCCTCCCATACAAGACCTCGAAAGGTGCCATGCCGAGACTGGTTTGAAAGTTATTGTTGTAGGAAAACTCGGCAAATGGCAAGCACTTCTCCTAATTCTTTCCATAGGAAAGAACGCAAGCACGGAGCATGTCTTCCAACACTTGGTTGACCCTTTCGGTCTGACCATCAGTTTGGGGGTGATATGCTGTGCTGAAGGTAAGACGGGTTCCCATAGCCTCTTGCAAACACTTCCAAAACCTGGCGGTGAAAAGCGCACCGCGATCTGAAACGATCGTCTTCGGCACCCCATGCAAGCAGACGATGCGGGAAATATAGAGGTCCGCTAGTAGAATCACGCTGAGGTTTGTCCGTACTGGTAGAAAATGGGCTACCTTCATCAATCAATCGATGACAACCCAGATGGAATCCTTGCCCTTGGAAGTTTGGGGCAGACTGGTGATAAAATCCATCCCGATCGAATCCCACTTCCACTCAGGAATAGGCAAAGGCTGAAGCAGTCCAGCTAAACGCTGATGCTCGGCCTTGACACGATGACACACATAGCATTCGGCAACGAACTTACAATTTCCCTCTCCATTCGGGTCCACCAAATTCTCTGACGGAGATCTTGATACATCTTCGTGGCCCTGGGATGAATAGACAAAGGCGAATCATGAGCTTCGCGAAGGATCAAATTCTGCAATTTCATGTCCTTTGGAACCACAAGGCGTTGCCCGAACCTTACAACACCATGCTCATCCTCAGAGAAGCACTTGGCTGTTCTGTTCTTGATATTTTCCTTGATGCTGTTCACTCAACATCCGATTGCTGAGAGATCTTAATCCGATCCACCAAAGTTGGTTGCACAACCAGGGTAGCGAGGGAACCATACTCAACCAAACCCAAGTTGAGACGCTGGAACTCCTCCAGAAGGGAGGGTTGAAACTCCTTGAGCAACAAGGCAATGCAATGCGCTTTACGACTAAGCGCATCGGCAACGACATTCGCCTTGCCCGGATGGTAGTGGATACCCATGTCATAGTCTTTGATCAACTCCAACAATCTTCTTTGCCTGAGGTTCAGATCTGGTTGGGTGAACAAATACTTTAAACTTTTGTGATCCAAATACACTTCACAACGATTACCGATTAGGTAATGTCGCCAAATCTTAAGTGCACAAATCACAGCAGCTAACTCCAAGTCATGGGCAGGATAGTTGAGTTCATGAGGTCTCAATTGCCTTGATGCATAGGCCACTACATTGCCTTCTTGTATAAGGACACAACTGAGTCCTCGACGAGAAGCATCGCAATAGATATCGAAGCTTCGATGGACATCGGGAAGAACGAGAACGGGAGCGGTGGTCAAACGCTTCTTGAGTACTTGGAAGCTTTCCTCACAAGCATCGGACCACAAGAACTTCTTGTCCTTCTTGAGCAACTCTGTCATCGGCTTCGCGATTTTGAAAAAGTTCTAGATAAAGCGACGATAATATCCCGCTAAACCAAGAAAACTCCGCACCTCAGTCACCGAAGTGGGCTGACTCCATGAAAGAACATCGCTGACCTTGCTAGGATCAACGGCTACGCCTCCTGCTGAACGAACATGGCCTAAGAAAGCCACTTCCTTCAACCAGAATGCGCACTTGCTGAACTTCGCATACAGCTGGTGCTCATGAAGCTTGCCTAACACAAGTCTTAGATGCTCATCGTGTTCCTCATCATTCTTGGAGTAGATAAGAATATCATCGATAAAAACCACGATAAACTTATCCAAATACTCCATGAATACCGAATTCATGAGGTTCATGAACAAGGCAGGAGCATTGGTTAAGCCAAATGACATGACGGTGTACTCATACAAGCCGTAGCGAGTAGAGAAAGCCGTCTTTGGAATATCCTCAGGTCGTATCCGAACTTGATGATATCCCACTCTCAAATCAATCTTGGAGAAGACTCGAGCTCCAGTTAATTGATCGAAGAGATCATCAATGCGGGGCAAGGGATACTTGTTCTTTACCGTGACTTCATTAAGCGAACGGTAATCGACACACATGCGCAAGGTATGGTCCTTCTTCTTTACGAAGATTGCTGGACAACCCCATGGAGATGAGCTAGGGCGGATGAAACCTTTCTCTTGCAGCTCACTTAATTGCTTCTTCAACTCCACCAACTCGTTTGGTGGCATCCGATAATGGCTCTTTGAAATCGGGGCGGTACCGGGAACCAACTCAATGACAAACTCGAGGTCTCGAACTGGTGGCATCCCTGGAAGATCTTCAGGAAAGACATCAACGAAGTCACGAACTGTTGGGACTTCACTAATATCTAGAGCGGGCTTCGCTTCAAGCACGAAGAGATGCGGACCTAGCAGCTTCGGCGAAAAGCGAACCTGCTCGCCGGAAAGATTAGATAGAGAGACACATTTCTTGGAACAATCAATTTGTCCCTTGTGCTGAGACAACCAATCCATGCCAAGAATTACATCTAGACTTGCTGAATGGAGGAGGATAAGATTTGCTAAGAATTCTACTCCCTCGATCTCAATTGGAACATCCTTATACTCAGATTCCGCTCTCAACTTCGAACCGGGAGAGCGAATGAGTAACGGGACCAACAATCGAGTAAAAAGGAGCTCACTGATAGCAGCAAAAGACTCAGAAACAAAAGAATGAGATACTCCTGAATCAAACAAAATAGTAGCAGAATGAGAGTTGACAGAAAGTGTACCCAGCACGACGTCGGGTGCCTCCTGTGCCTCCTCCGCTGAGTTGAGGTTGACGCGACCACTACCCATGCCTTGGGTAGCCGGGACTATCTTCTGGTCCTGTGAAGAACCACCTCCTTGCCCGCGTCCTCCATTAGGACGAGGGGCTGCTCCTGTCTTCTTAGGGCATTGATTCGCATAATGGCCCTTCCGTTGCGAGCAAGCAAGTGACTCGGCGGCCGGGTTGCGGGGCCACCTCACGACTCGCAGTGCACGTGATTGGGGCACACCGCGAAGGATGAGGCAGTCCGACGGCCTCGGGGTCTTTGAAACTGCCGATGCGACCACAGGACCTGGCCGAAGCGGGATAGCGGCCCTAGAGGACTTGTGGGCCTCCACTTACGCTATGGAATCCACAAGCGCTCTCCCTGAGTGCTCGGAGACGATGGCCTTGTCCAACAAGGTCTGGAAATCAGGGAAGTCGACGATGGATAGCTTGTCCTGCAGCTTCTCGGACAAGCCATCCTTGAATTTCTCTTGCTTGGCCTCATCAGTGGCCACCTCTTCCGGAGCATAACGAACCAAATAGTTGAACTCGTGCAGATACTCCGTGACCGAGAAACGCCCTTGTTTGAGCGACAAGAACTCCTTCTTCTTCAGCTTCATCAAGCCGGTAGGGATATAACTCCGACGGAAGGTAGTGCAGAACTCCTCTCAAGTGACGGTGTGGCCGTCAGGCTGCATGGCGAGAAAGCTCTCCCACCAAAACAAAGTTGCACCCTCCAGCTGGTGCGATGCAAACAGCGCCTTCTCGTGCTCCTGGCACTGCGCTATGCGAAGCTTCCGCTCAACCAGACGAAGCCAATCGTCTGCATCAAGCGGGTCCTCAGACCTGGAGAAAGTGGGGGGCTGGGTGCGAAGAAACTCCGCAAGTCCCCCATGCGGCTGGTGTCCACTCCCTTGCCCGCATCCCGAAGCACCGGTAAGGGCAGAGGTGTTGAGCGCGATGACGTCCAGAAGAACCCTACTGTCTTCTACACGGTTGCGCTCAATCTGAAGAAGGACCTCGGCCATGGTCGGAGTAGGAGGAAGCTCCTCATCCGGACCAGCTGACTGGCCTTGGCCGCTACGAGTGCGTCCGGCCATCTTGTCACAAGAAACTTTGGTTAACCACTAGACCCGAAAATCAAAGCCGAAAGAAAGCAAAAAGCTAACTACTAGGGGAATGGAATATCACCCTAATCGAAAGTCGAAAACAGCAAGTATATAAACTTTAAAAAGGCTTATAAAAAGACTCCAAAAATATCAAGGAATCACTCAAAACCAAAGCTCAACTTCCCCATGCAACTAACCCGTATTGAATGAATGAGTAATTGTTTGAGAAGATAAAAAATCAGAATATAACGTAAGATCTAATACCACTAAAGAGCAAGGTTAAATCAGCGAAATTAGTGTTAGATACATAGCTAACTAGTATCACATCTTAACCTTTTATTCCCACAAGTTTTAGTTGATTAACCTCTCATTTTCTACCCCATTTAGAACCTTTGAGCTTGCTGTCCGGAAATTGAAAGATCGCTGTCCAGGTCTTGCATCCAAGCTTCTAGTCGAATCTATCCATTCCAGAAACTTCAAAACCTTGTAGAGGGCAGCCACCACTTCAATTTGCCAAACTCATTAGTTCCCAAAACCCAATTAAACGATAACAGCTATTTTTGAGAAAAGAGGGGTGAACAAATTTTTTTTAAACTCAAATTAGAGTAAGATGAGAGGAGAAAGCTAAGATAGGTAAGAAGTAAAACCTGAGAATCACTTAAGCTTTCATAAATCATTTGATACTTTGAAAATAAAATTTTCCAAAATATCCTAAAACGACCAAGCTTGGGTTACTACGGTCAGTATGGCTCTGATACCAAACTTTGTGAGGACCCCGGATTATTGGGCTTGTAATGCTTAGTCACCAATTGACCCTAGCATCACAAACAAAATAACCCGTGTCTTCGAGACATGTATACTTCCTGTAAATGCAAGATACACACCCTTTACAAAATTCATGGATCAGTTCCATTCATTCACATAGAACCGAAGCACGGCAACAAACCAGAAGTTAAAATAAATAAGGGATAGTTATTACAAAAGAGAGGCCAACCGGCCAAATACATATAAATACAAAAATTTAACAGCGGAAGCAAAGGTGCCATAAGATGGCCATAAACAAAAGAGTCCATCAGTGTGCCTTTAACCCACAAGGCAACCGGCCGGACCGCCAAGCTAGTCGTCGAACCCGCAGCACATTTCACAAAAGTGAGGCCCTAGGGGCTCACCTTCCTCCTCTGCAACAAATAGTTAAGCAAAGCAAATGAGTACAAAAATTGTACTCCGCAAGACTTACGTGTAGAATAACAGACCTATACATATGCTACATGCGAGCTTATTTAAGTGGAGGTTGTATGTTTCATTTTCAGCACAAAGCAATCTTTATTTGCAATAATGTAGTACATTTAAAAGCAAGTTGACAAATCTGTTTTTAATGTTCAAATAACAGTAACGACAACATAATAACAGTAGATAGAAGACAACAATAATCCTGGAAGTGACTAAACCATTAGTCACCACAACAATAGCATGAATTACCCATTCATACCAACCATGTCAAATTTTAATGAAAAAGATTGTAGTCTAACTCTTGCAAAACCTAACCAAGCGTGTCCATAACGTAGGACGAGGCTATTCGAATAGTTTTATCCCTGCAGGGTGTACCAATGTACCCACACGCCAGACCGCCTTTTTGCCAAGCTATTAAGCACACTTCCTTAGGTATGCCGGCACGGCTAAGTCCTACGAGACATTTCCAATATTGTGTATTAACTACGAGCCGCCCGTATGGATAGAAACCCATACGTTGTGTCGGAGTCATCGTAAAGCCTCGGTCAACTACCCCTCACGGGTAAAGCCTTGGACAACTACGACGCCCCTCGAGGTGGAGAGCCTACCCGGAATCTCCACCACCGCACACCCAACACAAGAGAGGTCCCATATCCCTCTCGCGTGGTTAGCACGCAAAATGCTTGGAGAGTGTGACACAAGATGTTCGGTCCTTGCTGACTTAGGCAGGACATCCACAAACCCAATAACCCACCATCCAACAACTTGCCCAAGTGCAAATCAATTTTTTTATTTTCACATTTTGACTTTACAAAATAACAAAGCACAAGTGCTGGACATAAAGGAGTAATAATTAGATGTGTGATCAAGATCATCGACTAAATCGATGATCGCCCATTACTACCGAAACTAAGCATTTCTAAGCAATTTCAATTCGCAATCTACTAAGTGACAAGAGCTCATCCATCGAACTCAAATCACAGCAATTAACCTAGGCTCATGGTAGTAGAGGATAATCAATTCCGACAGATTACGCAACTATGGGATACTAACCATAATTTAACAACAAAATAGCAATGCATACATACAAGTTGAAATCAATATATTAGACTTGAAAAATACTGGGATTAACATGATCAAACTGCTTTCCTGGTTGCTGTTGTTCAAGATGTTGCGAAGGATCCCTTAGGTTATCAATGTGCTCTTGGGAACCTAACGAGAAAGCGAAAAAGAACCGATAACAACGAAAAAAATACAAAGACTTAACATCAAAGTTTCTCCGAATGCTTTGAAAATTATACAGCAGCAAGAGCGTGATTTATAAGGAATTTAGCAACAAGAACCAGTTGATTTGAATCCTTAATGCAAAAGATATGAGCAAAACAAATCTGCTCGGCCTTATAAATCATAAATGCTACTATTCATTACAACTAAATCTTAGAAAAATGTTTTGGAGATATAATGAGGTTAGAAACATTTTTAGATTAAATTTCAGTTAAAAACACAACTAACAAAATTTGAATCAACCGAAAAGGAATTAAAATGAAAAAGTTATGTATTGTACAAGTTAATTTCATTTTTTAGATGACAAATAATCCTCTCGGGAAAATCTGAGATTAAATCGACGTGGACGAACTTGGATCGTTGATCTTGGATCCAACGGTCCAAGTCCACGGGGCAACGCGCGATCAAGCGGCTCACAACCCCTACCGTTGGATTTAGATCCAACGGTCCACGTGGATGGAGACGTTCGGACGGTCCGAACGTTTAAATCGATATGGGCCGTTGATCTAGAGATGGACGGCTCACAACGAAGGAATCTTCGACCGGTCCGAACGTTCACGCGAACTTGAGTTGTAGATTCGAAATCTAATGGCCCACGCGCGCGCGGCTCATTCGTTCACCGTTGGATTTAGATCTAATGGTCCACGTGGTTCGAGGCGTTCTGATGGTCCGAACGTTCACTCGAATCTGAGCCGTTGATCTAAAATCCTATGGTACACATGGATCGCCGCGTTTGGATGGTCTGAACGTTGACGCGATTGTGGTCCGTTGATCTAAGGATCGACGGTCCACAGCGAACCACCTTCAAAATGTTCGCACGTCGTTTTGTCCGACAAAACGACGGTGAAAGGAGGCTCACCGCCGGCGACTCTGGTCACGGCGGTGCAAGCAAAGGCCCATGAGTTTACTAAAATTGGAGTCACAGGGAAATACTTATGCATTTTTGAAGTTAAAATAATTTTTAGTGCAACAAAAGTATTATACCTAAAGTAATTTTGCCACAAGTGTTTTCTGGAACAGTGACAAGGTTAAAATCATTTTTATAATAAAGTACATGCAAAAAGGAATCTAGCAAAATTTGAATAATCAAATTTGGAGCTAAAATGAATTAATTATGCAATTTTGAAGTTAATGCATTTTTCAGTTCATAAATAAAGCGGTTCAGATTTTATAAAACATAAAAGACTTTTTATACCCAACCGATCCTAGCCACGACCACTGACTCGTGGGCCCCCTGAATAGTGCCTTTTCCAATTTTGAAATCCGAAAAGAAAATACGGCCAAACAGGTAGGGTCCACCTGTCATACGCACGGCTCACAGAATAGTGCGTAGACCCTCTGGTCCACGGCCGGTCCACGAAATCGCAGCTGTGCGCTAAACGCCTAGGCTCACATGTCATAGACAGTGACAACCGGGTTTAAACTCGCCTTCTTTGTCAAATTTCACACGCTACCACATCAAGATCCGAATAAGACAGCCATTAACTACTAAGCAATCATTAGCAGTTAATGAACGAGATTTAGTCTTAATGGCCTTGCTACAGTGCGATCAAAATCCGACAACGCCGCACTGGCTTCGCCGGGCTCTCGCCGGCGTTTTCGGGCACGGCGGCGCTGGCTATGGGCAGGGACAGGTCCACAATACGCTTGCGCACCCAAAGGTGGTACTCACGGTGGCTAAGCCGGCCCAAAGCGGCGGCGCACTGGAGAGGGGCAGCGGGGAGCTACGGCTAAACAAGCACGGCACGCTAGAGCTCTGCATTGTCTGAGGAAGTAGCTGCCACAACAACTACAAGGCACAAGGGTGCTACCTGAGAGACGTAGAGACTCGGGGGAGGTCGGAGCTGAGCCAGCGTCGAGGAGGTTGACTGCGGCGCGGTGCTTTACCGAGTAGAGCTCGCTCTGGTGAAGGAGACAAGGAATGAGCGGTAGAGAGAGCTCAAGGGTAGCCAACAGAGGGTGTGCAAGCGAGGAATCGACTAGAGGATCACCTCACCGGAGATGGGGAAGGCAGGGGCTCCGCGGCCGAAAACTAGAACAAACATCAATCCCCCGGGCTCCTGTCAACCGATGGCTAAATTGAGTGAGGGGAAAGATTAAACAAGCCAAGGCATGGCCAGTAACGCACTTGAGCGAGGATGGAACTCACCGGACACGGAGTTGGCACGGCGGAGGCTCCGGGTGCGTGCTCTGCAGCCGCAAATAGCTTGACAGTGAACCGAGCGCTACAAGCCAAGACAGGGCCTCGCATTAGAAAAAATGGAACCAGAGGTGGACAGAGTTGAATCAGGAGGTGGAAGCACGAAGCTTACCCGAGAGAGAGCCAATATCTCACCTCCTTTCCCTCGGCCACCGAGAGGGAAAGTGAGAGCTTGAAGACGAGGAAGATAGAGTTATAGAGCTCCAAACAGGGAAAAAAACAGCGTGAAGAGGCGACGCTCTAGGAGTGGTCAGCCGGGGCGGTGGATCCACGCCGTCAACGGGGCAGCGCAGAGCTCCCTCAGCGCGTGGTGTTCGATTCCTGAGCGTGCGGCGAGCTGAAGAATACAGGCCTGACGAGCGGGCCCCACGGTGTTAGCGACACAACAGCTCGAATGGGCGCAGCGCGACAAGTAGCCTGGTTCGGGGTTTTGGGCCGTTCGATCGGGAATGGACAGCTCGGATTAGGTGAGAAAGCCCAGAGTGGTTCGAACGGGTGCAAACACGGACCGGAGGATCTCCATCGGACGGCTCACAACCAACACGGTTAGTTGGTTGGGCTGAGCCACGAGACTCAGGTCGGAGTCTGACTCGGGTCTGAGTTCAAGGAATAGTAAATTCAGATTTGATAAATAAAAAGGCTGAGATGGGTTGGGAATTTCTAGAGGTAGATCCATAGCTCCAAAAATTCTGAAAGTTTTACTGAGTGATCCTGCCTTCAAGATCACCGTGTATAAAGTTTCCAGAATTTTTCATGCAGTTCATTTCTTGCTAGAAAATTCACAAGCTGCTGGCCTAGGGGTTTGACCAGAGAACCTAAAGGTTTGACCAGCCCTTAAGAAATAGCAAATAATTTCTAAAAATTATAAAATTTCTCAGAGGGGTTACTAGGATAGTCAATAATTTAGGAAAAATATTTCCAGAGGGTGATCACAAGGTTTGACTAGAAGATCTTGGGTTGCAACACTTCGAGTCAATAAAAGTATTTGAGTTTGAAGTCAACACTTCAAGGAAATAATTTCCAGAAATTTCAAATGACAATAAGGATGCATCAAAAGTTTTAATTTATCATCATTGTCATACATTTGAAACACAACCACAGAGCTTTGGGATGTTACACCCGATCTCCTGTATCGAGGAAAGTGGGCCTTTACCTGTATAATAATCTTCTAATTTCTTTTCCCAGGCTCGACATGTTTGCAAGTCATGCCCTGCCTGCTGGTGAAGTGGACACCACTTCTTGTTCTTTTGAAATCCGCCGATCAGAATCTTTGCCTTGCCTCGACCGATGAAATCTTTCTTGCCTTTGGTGAACTTGTCGGAGATCGCAAGGACTTCCTTATCCTGGGGCTCGCGGTGTTTCTTCTTCTCGGGTCTTTTTGTCCTTCTTCTCTAACTCTTCCAAGACAGGTTGAGGGGCTTTATCTTTTCGGTCAATGGCCTCGCTCCACTCAACCGCCTCGCTAGCGGCTGCATATTTTTTGGCCATGTCGAAAAGTTCGGCGGTCATTCGTGGAGGATTCATAACGATATCCTTTGTAAACCGCCGATTCCTTAAACCTGCTTTGAAAGCTTAAATCACAAAAGACTCTGCTATCTCCGGTATTGAATTACAAACCTGGCTGAATCTTTTGATATATTAATGAAGAGTCTCTTTTGGTTATTGCCGGATCCGATGGAGGTCATCCTCCTTTCCAAGGCGATCGTACGTGACTAGGAAGTTTACAATTAGGAGTTCGCAGAGTTGCTCCCAAGTATAGATTGATCCAACCGGTTGGTTGAGCAACCATGACCGGGCGGCCCCTCAAGTACCGTACGTAAGTAGTTAGCCATCACATTTTCGTCACCACCACCAGCTCTGATGACGGTAGTGTAGATTTGGAGAAACTCAAACGGGTTCTGGGTCCCGTTGAATTTATCCATGTTGATCGGTCGGAACCTGTTGGGCCAACGTACAGCCTATTCATGGCGCCATCTTTGGAACAGCGCCGGATTGTAGTCGGTCGGATACCGATTTCGCATGTCGGAATACCGGGGTTCCGGTGTTCCGACTTGGTCGTGGGCGCTAGGATGACGCCTTCGACCACCTGCTCAGCCCAGGCGATGCCGAAGATCATCAAGGCCAAGCGATTGATCCTCTCGACGAGGGGAAGGAGTATCAAGGCCAAGCGATTGATCCTCTCGACGAGGGGAAGGAGTGGCTGTCTGAAACAACCTTCTTCCCTCACGACTCCTCGGTCGGAATCGTCGAGAAGGCCTTGGCGTCGGTTGATCCCTAACTTGACCATGCTGCCCTCTTGAGGGAGGAACGTTGGAATGAATTCATAGTTTGACTTCGTGATATCCTTTGTTCCTGGTATGCTTCCGTACGTTGCATGGTTTGTTGAAGGATCTCAGATACCTGTCCTGCCAGTTGGACAAAACCTGGAGCACATGCTAGAGCTAGGTCAGTGTTATTTAAAATATTCTGAACACACTGCAGGCTCTGTACTGTTACCGAAGGTCTTGGAGGATTCACTATAGTTGTAGGAGTTCGTGGATCTGAACTTCCCCGACCTTCCGCCTAGCCTTGTCCGACCCATCATCCTTGGTGGGGCAGAACCAGGTGAACTAACTGATAGACGTCTATCCGTTCTGTTACCTCTGGCTTCTTGTGCTTGATGGCCCGCACCATCTCCATCAATATGTAGTGGCGAGGTAGTGTATGCAGGACCGTATATGGCATTTTGATCCATATTTCCAATCGCATTGACCTCGTGCTTCCAGCAGCGATCTTCTGAAGAGCTTTCACTATAACTAGTGGAGAATCTTCCCGTGCTTCTACCAGATACTTCCACGATGGAGATCGGTCAGAGATAAGCACCTCCTGAGGTCTTGAGGTGGACTAAGCCTGACCCGATGGATTGCCGATCGTACGTCGAGCCTTATCATTCCCACTCGACCTATAGCCGGTGGGAGTTTCATCGACATCGTTACCAGATGTCGGTTGGCTCCTAAATTTCCAGAAGCCATTGGTGACTACCTGTCAGCCATGATTGTATCGAGAGTGTATTGATTCTCAGATAGCGGGGCTGAAGTTTCATCACCTTTTTCACCGGTTGGAAGGACCGGGCTTGGAGAGGTTTTTGGACATTCCGAGCTAGTCAGAGTAATACGTCCCTTCGGAAGCGCCACTTGTCGTAGTGGTGTATCTTCATCCATCCGTTCAATTTCGTCGTCGTCAGCGACATGCGAACCGGCGGAGGAGGAAGATGATGACATCTTGTTCTCTTGCATGGCGTGGATACATTCGTCCATATCGAGATGGGAGTAGTCATCCAAATCGAACCAGTTCACCTCGTCCCAAGTTCCTGTCATAGTCGTATATACGATTATGAAGGACGGACGAGGATTTGCTTGAGCGAAGAACGTCTTCATGAAATTTGCGCCTTCCTCCCCACGCTCGGCGCCAGCAGTCGACGATCGAATCGTCGATCTTATAAATATATAAAAACAGAGGAAAATGATGCGTATCTCCTGGAATAGAATGGAATGACTCTTTATTGCTATGAACTGGCTATTACAAGGAATGCATGTGATCAAACAAAAGGCTAATCCTAATTACACTGGAGCGCAATGCTTGCTATGGTGTTGTAATCAAATCGACTGCTAATCTTCTCAATTGCCTTTGATCCCCCCCCCTCTATCCATCTTCTACGGTCCTTAAGTAGTTAATGAAGCGGTGGCAGTTATCCTTTAGATAGACGCCTGTTGGGAAGTAACGCGTCTGGTCGGAGAGATGTGTCAGTTGACAAGGTATCAACTGTTGTGCGGTTATATATCGGTGAGACATTCAACCGTAGTCCAGTGTCTTAGAATTATGTAACGTCGCGTGGTATGAAATATACAACATGTGTTCCATTCATCGCACAGTAAGAAAATACCTGGATGCATGTCCAGATGATATCAGTTCATAGTTTTACGAGCAGTTAACTGGTCGGGGACTAGATACAGAAACTTGTCCGACCAGGATATTCATTATGTAACCTCTGAAATCCTCACGACCAGTGAAGTCATTAGTCTTAGGGGTTACGACCACGAAGACATATAGTTTCTCTTTATGTATTAAAGTAATACATAGAGATTTTAATCCTCGCCAATATTAGAATCTCATTCTTGTAATGCTTAGCTATTCTGGATTAATACATCTGATTTATGAGATATCTGTCTAACGTGATGATTATTGCATGCGGAATGTGAAAGTGGGTCAGATACAGAAGTCAGGTGAAAATATATCTGTTGTGGGAAGAACAGTTGGTCGTAAGCAGAACAATTATACAAATTTGCCCAATTTGATTATTTGATCATAATAATATATTTGCAATCAAATATTTTGAAACATATTTTGTTCATGGATGTACAAGTTTAAGATCCTACTATCATGTATGAAGCCAATCGGTTCTTGTGTCGGTTTGTGTGAGTGGGAAAGTTTACGATTCTACCTAGTCATATTCTGCGGAACTCATGCTTGGCCGATTTTTAGGACTGTTGGAATATGTCATATAAATGTAGGGTTTTTATGATTTAATTTATTTTTACAAAATAATTTAAAGATAACCTCTCTCTAACTTTATTTTCAATTCTAACATTTTTCTTTCACGTCACAACTCGTGGCATAACAAAAACACTTTATCACGTCACATACCACGCTTTAGCCAAAGCTGTCATGACAACCCTCAGCATGCGTCTATTTTTGAGGCTAAATCTTGTCATGGCAAAAGCAGCAGCATGACAGCACTAGTTTGCCACACTGAAATCCATAGCGTGACAACGTGCTTTTGCCACACCACGCGTTGCGGCTTGGCCAAAGTTGTCAAAATTGAAAATAAAGTTAGAGAGAAGTTATCTTTAATATATTTTTAAAAAAATATGTTAAATCATATATAAAAATTCCCAAAATGTTGTCTCTGCCCATTGTATGTAATATTGAGGAAGAGAAATTACCTCAACTCTTCATTGGTTTGCACGTTCAGACTATATGTCGTTAAAAAATTATCTGTGGAGAAAGATTCGCCTGTGGGACTTAAACTGACTGCTGACTGTCGTTTTCTGCTTTGAAAACTATCGCCGATAGGTTCTTCGCCGACAAAACTGTTGTTTTCTGTAGGACCGTAAAGGCGACTAAAGTGAGGTGGATAGGCGTTTTCTCGATTTTTCGTCTTAATCAAATTCAACACGCATTTTTCTCCTTTAGCTATGAAAACTAAGAAAATCAGTAAATACGCAGAGGAAGCCTTGTGCTGAATTCAATTACCACCTTAACCACAAGACACAATAATGGAGAATTGATCCCACTGGACCGGTCGGACCGGTGTAGTGCGGCGGTCTGACTGCCTGGCGGTCGGACCGGTGCTCAATTGGCGGTCTGATTGTCGGGCGGTCGGACCGGCGCTGAGAAATCGATCAGACCGATTTAGTCTAGAGGCAGCGCACAAAGCCCAAATCCAAAACAAAAAATGGTCTAACTTTTGATTCAACCAATGAAACTTGATCAAATTTGGAGCACACCTCCCTAAGGATATCCGAGACCTATTTCTAGCGACGATCGTCTAGATGCACCTCAAATAATCGAACTCTTTAGGTTTTACCAAATAAGTGTTCAAAACCTACAAATATGAAAATCTTGATACAAAACTTGCTTGTGGGGGATTGATGATCTAGAAGATTCTAGGAGTATTCCCACACATCATAGCAAGGTAAAATCGATCAAGAGACCAAGCATAAACACCCGGATCAAGGAAGCACCAAAATAATCAAAAGAGATAAGAAAACAAATGAGACTTCACCCTTGAGCAAACATCCATAGATTGATTGATTCAAGATGTTGCTTACAAAGCCACTCCCTCAAGGAGGACAAGAGCTCAATCCAAGAGCACACACAAATTTCTTCTCCTCTCCTCTCCTCTCCTCTCCAAACCCTAACCCTAACTAGGGTTTTTGCAAATGAGAGCTTAAGTGCTTGGGGGTTTTTTCCATCTCCCCCCTTCTATTTATAGGAGAGGCTAGGGTTTCTCTCATGGGCTCCCATTAAGGCCCAATACAAATGGGACCCACACACACAATTTTTTTGAAGCAATCGTCTCCTTCACCACGTGTAGGTTGATCAGCGGCTCTCATCATGTCGGCAAGTCTCTCCCGTCCGAATCCCATCCGAACCTCCAAGGCACTTGCACCGACCCCCGCGCCGCTTGATCCAACTAGCTGCAACGAACTGCCCGTTTGATCCATCTTATCTATTCTGCACCATGCTTGAGTCACACGACCTCACTCGGCATCCATAATCGTTCTGGACCACAGCTCTCCAAGCGTAGTCCCGATCCATCTAACCGTTGATGTCGTTGACCTGCAAGCCACCTGCACAACAATAGACAAAGAAATCGTCTCCGAGAACAAGTCTTCACAACTTGACCCACATTAGCTCAACCATGCAATATGCAACAATAAAGCATTGAAACTCATACAATAGATATCATCAAAACACAACAATGCCAAAATAGCCGAAGTCCAAGTGGAAGCCGGTCTGACCTCCCTACCATGCTGGTCGGACCGATTTCCCAGCAGTCGGACCGATTTCATAACGGCGGTCGGACCGCCCCAAAAGACTTAGCCAAATTTCAACTTGAAAATCCCCAACCTCTCTGGAATTTTCAACTGGATAGAACTTTTGACTGAAAGCTCCAAAAATTATGTGACCACATCCAGGAGACTCCCCTCTCATGCCTACACAACCTATTTTTGGCCTAGCCCCAAACTCCACTTTGAACTGTGGCCGATCGGACCGGCAACATTGCCGGTCGGACTTCCACAAGGCCGGTCTGACCGGCGGGTTCGCCGGTCGGACCGCCAATGACCTGACAGCACTGAAGTTTTTCGAAAACGCGAGATTCGTCAAACCAACAACGCCATTGCCAATTGACTCATCACTCTAAGATCATGCACATATCCCCACGATATCCACAATCTCCCCTTTGATGAACACACTGGCAATTTTCCAAAAAAAGTAGTTAAGTGGTTTGAAAAATAAAATGCTCGCAGTTTTCGCACAAAGACACAACTTGGTCCATAAGCAAAAGAAAGCTTAGGAAATGACCAAGCTGGCTTCAGAATAGCATAGGCAAGCGAGATAAGGCAAAGAGAGCATAAAAAACTTTAATTCCAGAAAGTAGCCACAAATCTCACTTCGGTCCATATGAAAGAATAAATGTTCTATTTGATCTTTGATAATTGTGAGTCTTCTAGATTTGCAAACATAATCAGAAAAGGCAATAAAACCAAGAGAATCCACTCACAATGATAACCAATTTCCAGAAAATTTATTTTCCCTTTATGACTCCAAAAAGCTCTAAAAACCACATTTTCTCTAATCTTTCTCTCCGTTTGACAATGAATTCATCAAGATGCAAAGAAAAAGTTAGAGCATGAAGGAATGGCTAATTTTTTTTATTTTTGAACTTTAGCAAAAGGAGCCATGAAGATTATCTATGAAGACAGTACAAGTATTACACCAAGCCATATTAAGTGAAGAAGCTAAGTTCAATCATGGCAAATCATGTACTGCAAAGCTAAGACCAAAATAGCAATAATCTGAGATTAAATGAATTGATACCATGATAAGTTGCTCAATATCATAGTTTCACCAAGGTATCCAAAAATGAGTCAAGCCATGTCTATAAGTAAAATGGAGACCAGAAATCAGAAACTAAGGCATTTTGAGCATTAAGAGTTCAAATAAGAAGTAATTTAATCAAGCACTTAGCATTTTTGAGCATTTTGCTGAAAATGATATATATATAATTTTTTATAGCAATGTGCTAGATCTCAAGCCTTGCCGCGACCATCTCAAGCATGAAGCTTAAAAGAATGGTCTAGGTCATCTAAAACTACCCCTGAGTTCATGCCTAGTGCAATGGCAAGCAGTCTCATGAGAAAGAATTGGTGAGATCAATTTTTTCGCACAGAAAAACTCATTCTTCATTTGCTTGACTTAAGACTTAACAAAGCTCATTTTACAGCTCAAACTCAGTTCAAAACTCAATTTAACCTATATGACATGGCAAGAATCATGAGAGGATCACTAAAGCAAAACTAGTCACAAGATCCAACAAAACATGATTTGATCCAATTTTACTCACAGATATAAAGCTAGCAAGGAAAAAGCTAAGCTAAACAAGAAAAGCCATAAAAGAAGTCTAGCAGACTATCACAGGACATGGCAAGGTATAAAGTATGAAAACATACCATACAAGGATAATAATCAAAGCTCCACAAGTTTATAATACAATGCAAGAAATTTGAATTTAAAAATGCATTATGATACAATAAATGCAAAAAGAGCAAACTCCCTCTCAAAACAGCCCAAGAGGACTAATAACCCCTAATTCTCTCCGCAAAGTAGCAAAACGAGAAGAATCAAGCGCTTTAGTGAAAATATCTGCAAGCTGTTGCTCTGACTCTACAAAGTGAAGCACAACATCACCCTTCTCAACATGGTCTCTCAGAAAATGGTATCGAATATCAATGTGCTTAGTCCTAGAATGTTCCACTGGGTTTTTGGCAATGTTTATGGCAGAAGTGTTGTCACAGAAAAGAGGAACACTCCCCAAAGATAACCCATAGACCCGCAGCGTGGACAAGATTCAGAGAACCTGAGAGCAAGCACTGGCTGCAGCTACATACTCGGCCTCGGCTGTGTACTGTGCAACAGAAGACTATTTTCTAGAAGACCAAGAAACAAGGGATGTGCCTAAAAAGTGACAAGTGCCAGAAGTACTCTTCCAATCCACTCTACACCCAGCAAAATCAGCATCAGAAAATGCTCGAATAGAGAGAGCAGAAGAATAAGAATACCATAGTCCAAAGTCAAGAGTATCTTCAAGGTACCTGAAGATGCGACGTACTGCTTGACGATGAGAAGCACGAGGAAGCACGAAGCGAGCGCACGACGCACAAAGAAATTGTATGTCCTACCGACGCTGTGAGGTAGAGGAGGGAGCCAATCATGTTGCGGTACTACTTCTGGTCCACGGGCTCTCCATCCTCATCAGGGTCCAGCACGGTGGTTGTGGCAATGGGAGTAGACATTGGCCATCGCTTCCCATTGAAGCTACCAAGAAGCTCCTTTGTATACTTACTCTGGTGAATGAAGGTGTCTTCTTTCAGTTGTTTAACTTGAAGACCAAGGAAGAATGTCAACTCTCCCATCATGCTCATCTCGAACTCCCTGCTCATGGAATCTGAAAATCTGGACACCAAAGCATGAGAAGAACAACCGAATATGATATCATCCACATAAATCTGAACCAATAAGAAATCACTACCATGCCTGAGAGTGAACAAGGTTTTATCAACCATTCCTATTTTGAAATCACTTTTGTAACATCCCAAAGTTCTGTTACCAATTTAAAAATAAATAAAGTTATTATTTTATTTGATTTTCTAACTATCGAAAAATTTTCTCGATTTACTGTAACCTAAAAAGAGTTTTCACTGTTAAAAGTTAAAAAAAATAATTATTTAATTTCTTAGTTTTAAAGTCACAAAGAAATTTTATTGAGTTTTATTAAATTTCTGTGATTTTATTGGATTTAAATTGAAAAATAAAATTTTAATTAATTTCTGGTATTTAAAAAGGGTTTTCCTATTTTCTAGAAAATAAAATCAAAAATAAAAGCCAACTTTCAGTTGGAATTATTTTTATTAAGTTCAAAATAATTTTAAGAATTTTTATAAATTTTTCTATAATTTTTGGACTCTATTTACTATATTCTAAAAGTGCATTTAATTTGTGGCTTAATTTGAATTTCGAAAATAAAAAAAAATCAGAAAAAAAAATGTTCTCATTCGGTCACCCATCTTTCCCCTACTCTGGCAGTATGCACGCTTAACAAACAAGCCAACCGAATGCACTACCAAGTGGCCTTGTGCATTATATTGATTAAACCCCTCCCCTCTTCTTTTTATTCCCTCTTTTTCTTCATCTTCTTCCTCCAGAACCGAACACAATCTTCTCTGTAGTTTTCTTTCTCCAGTCTAACTTGAATGACACCACCACCAGCCACCACCGACCACCCCCGCCCTCCTCACCCCGCCCCTTCTCCGCCCACGCCACCGCCTCCGCTGCCTGCCGTAGTCGCCATGAACGGAGCTTGAGCTCCATTAATGGTAGACCTTCACTCTTTCTCCGCTTCTCCTCACTCAAAGCACCAAATTGAATGCCGTCTATGCCAAAACGTCCGTAGTAACTTCCTCTACATCACTACACCATTATTTGGCCGTTTATTCTCGTGAATTAAGAGCAGTTTTCATTTTTCATGCGGTCTTTATGGCACCAAAATCAAGCTTTTATTCTCGCAATTGCTCATCAATCCGCCACCCTCCCCTATATAAAGCGACCTCCAGCAGCTCCTCTCCACCTCAACCCACCCCAAAACCTCTCCTCCCCTCTCCTTGGTTTGGCCACATTTGCGATTTGAAGTTCATTGGTAGTTCTTCGTTCTTCCTCCGCGCGTCGCCTCCGGTGGAGCCGCCAATTTCGTCACCACCGCCAAGACCGCAACGTCGTACTTCACGCGTCCATGCCTTCGCCGTCGAAGATCGCCGGAGCTCCCGCCACCTCCCATGGCCGACGGCCGGCGCCGCCATTGCCGCCGACCATCCTCGATCAAGCGCCTCCTCCATCGGCCGTCTCGAGGTGAGCAATCCGCTTTGTAATCTCCGGCCGCCTTCCCATGTCCTTCACCCGGCGCCATGGCCTTCTTTTCTTTCTGTTGAGCCGAAGGAAGAAGAACAGTGCATTGCTTATTAGTCATGCTACTGTAGCAATTGTTTTAGTAGTGATTTTTCCTTCCAGAAATTATTGCTCTCTAATGCAAACTCCGAATCAGATGATTCTTGCTCGTAAAATCATCTAAATTCATCCTTTATTTTTTCAGTATTTATTTTGTAATTTTGAGTTTTTATTATATATTAGTTGTTTTTCTAATTGCGCGTTCACGCATGAACGGTCGTCACGAATCGCTACCGTTGGGTAGAGTACATCGTCGAGGTTCCATATTCGTTGTCCGCCGGCCATCTCTCCCTTCCTATCGCCTGTACGGCCAATTATTCAGCGATAGTCACTATTCATGTATGCATAGGAGGAATAGTGCCATGCACACATGCACGTACCCACTTTGCTGCTGGCGATGTCGTCACTACCGTTAGCTTCGCCTCGCGATGCTCTACGTTGTGCTACCTTCCTTTTCTCCAAAACATTATCGGCTCTCCGACGCCACTATTCACCTTATACTGTTTTGCGCGTCACCGTCGCGCTGGACCTCCCCCAGTGACGCGACCACCACCATTGGGTCCGTTTCATTCCCAAGATTCCATTTTTGTTGTTCGTCGGCCAACTCTCCCTTCCTATCGCCGGCATGACCAATTCTTCCACAATATTTACTATTCATGTATGCATGAAAATGAATAGTGACATGCAAACTACTATTCACTCTTCCTTTCAATCTTCCGGAATTTCGTTCTCCCTCATACGAACTCCGATTCCATCGATTCAAATTCCTATATTCATATAAAGTCGATATCTTACTTCCAATATTTATTTCTTAATTTTTGGATTTTATTTGGATTTTAGTTGAATGTTATTTGAATTTGGATCGTTCTGACAGATAGATTTCGACTGACTTGGACCCTTCGGATTTCGACGCCGTTTGAGAACATCGATTAACCAAGCAAGGCAAGTTATACCTTTGATCATATTTGATCCCAATATTTCAAATTATTTAAATTCTGTTTTAAATTATTATTGCATGCTATTTCTATTCAAGTAATTTAAATACCTGTTTTTAAATTATAGTTATTCCCATTGCCATTGTATAGCCAACTTTGCTGTTGAATGAAACATACCTTGACACATTAGATAAAAATATGGTTTATGCAGTAGTATGAACCAGAACATTTTGGGAAAAATTATGCAAAGACATGCTTAGACCAAAAATGTTTAGTTTGGGAAAATTTAGCCAAATGATTAACTATTGTTTAAAAGTCTATGGCATTGGTTTGTCATAGATGATTTTGCAAATGATTTTGAAAAGCAAAAATGAAAAGTTGGTTTGTACTTGGGCGAAATGGATGCTTGGTGGGTGCAGGTTTATGCACGGGCTCAATCTGGGTAGGATTGAGGCCCAGGGGTAATTTTGGAAGTCGCCCAAGTCAGTTAAGGACCGGTCTTCGAGCCGCATCTTGCTAAGCCACACCGTACTACCACAAGTCTGAAATGGGATAGGCTAGGCTGAATAATTTGCAACGTTCCATTGTTAGTTGTACCATTTTGGTGTGTGGGTGTCGGTTAGACAGTATTCCCACTTGGTGCAAGAGGGGGTTTCCGGCGGGTGGTTAACCCAATGGAAGTGAAACCTTAGCGGCGCAAGAGGGGGCTTCTAGCGGATGGTTAATCCAAAGGAAGTGAAACCTTAGCGGGCATGACTACTTTGGAATGGCGCATTGTAAAGGTCTCGTGATAATCACTTAGTCGCACACCTACGGAAGTGTGTCAGACGGACATTAAAAGTTGATTATCTCTTGTGGGTAAAGTTGTACAACCTCTGCAGAGTGTAAAACTATTGAATAGCCGTGTCCACGGTCATGGACATCTTGAGCAAAGCCACTCAAAGTTAGACTTTGATTTTGTTTTAAAAATAATTTTTGTAAATGATTTGAGGATGGTTAATCCTTGTGGTAAAATTGGGCGGTTAGCCATGTGATAGGAGGGTATCCATCACCATGTTTCATATGGAGGTTATCCTACTATAAAACTTGAGAATTTATTAAAATGAATTCTAGTTATAGAATAACGCGCTGGAACTTAGTACAAATATTTAAAGAAAATATTGCTTTATGCAAATTCAACCAATAAGCCTTCCTTTGATATATCCATGCATGCATTAACTCATTCTTCGGTGTAACTTGCGAGCACGGTAGTTGTGCTCACCCTTGCTTCATGCAAATAAATTTCAGAGGAGAAGAACTTCGGATCTCGACGACTAGGCCGCTACCCCAGTCGATTGCCTGTGGCAGATCAACTGGACTACACTACTTCTTCGTCTTCCGCTGTGTTTGTTTATTGTTGGCTTGAAAGCCTTTCTTGTAATCAACTCTGATATTTATTAATAAAGTTATGCGAATTATGGATGTTACCATATCTGTTTACTGTGTGAACTAGCTACTGATCATGGGACTAGTTCAGAAATGCACAGAGGATTCTGGGGTGTTACTCCCGGGTCCGATAATTTTCAAGCAAGAAACTCTTAAGCCTATCATACCAAGCTCCAGGATCTTGCTTCAATCTATACAAGGCTTTGGAGAGCTCAAAAACATGATTTGGGAACTTATGATTTTCAAAACCAGGTGGTTGCTTCACAAAGACCTCTTCTTCTATGTAACCATTTAAGAAAGCACTTTTAACATCTATTTGAAAAAGCTTGAAACCCTTGGATGCTGCAAAAGCTAGTAAAATGCGAATGGCTTCTAATCTAGCTACAGGAGCAAAGGTCTCTTCAAAGTCTAAGCCTTCCACCTGAGAAAAACCTTGAGTAACAAGTCTAGACTTATTACGAACAACCAATCCATCCTCACTTTGCTTATTTTTAAAAATCCATTTTGTTTCAATAACATGAGAATCAGAAGGAGGCTCAACTAAGGTCCAGACTTTGTTTCTTTCGAAATTTTCAAGCTCTTCATGCATGGCATTGACCCAAGAGGCATCAGATAAAGTATGGGTGATATCTCGGGGTTCAAAAGAAGCGACAAAAACAGAATGATCATGAGAATCAGGAGAAATAAACCTGGAGCGAGTGACTCGCTCTTGAAGATCCCCAATCATCTGCTCAGGTGGATGCAGTCGCTGAATATGAAGAGGAGCTCCTGGTGCAGAAGTGGCCTCTACCTCACGAGCTGTGGAGGTAGGAACAGAGCCACTCAAGTCGTCGGTGAAGATAGGAGGAGGCTGCTCAGCTGAAACTGGAGTAGTAGAAGTAGGCTCTCCAACCCTCTCAAAAGTGACTGGAGGATGTATCGCGTCCTCATCCTCACAGTCATCATCGACGAAGATGCTTTCTTGAATTTTAGGAACCTGTGTACCTGTAGCATCGGGTCTAGTACCAGGACTAGCCTCATCAAAAGTGACTTCGCAAGTCTCAATAATTTTGTTAGTATCAACATTAAATACACGATAGCCACGAGAATGAGTAGGATATCCAAGAAAAATACCATCAGAACATCTAGACTCGAATTTATCAAGGTTGTCATGTTTAAGAATGAAGCACTTGCAACCAAAAATCTTGAAATGAGAGACTTTGGGTGAATAACCAAATCTAAGCTCAAAAGAGGTCTTCCCAATCACAGATCTCAAGAAAACTCTATTAGAGATATAACAAGCAGTAGAGATCACCTCAGCCCAAAATCTCCTAGGAGTAGAATGCTCATCTAACATGGTCCGAGCCATCTCTACAAGGGTCCTGTTCTTCCTCTCTACAACACCATTCTGCTGTAGAACTCTAGGAGAAGAAAACCGATGCTCAATTCCCCTATTAGAGCAGAAGGTAGAAAAGAAAGAATTCTTGAATTCTGTCCCATTGTCACTCCTAATGGCTCTCAAAGCTCCAAGAATATCAACAGCAAGTCTAAGGACCAATTCTCTAAAGAAGCCAAACGCCTCGTCCTTAGAAGCCAGAAAATAAACCCATGAATACCTAGAGAAATCATCCACAACCACAAGCACATACCATTTCCCACCAGCTGACTGAACTCTAGAAGGACCAACAATGTCTAAGTGCAGAAGCTGTCCTGGTCCATCAGTCATCACCAAGGTAAGAGGTGGATGAGAAGCAGACACCATCTCACCATGTTTACAGGGTGAGCACACAAGATCTCTAACAGCCTTCAGCCTACGCAAACCTCTAATCAAATCCTTGCAACTGACCCTAGACAGATGATCAAAACCTATATGCCCAAGTCTACGATGCCACAAAACAAGATCATGAGAATCAGAGGCTACAAGACATCTAGGACTGGAAGCTGAAGAAATACTAAAATTTGCACAAAAGATCTTCTCAAACCTGGAGATCTCAAAGACAAGCTCATCCGAGGAATCTGTTAGGAAGCTATGAAGATCACGCTCACTAGAGGGGGGTGAATAGGAGCACGCTCACTTTTCCCCAAATAATGAATTCAACACAATTTCACTCCAATAGCTATTAGGAAGCTATGAAGATCAATATACCAGTGCAGCGGAAGACTAGTATTGAATCCAATTAAATCCCCTAAGCAAAATAACAAAATCAACTAAGATTGCAAAATCTCAAAGCAAGGGCGGTCGACCGACGGACCCAGTAGGTTGGACCGATTGTCAGGCGGTCGACCATTGTTATCTTGGCGGTCGGACCGCTCCAAAATCGATCGACCGGTGATGACGTGGCGTCCGACCGGCCGACTCAACCGATCTGCAATAGTAAAATCAGCCCGATGACGAAGTTGCAATTAGGTCAAACTTTTGATTCTCAACTCCAAACTTTATGAAACTTTGCACACACCTTCTCTATACTATTGAGGACCTATTCCAATCGAATATTATGATAATTCTTGGATAGATCCTGAGCAATTGCTAATTGATTAACAGAAGGTCTAAAACCGGGCAAGAACGAAAACTTGATCCTAATGCTTGTTCGTGAGAGATTGATGATCAAGATGATGCTAGATAGATTCGCACATATCACAACAAGCTAATTCACGTGAAAGAATCAATCACAAACTCGCGGATCAAAGAAAGCCCTACAATCACGAAATTGAAAGCAAGAACGAAAAGAGACTTATCTCAAGCAAACCTTGCATAGATTAAGAACGTGATCGTTGCTGGATTACATCCACACCATCATGGATCAGTGGTCAATCCAAGATCACGAAATTCTCCTCAAACCATGAAAAGCCCTAGCCTCCACCTCAACTCCCCCTAAGCCAATTAGGGTTTGAAAGCAACAAAAGAGGTGAAAAACAGCGAGAAAGAGAGGTGCAGCCCCCACCTCCTCCTATTTATAGTGGAGGCCTAGAACTCTCTAGGGTTTGACTTAATTGGGCTCCCGTTAAGGCCCACTAACAAACGGGTCACACACGCACGCTTCGCAAAGCGCCGTCTTTAACTTTTGACCTAAACCGCTTCACCATGCGCCATGGATTTGCCAATAGGTCACCCTTGTCCATCTTGTGTCACGCTTGAGTCGTTGACCTCACCCGGCATCGTCGATCGTTCTGGACCTCAACTCTCCAAGTCTAGTCCCGATTCTCCTCGCCGTTGACCGTTGTTGACCACCAAGCAACCTGCACAAGCATAGACAAGAAAACACGAATTCGGGAATAAGTTCTTCACAACTTGACCCATGTTAGTCAAAACATGCATCATGCAAAACATATGCCATGAAACCAATGACTTTGACCTAACAAAACAACATTGCCACGAAGTTGGCCGACGTTCAAGTCAATACCGGTCTGACCGCTCCATGTGAGCCGGTCGGACCGCCTATAACGATCGGACCGCTCCACGTGAGCGGTCGAACCGCCCCTAGGGACTTAGCCGAAATTCATGCCCTGAAATTCCGAAACCTTCTGGAAATTAAAAACGAATAGAACTTCTTACTGGAGACTCCAAAAATCATGAGACCAAGTGCATTGGGATCCCCTCACTTGCCTACAACACCTATTTTTGGCCCAGCTCGTTTTGACCACTTTTAGGTCACAGACGGTCCGACCGCCGCACATGGCCGGTCCGACCGATTTGGGACCGGTCGGACCGCCGTGCTAGGACCGGTCGGACCGCCCCTGTCCAGAATGCCTGTAGCTTTGTCGAAAACTCGTGAAACGACAAACCGTAAACACCTTTGCCAATTGTCACATCATCCTAAGATCTAGAGTATATTCCCATGATATCCACAGATTTTCAATTTTAGCTTTTTCTTCTAGAGTCTTGTTTAGTGCTTCAATCTCAATTGTAAGCTTAGGACAATTTTCACATGAAGCGGATCTAGAGTACACAACCATTTCTGTCATCTCTTGCATTTTAATCATATTATTCTTACAATGAGAGCAAGTGTGACTAGCATCAAATTTTTGTAATTCTTTCAAGGCGCTATCCAATTTTAATTCAAGCAAAGCACAGTTTGAGCAAGTTAAGGGGATAGCATCCAATGCAGTCACATCAAGAGAAATGGCATCCATGCAAACAGAACTAGACTTGAGAGATTCTAGTTCATCAAGAGTATCTTTTAATTGATTCACTACAGAGGAATGAGCAGATTTTAAGATTGTCAATTCTTTAAGCAAGCTAGAGCAGGAATCACACATATCATCAGGATTAATGGATTTGAGCCTAACAACTTCTAGGTTCAAATTATCAATCATAGTGTCATGTTTCTTAATCATTTTAGCTTGCTTATGCAATTTCTGTTCAGCAAGCACCAAAACCCTTTTCATATCAGCAAGCGAAGGGCATACCTCATCGGGATCGCTGAAAGGATCCTCGTCATTGGAGGAGTCAGTGTCGTGGTTGTTCTTGGCCATGAAACACATTCCTGTGAAGTCATGGGCCTTCTTCTTGCCACGGGAGTCACTCTCGTCGTCCTCCATCTCCGAGTACACATCGCTCATGTTCACATTCTCAAGAGCGGCAAGGACCCGGCTGACAAACTTGCGATAGTTTGTCTTCTTAGGTTTTGTATCCCTCGCTTGAGGATGCCTTCGTGACTCCTTCTCCTCCTTGCCCTTCAGCTTGGGGCACCCGGAGCGGATGTGGTTTGGCTCACCACATTCAAAGCATGTGATAGGTCCACCTCTCCTCCTGTTTCTCATCTTGTTGTAAGCTCTCGTGAATTTGGTAGATAGCAGGGCTAAATCATCTTCAGGTAGTTTCTCAAGTTGCTCATCGCTCAAAGAATGCAAAGCTGATAAAGAAAAACCCGATGAGCTAACATCCAAAGAATCAGAAGAACTACTCTTAGATTGGTCGACCACTAAAGCCATCTACTCTGTCTTGGGGAGACACGAGATACAATCAATCTCATGCGTCTTCAACCTCGAGTATAGCTTATCCATGGTAAGCTGACTCATGACAGTGTTGTCATTGATGGAAGTAATCTTCATTCCCCAGACCTTCACATCAAGAGCACCCAAAAGCTGGCGTGCATTTTCTGACTCAGTAAAAACAAGGTCAACAACTCAGAGATCATGAAGAATCTTAGAAAATCTTCCCACAGCTCATCTAAAGACTCACTAGATCTTTGCTCGATCTTAGAGTATATTTTCTTGAGCTGGTTCTGTCTCACTTCCTTGATCACAGTGGAGCCCTCGTGATAATCACAGAGAGTCCGCCAGATCTCATGAGCAGACCGCAAATGAACGACACGCTCAAACTCCAATCGACTAAGGCCTTGGATCAAAAAGTTTCGAGCCTTGCTATTGGCCTCCACATCTGGAGTGATCACATCGTCATCGGCTGGTACGACATAAGGATTTTTTATCTTAAGTCAAATTGCGTGCCCTTGAGCCTCAATGTAGGCCTGCATTCGGGCCTTCGAATAAGCAAAATCAACTCCATCAAAAATATATGGTTTGGTTGAATACTTATCAGTCGTCATGGCTCCAAAGACCAGTTAAGATCTATGAGAAGAGCTAACTGGGCTCTGATACCACTTGCAGGACCGTAAAGGCGACTAGAGGGGGGGTGAATATGCGCTTTCTCGATTTTTCGCCTTAATCAAATTCAACATGCACTTTTCTCCTTTAGCTATGAAAGCTAAGAAGATCAGTAAATACACAGAGGAAGCCTTGTGCTAAATTCGATTACCCCCTTAACCACAAGACACAATAATGGAGAATTGATCCCACTGGACCGGTCGGACCGGTGTAGTGCTGGCGGTCTGACTGCCTGGCGGTCGGACCGGTGCTCAATTGGCGGTCTGATTGTCGGGCGGTCGGACCGGCGCTGAGAAATCGGTCAGACCGATTTAGTCTAGAGGCAGCGCACAAAGCCCAAATCCAAAACAAAAATTGGTCTAACTTTTGATTCAACCAATGAAACTTGACCAAATTTGGATCACACCTCCCTAAGGATATCTGAGACCTATTTCTAGCGACGATCGTCCAGATCCACCTCAAATAATCGAACTCTTTAGGTTTTACCAAAGAAGTGTTCAAAACCTAAAAATATGAAAATCTTGATCCAAAATTTGCTTGTGGGGGATTGATAATCTAGAAGATTCTAGGAGTATTCCCACACATCATAGCAAGGTAAAATCGGTCAAGAGACCAAGCATAAACACCCGGATCAAGGAAGCACCAAAATAATCAAAAGAGAGAAGAAAACAAATGAGACTTCACCCTTGAGCAAACATCCATAGATTGATTGATTCAAGATGTTGCTTACAAAGCCACTCCCTCAAGGAGGACAAGAGCTCAATCCAAGAGCACACACAAATTTCTTCTCCTCTCCTCTCCAAACCCTAATCCTAACTAGGGTTTTTGCAAATAAGAGCTTAAGTGCTTGGGGGTTTTTTCCATCTCCCCCCTTCTATTTATAGGAGAGGCTAGGGTTTCTCTCATGGGCCCCCATTAAGGCCCAATACAAATGGGACCCACACACACAATTCTGTTGAAGCAATCGCTTGCTTCACCACGTGTAGGTTGATCAGCGGTTCTCATCATGTCGGCAACTCTCTCCCATCCGAATCCCATCCGAACCTCCAAGGCACTTGTACCGACCCACGCGCCGCTTGATCCAACCAGCTGCAACGAACTGCCCGTTCGATCCATCTTGTCCATTATGCACCATGCTTGAGTCACACGACCTCACCCGGTATCCATGATCGTTCTGGACCTTAGCTCTCCAAGTGTAGTCCCGATCCATCTCACCGTTGACGTCGTTGACCTGCAAGCCACCTGCATAGCAATAGACAAAGAAATCGTCTCTGGGAACAAGTTCTTCACCACTTGACCCACATTAGCTCAACAATTCAATATGCAACAATAAAGCATTGAAACTCATACAATAGATATCATCAAAACACAACAATGCCAAAATGGCCGAAGTCCAAGTGGAAGCCGGTCTGACCTCCCTACCATGCCGGTCGGACCAATTTCCCAGCGGTCGGACCGATTCCATAACGGCGGTCGGACCGCCCCAAAAGACTTAGCCAAATTTCAACTTGAAAATCCGCAACCTCTCTGGAATTTTCAACTGGATAGAACTTTTGACTGGGAGCTCCAAAAATTATGTGACCACTTCCAGGAGACTCCCCTCTCATGCCTACACAACCTATTTTTGGCCTAGCCCAAAACTCCACTTTGAACTGTGGCCGGTCGGACCGGCAAGCATTGCCGGTCGGACTTCCACACGGCCGGTCTGACCGGCGACTTCGCCGGTCGGACCGTCAATGACCTGACAGCACTGAAGTTTTCCGAAAATGCGAGATTCGTTAAACCAACAACGACATTGCCAATTGACTCATCACTCTAAGATCATGCACATATCCCCACGATATCCACATTTTGTCATGGTGTAGTGCACCATAAAGATATGGTGATATAAATAAAATTCATTTCCTTTAAATAGCATGCATTTTTATGACAATTTAATTGGGAATGCAATGTGCCAGATCTTTCCATGCAGAAATATTGTAGCAAACCACCTTAGAAAGGTTGCATACTGTAAACCTATAGTTGTTAATTCCATTCCGCATGATACGAAATGTGTCGGTTCTGGATTTTAGTATAATAATATATATTTATTCATAAATATATATGCAACTATATGTACATATAATTTCATTTGAAATCTCACTTCAAATATATAACCATATGATAAAAATGACTTATAGTTCAATGAGTTCATAAACACAAAGGACGTAATTAAATAATACAACATGAGTTCATAATTTCATGCAGTTTAGCATAGTCTGGAATACTAGTCTAGCATAATTTCACTTACTGAAGAATTAGTATTGGGTTAGGCCTTTGGGCCTAATTCAAAAGATGAGTCACTTCAAATATGTGTGGTACCGGAATTGCCGGAATAACTGGTATTGACTGGTATTGAGGTCAGTACATGTTTGAGTCTGTTGTGTGTTGTTTTGGGTGCCGGTATGACATGTTCCGACCATTCTGGGCACTGTCGGAGTGGAATCGATAAGCTTGGGTAGACCCATTTCCTTTGCAATGGAGAGACGGTGGTGGACCTAGTTTCAATTTTTTGTAGAAAATACACAAGGAAGCAAATAGGTCTGACTTGAGGAGAGCTCAGCTACCTCGCAAAATAGAAAGGAAAAAAGAAAAGGTATAGGCCAGCTTTTACTTGAAATCTATCGAGTCTTCGAAGATATATGAGATTTTGACCCACTTATCAGTTCAATACCAAAGGTTCTTTTGGTCCTAAGATGGATCGGAGAGCTCAAAGTTAGGACCTAAACAGTGCCCTCTCCAGAGGACTATTTTTTTCCTTCACGCGCAGAAGAACTAGGCTTAGTTCAGAACATAACTCAGGTTAATATCATAATACTCCCAGTATTTTGTGCTATAAGTACATTTTCTTGCAGGGCGGAGCCCAATGGGAGGACCCGGTGTCCTGTGTTCTTGCAGGGGCGGAACCCAATGGGAGGACCCGGTGTCTGTGGCGGAGCCCAATGGGAGGACCCGGTGTCACAGGACACCGGGTCAAAAAAAAGCAAAGATTAGTTCATATATACTACGCGTGCACCCCTGGTTCAAAAATGTGCACCTCAGTTCACCAACCTCTGCCTGAATGATGCGTTTTGACAATGTTTGCCATATAAATTACTATTTAGTACATTGTTGTTTAAAAATTATACATGTTGTTATATGTACGATGAATTAGTGAATTCTGATCATTTTCGTTCTAATTCCACATCTGTTTTCTTGTGAGAAGATGTTTCACAAAAAAAGCCCATCCAAAATTCTCTCTGCTTGAAGGGACAGCACAGTGCGGATGGGGTACAGGGCGGTGCGTGGGAGGCTGAGGGAGGAGGCTGTCCTCCCCTGCCTGATTCGCCTGCGTACTTTGACTGCGTCCCCTTTGACCGGCCCCGTGATCCCCTCCCCTCCCATCCCCGACAGACACCATGCAATTAAGGCTCCGACGGCGAATATACTGAGCATAAAACGTTTGCGCAGCCACTGAGGAGCTGGGCCTACGTTTCTCTACCCTTGCGGCGCCCCATATGTCAGTGAGATGAGACGGGCACCTTCGATTCTCCTCAACAACCCCGAGCCGCTATAAAAGGGCGTCCCCCGTCGACCTCCCTCCCCTCCCATCCCAAACCACCCATCCGCCTCCACACCGATCTAGGGTTTCTTTCCAGGGTTTTGGGTCTTCGTGTCCCAAGATGTCGGAGAGGGTGAAGGGGACGGTGAAGTGGTTCAACACCACCAAGGGCTTCGGCTTCATCTCCCCTGACGACGGCAGCGAGGACCTCTTCGTGCACCAGTCCGCCATCAAGTCCGACGGCTACCGCAGCCTCAACGAGGGCGACACCGTCGAGTTCGTCGTCTCCTCCGGCGACGACGGCCGCACCAAGGCCATCGATGTCACCGCCCCGGGAGGCGCCGCGCTCTCCGGCGGCTCCCGTCACAGCGAAGGCGACCGCGGGGGGCGCTACGGCGGCGGAGGCGACCGCGGCTACGGCGGCGGATACGGAGGTGGTGGCGGAGGCGGCCGTGGGTGCTACAAGTGCGGCGAGGAGGGCCACATGGCCAGGGACTGCAGCCAGGGCGGCGGGGGAGGCTACCGCAGTGGCGGCGGCGGTGGCGGCGGCCGTGGGTGCTACGGCTGCGGCGAGGAGGGTCACATGGCGAGGGACTGCCCCAACAAGAACTACTAGGCAGATCTGACTCCCGCGTTGCCTCTTGCCCCTTCCTGGGTCTGAAGCAAGTCATACCTATCTTATCCCGTAGTGTTCGTTGTGTTGCTCGTAGGAAGAAGAAGAAGAAGCGATATGGATGGATCCATGTAATGGGAGTTTGAGTGGTTTTCTTTCTCAAGTTTTTTTTGTGTGTGTTTGAGAGACAGCCATGGATGGCACTGTCCGGTCTATCTGTCTTATCAATCGATTCGGCTAGTGATTGCAGTATGTTTCCCTGTGTTCTTGCTTCCATTAGTTCAATCATGTGCTTGCTTCTACATTTTCTTTCTATGTACTCGTGTTCTTATTTCACTGTTCATTTGCCTTAGTCGAAAATTGACTTCTTCGAAATGTATGTATTGTGAGATGAATCATGAAGCCGGAAGGGCAGAATAGTGGGGAAAGGCTGTTGTGTGCTGTATCTTTACTACTTAAAAAAGTATTGATGATGGTCCGTTCTCTTTTATGCGATGTGAGTTATTAGATCTATCTTTTTCGTGAGATGTGAGTCGTTGGATCTCGTTTTTTTTCGGTTCCACCTGTGCGTACGGTTGGCCGCTCATAGCCTTCTCTCCACTCCTCCTACACCCCAACTGCTCAAGCTGATGCGCAAGAAGCCCAAAGATTCTATCGATCTTTCCAAAAACGGGTTATCAGCGGATCATTTACATTGTAGACTGAGCACGACAACGATTGACGAGATATAATTTTTTTAATCTGTAGCAAAATACGGGTATTGGACCGGTGCTTAGAAAAGTCAGTGGTTTTGGAAACAGGGACGGGGCTGGCTGGCAGAGACGGTTTTGTCCCCACGCGCCGGTGGTGCAAAAGGAAAGCGAACGCTCGTTTCCATTTGAGTTTGCCAGTGGGACAGACGAGCGGGCAAAAGAAGCATGATTCCATTGCTGCGTTTCCACGCAGAGATTGGAGGGACCCTTTCCCCGGCCTCCTGGGAAGGTGGGCCCTATCTGTTCTACCAGCACGGTGCAACCGCCTACTGCCAATGCCAATACCCCCTGGTAATCACTGTAAAGTATCTGGCACACGTTGGTAGTTGGTCTGTTTTCCGATTCCCGCATGGCAAATTGCCAAAAGTGCCTAATTTTAGCAGTGCAAACCGCGTGCTTAACTTGTAAGCATGGACCACCTCCGCGGAGGACCTAGAACGAGCTGCTGATCTTAAACTGCGGGTGCATACACATGCATACGTAGGTTCCGATAGAGAAATGGACAATGGACTTGGTGCCCCATTGACATGGGCCAATGTATTGTTGACTTATCGATTGTCGGCCAACGTGTACACTACTACAAAACAGGTTATTGAAAACGTCTTATTACAGATGGTTCCTTTGGAATCGTCTGTGGTAATATAATCACAGACCGTCTGTGGTAACATAATCACAGACCGTCTGTGATATGGACCTATCACAAACGATTTCTAAATACAACCGTCTAACGGTTCCAAAACAAGAGCCGTATGTGATAATCTAAGTCATCACAGACGGTTCTGTTATGGAACCGTCTGTGATATCCTTTTATTTAAGAGGGAATCGATAGGGTTTGTGCACCCTTACTCGTCACTCTGTCTTACTCTCGCCCCTTCACCTCCCAGCGCCTTAGCCCGCTCGTTCGCCCCGACCTGCTCCCCGATGCCCGAAGCCTCCTCCCCAACGCCGACCTACTGCCCGACCAACGACGAGTCGGTGACCCCCTCTCTCCTCGACCCCGACGCCCCTGTTGCTCCCCGCCTCCCCGACGCCCCTACTCCCCGACCTCGACACCACTCGGCCTCCTCCTCCCCCGAAGCCACCTCCCAAGGTACGTCTCCGCCATCTGAAGCCACCTCCCAGGTACGTCTCCACTCCTTGCGCCAGTAAACCCTATCTTGACTGACTTATCACACAACCGCATGCTTATTCCTATTCAAACACATATACCGGTAAACATATTTCTTGTATTACTTAGTAGCTAGCTCTGGTAGCCCTGATCTGTGTCTAAAAAACTAGATGCCTATTCTTTGCTCACGCTACTACTTTATCTCGTGCTTGTATACTTGCCTATGAGCTCTATTATACCTATCACACATCTATTCTTTCTTATACCTGGCTATCTGTGAATAAACCCATGTAAACACCTACCCAAAAATGCTTCTCCCTGTACTCCAGCTAGCTCTGCTATTCTTGGCTGACCTCTAAGGCCACAAGTGAATCGACGAAACTATGTCCTTTGTAGTTTTTTGTGCAATATCATATATTTTCTTTACTACGTATCTTATGTTTAAGTTCAATGGGTAACTTCTATTTATATATGTAATTAATGTGTTTACAAGGAAATTTTAGTTAATTAGTTGAGTAACTTCTATTTTTTTCTGTATAAAATATTAACTTGCAATCCATAAAATTTTAGTTCATTGCGTATGTAACTTATATAGATAGCAAGTAAGCGAGATGGCAGAGACACCATCTTCGCCGTCGTCATCGCCATCGCCGAATGCGTCTGGATCTCTGATAAAAGTGGTACGTAAGCGAGATGGCTTAGGACGACAAGGACTACATAATGGTGCCCTACAACCAGAAGTAAGTGCTTCACTACTTGCTATACAAATTTTATTTGTACTTTATACGCAGCACAAACTTAGGTTTATGACTATAGCGACATACATGAGTAGGTTCCACTAGATCCTTTTAGTCATTATACCAAAGAGAAACAAGGTAATATACCTTGATTCTCTACTCAGCAGAAACCACGACTTCACCCTTGTGAAAGGAATACTTGACAGGTATGCTCATTTCCTCCATACATAACTCTATTGTAGTTTTTCTTCTTTTCAAATGGCCGAGGATAAATTTTTGGAATCATGTAGGTCGTTCATCACCTATGTGGCCGAGGGAGGGCCATACAACGAATCGAGCGTCACACTGCAACACATGACGCGATTTTCGGTACGCGCTACAACACAATAATCATATATCATACTTTGTAATAATGCATCTTGAACTGGCTGTACCTATATATGTAATTATATTTTTGTAGTGCCTCCAGCAAAAATAAGATCACCTATATGCATTCTACGTTTGGCATCATATGCGGCAAATGATGAGTGCTAAGATGAAGGATCCCGAGGTTTGTCAATCTCACAATAAATATTTCCTAATTATAAATTTAAATATATATATGCTTACTACTTTACTCCTGCAAGCGACAGGTCTTGAACATAGATTTGGATGCACTCGTTCTGAAAGAGGTCTTGGAGGTTCGAGGGACGTGCTACGCCTTCATCAAGATGGAGATCGTTAACGCCGATTGAGAGTTTCACTCCGTCAACACCGCTGAACGATCTTGAAACTATTGATTCAATTGTAATTGATCACTTTGAGTAGTTGTAATTCAATTGTAAATCTAGTGACAATACTTGAACATAATCTTTTGTAATTGACTTTGAGTTTTAAATGATCACTTTGAGTTGTCAACAATTGATTCATCTGTGATGTATCTGTTTTCTGCTTGCTAGTTTTCAGAGTGCATGGCTAGCAATTCCAGAGGCTAGTCGAAAAAAAATTAGGTATAAAGAACTATCACAGACGGTTTTTGGTTGGAACTGTTTGGGCACGGTACTATCACTGATGGTTTCTACAAAAATCGTCTGTGAAGGGTCACTATCACAGACGGTTAGTAAATAGAACCGTCTGTGATATACTATGTATCATAGACAGTTTCCACCAAGAATCATCTGTGATACGTAGTATATCACAAATGGTTCTATTTACAAACCGTTTGTGATAGTGGCCCTTCACAGACGGTTCTTGGTTGAAACTGTCTATGATAGGGGCCCTTCACAGACGGTTTCAACTAAAAATCGTCTGTGTTAAGCCTTATCACAAGCGGTTCAAAAACCGTCTGTGATAACCAACTGTTATCACAGACATAAAAATTCAAACGGTTCAAAAATCGTCTGTGATGATGGTTCGAACCGTTTGTGATGTACTTTTGTGTAGTAGTAGTAGACACATCGGTTGCCCTATCTTTCACTGTACAGTAGCAATCTTCGTCTTTTCTAGGTCGCAAGATCCAAAAAGAAGCAAAAGACGAGTAGTTGACACACTGGTTGCCTTGTCTTCCACAGTACAGCAACAATCTTCGCCTTCTCTAGGTCGCAAGAACAAAACAACACCAAAAGATAACTTGGCCGACTGCACTATCTCGATAAGAAATCGTCGAAATTGAAGCAATCTGCTAGCCGAACCCTCCCACACGGTGAGCAATAAATTGATCACGAACTGGAAGGATGAATTGTACAAATTATGTGAGCAATTTCAAGAACTATCCATTCCTGGCCTCCACCAACAAGAACAAATCTAAGATGGAAAACTCTCAAAAACACGCACTGATGACCGTGAACACCATCCAAGTGATTTTCTATATTTTTTCAATGCAAAAACATCTGAATTACAAAAGAGCTCATCCCTTGTCTTATAGTGCGTTTACGCATGACTATGCATGGACATTGGGTTGGGCTTGTTCAGGCCGACCCTTGACACGGCCCAAAGCACGACATGGCTAGAAAGGGGGAGGGTCGGGCCGACACGGCATAGAAGACATGGCCGTGTTGCCCTGCTGACCAGACATGATGGATGTCATAGCACGACACGATTGTCTAGGACATGCACGACATGAAACAAGCCCATTTGGCCTAAAGACGGCACGGCCCGCGGAAGGGCACATGACACATGGGAGGCTGTTGCCACCATTGTTGATGTTGTTGCTGAATCCTCGCCACCCACGCCAACGCCGATGCGGCCCTCACGGAGAGAGAAAGCGGAGGCAGTGTAGAGTACCTGTGCTAGTGCGTGCTACTATCCCGTGCCCGTAGATGCCGTGGGAAAATGAGGCCACCGCACGGAAGCCGTCCCATGCCGCAGTGAGGCCACCACAATTACCAACGTCGCGCTTGCGGCGACCACACCACCGATGTCATGCACACGATACCGACAGGACGCAGGTGCATGACATCCACGCTCTCCACCCGCACCGACCTCGCCACCGACAGCACCGCCACACGCACGCTGACCTCACCACTGACACAACATACATGAGCCGACCTCGCAACAAACACCACCGCATGTGCGCCTTCCTCGCCTTCGTCCCAGTCGGGAGTCCTGAGGCACTGACCAAACGATGCCACAATGAGGCCATGGCGCACTGAGTCCCTCATGACGCTGTCGTCCCATGTCGCACTGAGGCCTCCGCACGCCGCGGTCCCTTGCCATCGCACAACATCGGATTTGCCATGCTGGTCGGATCCCAATCCCCAAATCGTGACCTCCGTCCAGATCTGTCATGGATATAGACAGTGAAGGCATTGGTAGGGGAGCTGGGGTCGTGGAGAGGAGCAGAGGCGGTGGGGAGGGGCAGAGCCCACAGAAGAGTGCGCAACAGTGGTGTCGTTGGGAGCGACAAGCGGGGCAGAGAGTGAGAGGGAGAAGGAGAGGGTGAGTTGGGCGTGCTGCACATGGTAGGGAGAGGGAGAGGGAAAGGGACAGATGGGCACACTGCATGTGGTAGGGAGAGGGAGTGGGAGTGGTTGTTCTACGGTAGTAGTGCCAAGCCAATGGTCGCCACGAGCTGCAGTGATGTGGTAGTGTAGCCCGCGGCAGGCTCAGCCTTTTGCAATGACATGACGGAGGAGTAGAGGAGTGTGGGTGAGGTAGAGCGGAAACAGGCGTCGTGAGCAGATAGCTTTTGCAACGGGCACATGGCAATGTTCGCCACCTTCCTTCCTACAAATTCCCTTCATCTCCTCGTTTCTTCACCACACAGGTAGCCAATGTTGGCCTAAACCAAAGACGAACACATGCAAGAACACACACAAAAATTGAGATGCTGGATCAACAGTAGCTTTTCTGAATTTCTCTTGCTCTATTGCTCTTCTGTTTCTTATGTATTCTCCATGGGTTACATGATGCTTATATACACACGCACGCACGCACACAATATCTCAGGCCGACTCGGACTATATTCTTCTACATGGATACGGAAATGGACTCACAAATAGAAACACCCTCAACTCATCAAAATTTAGAAACTAAAACTACAAAAAAACAAGATTAATCTAACAATCACCCCTTAATCTTGTTTCTTCACCTTGATCGCACTGATCTTCTCTCTTATCTGAACTTCCAAGCCTTCCTCTTTTACCTGCACTTCTGTGCGCCGTTCCTTCCTGGGCCGATACCGCCCTACCGCCTATTCTTGCTCCATCCTGAACCATGCACAAACCAACGCTTGCTTGCACCTGAACTGAACTCGTCCTTCCTTGCACGCCCGCCTGGGCTGGAGCACCTGCTCCCACAACCACCTGTGCTTCGCCATTACCTGAGCCTCTCGCTCCTCTCTCTTGGACCAAATCTGCCCGCTTTCTCGCGTACATCTCAGCTGAGGCTACACCGCCTCTCCCTCCCGTGTCAACATCGTGTACGTTGCGCCTTTCATGCGCGTGGGACTCACCGCCCCCTGCAGCGCCATGCGCACCTTTGCTGTATTTGTCTAGACCTCTCAAGGCTCACTTGCCGCGCTTCTGCACTGGGCCGTGCCATCCACAGGTCCCGCTATGTCCTTGGCCGGTGAGATCATCAACGCTTGAGACCTCCTGTCCTAGCTATACTCCCCAGTTCCACTCTGGCTCTTCTAGACTGTCCATCACACAAACCGGTTTACAAGCTTTCAGGGAAGTTTTATACAATCGGTTCGTGGATCTTTTCACCTTCATTAACAGATCTTTGTTCTTGTCATAGACACGCAAGAACTCATCCTGCAGCACCACCCTGCACCCCCGTTCCGCCAACTACCCAAAACTGAGTATCTTGTTACACAGACTTAGTATATAATAGATTTCAGTCAGCATCATCTGATCGTCGTCCTTGCATTGCAATAGTATTAATCCTTTGCCTCTTATTTGTACTGTGGAGCCGTCGCCAAACTTGATTTTCCCTAAAATCTTCTCGTCGAGCTCATAGAACATGGAATGATCTCCCGTCATGTGATTGCTTGCTCCATTGTCCAAGTACCACTCATCAGTATGATCATGATTGCCTCCCTCTGTGCGTAGTTTAGGAACTACGTTCTCCTCATTCAAAATCACCACAACCGGCGTCTCGTTGACACATAAGGAGAAAAACAAGGTCGACTCGTCGTATTCACTAGCTCGGGTGAGGTTTACCTCCTTGTTCTTCTTCTTGTTTCGGCAATCCGAGGCGTAGTGTCCATACTTGTCACAGTTGAAGCACTTTATGTGGCTACGTCACTCCGATGCGTAGTGATTGTATTTATCATATTTAAAACACTTGATATATGACTTGTCACAGGATCTGTCACCATCGTCTTGCCTAGCCCAATCTCCACGTTCTACTCTGCCGCCTCGCTCATGCCCACGTCCGCACTCGTGCTAGCGGCTTCTTGATATGCCACGGTCATCCCTCTCCGACGATTTCTTGTAAAACTGTCTACCACTGCTTCTTGTGTCTCCCTTTACCAGCAACACTTGCTCGTTATGGGACTGATATCTTTGCTCGTTATGGGACTGGTACCCCATCAGTAGTTCCACATGCGCCTTGAGGGAACCGGTGACCTTCTCGATCTTCTTTGTCTCCATATCCGAGGAGTACATGAGCGTGGTGACGACAGGTATGAACTTTTCTGGTAGCACGTGCAGGTATTTCTTCACTGCCACATATTCCTCCATCTTGTCGCCGAGAGAGACAATATGATTGTACAGTGAAGTTCGCTTGCCCGCGAACTCATCCACCGACTGGGTTTCTCCCATCTGGAGATTCTTGAACTCGGTGTACAAATTCTGTAGCCGCACCTCCTTTACGCGGTCAACCCCCTCGTGCATCTTCTGAAGTGTCACCCACACCTCACGTGTCGTCTTCTTGCCGATGAGCTGCCGCATCATGGAGTCTGGCACCGCCTCGTAGATGATAGCCAAAGCCGTCTGATCTACCTTGTCGTCCACCTCCTTATCCTTCGCCTTCGGATCGACTGCACCCCAGACTCCCTGGGCGCACATGTTGGCTTTCATCTTCATTGCCCACACTGAGTAATTGTCGGTCATCAGGACAGGATATAAGAGGGAGAACGATCCATCACATGTCTTCGCCTTGTCGCCCATGATCTTCAGGTACCACCAAGATCAGAACACTCTAATACTAACTGTTGGCCTAAACCGAAGACAAACACACGCAAGAACACAAAAAATAATAATTTGTGCCGCCGGATCAACAACAGTTTTTCTTAATTTCTCTTGCTCTATTGCTCTTCTGTTTCTTATGTATTCTCTATGGGTTTCATGATGCTTATATACACACACGCACACAATATCTCAGGCCAACTCGGACTCTATTCTTCTACTTGGATACGGAAGCGGACTCACAAACAGAAACGGACTCAACTCATCTAAACTTAGAAACTAAAACTACCAAAAAATAAGATTAATCTAACAGCCAAATATGCCTCCGAATCAGCTCTGCCCTTGAACTCCAGTAAGGTTATTTTAAGCTTACCAATACTGTCGTCCTCATGTCTAGCACCCTCCTCCATGACAGCCATTAAAAACATGTCTCGATCACTGCTGAAAGTTCCGATGATCGTCTCATCTTCATGATCAGTGTCGTAGTAGTTGCCTCTGTCAAAGCGTGAAGCAAGTTGTCCATACAATGGTGGCTACGGCAGCACTAGTGCACCAACCTCTCCTGGGTGAGGTCGTGCGAGCCGTGTGACGGCGACAAGCTGGTGGAGCGAGTAGTCAAGGTTGGCCGTGGAGAGCTCGATGATGCCCAACCATGTGGCATGCTCCAGGAGCACTGGTGGGTGGTCGACAGTGGCGGGAAGCACCGGTGGCGGTAGTGAAGATGGTGGCTTCGAGGTGTGGTTGTAATTAGCTTCTTGCTTCTAAGGTTCCTAGGGCAAAATTTTGGATCTGTGTGTAGTATGTTAGAACAGAGGGCCGGAATGAAGAAACGCGGGTTTCAAGTTAATAAGTGCTCGTAGGATCCATTTACGGCACCATACATTGTAGAAGAAATTTTTATGTGATGGGTCGAGTTGACATGGTGCGCTCTCTCTTTCCAAACCACAACCCTGCAGTGGCTTGCTCTGGATGGCCTAATATGCCTTGTAGAATTACTAACCATAAAGCCTGGTGGAAAGGGCCTCCTCCCATGCGCTACACATCACCCGAAGAACGCTGGACCGTCGGATCGTTGCCGGATGGCCGAGATCACGTGGACTGGAGAGGCCCTTCGATCGCGCACAGATCGTCATCGGACGGTCGATGAGCCCCTAATACCAATCCCTAATCTCGCCCGTCTCTCTCCTCCGGTCTCCTCTACTACTACAGAGAGGGCATCACAGACGGTTCCAAACTGTCATCACAGACGGTTTTTGAACCGTATGTGAAAAAGTGTCTGTGATGATATGAGGTCATCATAGATGGTTTTTGAATTATCTGTGTATGGAGCCTCGCGACTGAATTTGATATGGGCTTATGAATTTTTGGATTGAACTTTTCGTTAGCTTTTCAACAAGCCAAAGAACATCGTAATTCGAGTTCGTATGCAAAAGTTATGGTTGTTTTATCGGACAATGCACGATGTGAGGTGGAGGTCGGGGGGCGACGATGTTGAGGGAGGCTGTGGGCGACGAGGTCGGGGGAGGCCGGCGACGACGAGACTGGGGTGAGGTGGAGGAGGCCAGGGGCGACGAGGTCGTGGGCGGCTGTGGCGACGAAGTGGAGGAGACGGGGGGCAACAGTGTGATTAGGAGGTCGGGGGCGACGATGTGAGGTGGAGGTCGGGGGCGACGATGTCGCGGGAGGCTGTGGGCGATGAGGATGGGGGAGGCCGGCGACGACGAGGCCGGGGCGAGATGGAGGAGACCGGGGGCGACGATGTCGGGAGAGCCCATGGGCTATGAGGTCGGGTGAGGCCAGCGACGATGAGGCCGGGGCGAGGTGGAGGTGGCTGCGGGCGATGAGCTCTGGGGAGACCGGGGAGCAAGGTGTGAGGAGGAGGGACGACAGTGGAGGAGATGGAGGTGTGAGGAGACTCGGTTAATATAAAACGAGTTTCGGTAGCCCGTCTATTAAGTCCAAATTTTTGTTTCCCGCCCAACAAAACAAAAGTATCAGAGACAGTTCTTATTAAGAAATGTATGTGATGTATCACTATCACAGACGGTTTGTAAATAGAACCGTCTGTGATAATTCACAGACGGTTCTTAACACTACTACAAAACAAGTCATATTGGATGCCTCATCATAGACGGTTCTTTGGAATCGTCTGTGTTATACTTATCACAGACGGTTTCTTTGGATTCGTCTGTGGTATGTAATTATCATAGACGGTTTATAAATAGAACCATCTGTGATAATTCACAGACGGTTCGTGTCACAAACCGTCTGTGATGAAATACTTCACAGACGGTTGGTAAGTATTTCATCACAGACGGTTCGTGATATGAACCGTCTGTTATATGTCGTCATAGACGATTTTTTGTATGAAACTGTCTGTGATTCGCAGTGCGGGAGGCAAAATATTTTGGCACTGCCTTATATATTATAGCCGAGTCGAGGCGGAATGTGTTGGGGAGGGTGTCGAACCTATGAGACGCCAAGCGTCTTTGGCGGCGTGCACGACTCCATCGACGTGTTCCGGTCCAAGTTTGCCGTCGCGGACCTCGACGACAAGGACCTCGTCCTCCTCGGCTGTAAGCAAACAAACTTCTTCTTCCTCGAAAGTTGGCACCGAATCAAATTTATGTAAATATGACTACAAGTTTACAGCCTACTGTCTACACGAGTCGTAGCAATACACAACAACCACAAAAGTTGACACCGAATCAAAACCCCGTCAAAACAAAAACGCTCCAGGAAAAAAAACGGATAGTATTCGTATTCGTATTCGTATTCGGGGGAAAAATGGATAGTATTCGTATTCGTAACCGGAAAAAAAGGAATAGTATTCGTATTCATTTTTTTGGGATAGTATTCATTTTTCGGATACTATCCGATTTTTTTCTCAGATACAAATACTATCCGTTTTTTCTGGATAGTATTCGTTTTCATTTGAATGGAGATTTTACTTACCACATTTGCGTTTTCTCGGATACGAATATCGAATAAAACATATTATCCTTTATCATTTCTCATCCCTATTCACATCCAAATAATGTTAGATCTAGTCGAGCAAATTCAAACTAATAGCATCCATATTCGTGTCCAAACGCATAAAGTTCATGGCTCCAAATCAAAATGACGAGGGGAGCAGATGAGGAGAATCCAACGGCCCAAAGTTTTAGTGCTTTTTAAGCAACAAACTGAAATACTAGGTAGACAATTGTTTTCTTTCCCATTTGCCCACTATATATTTCCTGTGCTACGAGACGGGTACTACTGTCTCCGCGTTTATGATGCACGGACACCTGGGAGCCACCGAGGGTAGGCCCCACGCGTCATCGAAACAGGAGTATGCATTGATTGCTAGAGATAGAGATGGAGGAGGCTGGAGATACATACCTTTTGGAAGCGATCTTCCTGCTTAAGATACGTAAGTGGGGCAACCCTACATTACACACACGTTTTCTATCTCTCTGACATTAGGACCCATCGTTCGGTTTCCACCATAGTACCCCACATGTCCGTGAGATGTGCCTGTCCAGCGGGCTCCATTCGCCAGCCTCCTGGGATTCTCCACAGCCCACGCCCGTCCCCACCGAGGACCATTATAAAATGGCCCCCCGTCGCCTTCCTCTCCCCATTCCATCCCCACCGCCTCCGCCTCCGCCTCCACACCAATCTAGGGTTTCTAGGGTTTTGGGTCTTCGTGTCCGGCGGCGAGGCAAGATGTCGGAGAGGGTGAAGGGGACGGTGAAGTGGTTCAACACCACCAAGGGCTTCGGCTTCATCTCCCCCGAAGACGGCGGCGAGGACCTCTTCGTGCACCAGTCCTCCATCAAGTCTGACGGCTTCCGCAGCCTTAACGAGGGCGAATCCGTCGAGTTCGTCGTCGGCTCCGGTGACGACGGCCGCACCAAGGCCGTCGACGTCACCGGCCCCGGCGGCGCCCCGCTCACCGGCGGCTCCCGCCCCAGCGGAGGCGACCGCGGAGGCGGCGGAGGGGGGCGCTACGGCGGTGGCGACCGCGGCTACGGCGGAGGAGGTGGCTACGGCGGAGGCGACCGCGGCTACGGCGGCGGGAGCGACCGCGGCTACGGAGGTGGCGGCTACGGAGGCGGCGGCGGAGGCGGCCGTGGGTGCTACAAGTGCGGTGAGGAGGGCCACATGGCCAGGGACTGCAGCCAGGGCGGCGGCGGCGGCGGCGGCGGTGGAGGCTACGGCGGGGGAGGTTACCGCAGCGGTGGCGGCGGAGGCGGAGGCGGCGGCCGTGGGTGCTACAACTGCGGCGAGGAGGGCCACATGGCGAGGGACTGCCCCAACAAGAACTACTAGGCAGATCTGAGTCGCGTGTTGCCTCTTGCCCCCTTCGTGGCTCTGCAGCAAGTCATACCTATCTTATCCAGTAGTTTCCGTAGTGTTCGTTATGTTGCTCGTAGGAAGAAGATGCCGTGAGAAGAAGCGATATCGATGGATCCATGTAAGGGGAGTTTGAGTGGTTTCCTTTCCCAAGTTATTTGTTTTTGTGTGTTCGAGAGACAGCCATGGATGGCACTGTCCGATCTATCTATCAATCAATCAATCGAATTGAGTAGCAATTTCACTTCTGTTCGATTGTTTCTGCTGTTTCGTCTTTGGTTCTGTCTTGATGCATTTGCTTGGCGCTGTGTTTGCTCTGCTATTGCGTGCATTATTGCGTTTTATCCTGAAATTACCGCTCTGAATTGTTTGCTGTTGTCTGATTGGAGCTGTGAAATGTAATGGTAAAGGGTAAGAAAGAAGAGAGGAGATGGGGATGGGATTGCGAGATGAAATGGTGAAAGGAAAAACGAACGAGAGGAGGGGAAAGGCAGTACGACTGGTGGCTTTTATCCCCACGAGCCGGGATCGGCAGAGGAAAAAAAGCAAGGCCTGCCCGTTTCCATTGCTGTTGCCGATGGGGCAGACAAGCGGAGGGAAGCCAGGGCGTGGCTTGTTTCGCCTTCTCTCCGAAGCTTTTGCTGCGTTTCCACGCAGAGACGGGGGACCCTCTGTGCGCCTCCTCCCTGCCCTGGGGTGTACCATGTTTGCGAATCTTCAAACAAACCGCGAATGATAAAAAGCATGAACCACGCGTTCCAACAGCGGCCTTGATGCTTGTCCGGTTGCCTCCATGGAGCGATGGCTGCCGGTCGCCTCGCCGCGGGCTAACCGTACGGCCGTCCAAGCCCGGCACCGATGGCGCATACCTCAACGCTGGAATAATCACTGAGCGCACATCAGAGGAGGAAATAGTAGGTACAAATTGACATGTAAACACACGCACAAGCGGCACAATCCTTTACCCCGCGCGGAGAGGGGATTTAAAATAGTAGACTTGGCGAGTGCTTGTTATGAGATTGGTGTAGAGACATGCACGAGGGTTGAGTCTGTGGGCTATCTCGCCTGAGTCGATTAAGTACCGAAACATGCGTCGCATTTCTAAACTACTAAGCTGTGTAACCACAAGCTTAGTATGAGATAGATTGGGCCAATTACTTATATTTTGTTTTCGGCACAAACCCCACGCACACTGGTAACTTTGTATATCGAGAAGGGCGAGCGATTAATAACGGAGGGCCCCTCATTGAAATTGCATCTTGTAACGAAGCATTTAGGGGTGCTCTGTAACGGTCACTGTCCCAGTGTTGAGTGGTTCCCCGTCGGAGCGGATCTAGTATCAGGACTGGGTATTGGAAAGTCTTTGTTATGACCGTTTCCGTCACACGCCCAAGGAAGTATGTCATGATCGACATTATGAGTGGATTATATTGTGTGGGTAAAGTTGTACAAACCTCTGCAGTGTATAATCTATTCTAATAACCGTGCCCCCCGGTTATGGGCATTGTGCATAATGTCACACTTGGTTAGTTTTAATAACATGTGAACTGAGACATGTTAGCTAGAACTAGTTGTAGCGATCATGTAGGTGGGTGGAACCTTATCGAGATAATAATTCCTTTACAAATGAAACCTTGGTTTTGAAGTTAAAAGGCTAAGTCATAGGTTTGAAAAATAATTATCGTAATTGAGCTAAACCTTTTTTGTGCTAAAAACCCCATAAAACTACTCTTTTGGTAAGTCTTACATCTATATACTTGCATTTGCCATGATGGCTTGTTTGAGTACCTTTATGTTCATGGTTGCTCAAATGTATGGATTCAGACTACAAAGCAGAAGACTCGGTGCATGGATACTTATATGCATCTGGTTATAGAAACGAGGAATATTGAAATAACTATGTCATAGCCCTAGTCGATGGCCCGTGGAAAATTCATGGAGGCCCCTTTTCTTTTGGTTTATTTACATTTCGTTGGTATTTGTTCTCTGAACTTGTAGGCTCATCGGCATGTTATGTAAACCCTTGGTCCTAAGGCCTATTTATGTTGTTTCAATAATAATTAAGTACTCTTTTACTTATTTCTCTTGTATGGAGGTGATATTCGCTTGATAACTGTACTTTGTGAGCTGGCTACTGATTATAGGACTAGCTCATAAAACACACAGGGTCTGGATGCAAATCTGGGCTTGACATTGTTGGGTGCAGGTTCAAGGACCGAGAGTAGGGGCTTGTTTGGCTGGCACCCTAGGCTCCATTTCTAGCAGAAGGTGGTGGCTAGAGATAGTATGAAAATCAGATAATTTTTGCCTAGTCAGGCAAGCGTGAGGATGTGGTGTTTGGTTGGAGACTTGGACCATAGGAATGTGTAAAATTAAAAAAAATCACGCTTTAAAAAGGAGAAAGTGTTAATAACTTGAAATATGCTTTCACAAGCACCCCTTAAAACCAGTTTCATATCCAAATATTCCATTCTCATCCCCAAATTTTATTCTGATTTCACCAATCGATTGAAGTGGAGGCTCGAGCAACTGCATCCGGTAATGTCAGCATGTGAGGAGGTCGCGGTGGAGCTCGGCGTCGGTGAGGCTGAGGTCGTGGCGGCGGTAGGAAACGTGTGTGGTGGTGACGGGAAGGATGTCGACTTGGTGAGGAGGTCACGGTGGAGCTTGGCATTGGTGTGGTGGTCGTTGCAGTGGAGCTTGCCATGGCAGTGATGGTTGGCAGCGAAGCGAGGAGCGTCGGTGTCACACGGAGCAAAGTGAGGAGGAAGACAACGTATCACGCTTGCACTTGCCACTTAGCTCCAAGGCACTCGATTTTGTGTGCCTAGGCCTAGTACGGGTTTCCTGGACTAGGGAACTACTCTGCATGGCAACCAAACTGTGAGGACTCCCGGGTTATTTCTGTAAGACCGAGGCCTTCCCGGTCTTATAGAAATAACTCTGGGTCTCAAGTAAATGGATTCCAACTTAACTCCATCTAAGTGAGAAGGTTTGATTGAAACTAGAGATCCAACGATCATGCGTACTACTCCCTCGCAAGCACTACATGATAACCGGTCCTCCAAACAATCAAAGTTCACACTTAGTAATGTAATTAATCAACAGCGAGCATGAGATCATGTTGGCTCCCAAGATCAGCGACCAACATGCTCATACTCTCATTCAACGTCAATCACATCCATACAACATTCATACATTGATAATCTAAAAGACATACAACATAATAGTTAAGTCTATAACTATTACATAATGGCCGACCGACCAAATTCAAATAAGAACAATAAGTAGCAGCGGAAGTAATATAAATAAATCAAAAATCCAACATGGTGTACCCCATGACCCATGGCAACCGACTGGGGGTTAAATAAGAAGACTACTCGTCAGTGTCGTCTAAATCGGCACTGACGAGCTCATCGGGCTCGAAGTCGTCTTCACCTGAAAACCAGTATATAAACTGGCTGAGTACAAAGGTACTCGCAAGTCTTATACAAAGAAAAATTAGTTATGCATATTGGGCAATCAAAGGATAGCATTAGTGGTTCTAGTTTTGCAGAAAACGCAACATCTTACATTCCTTGACCATCTAGTTTTTAAAAGCCAATTTGTAAATTATTTCTTCAAGAAAGGATTTCACAAGACATATATAATTGCATAGATCAATCAATATCAAAGTGGATGTCCACTTTGAAAAACTAAGATGCATGAACATCCCATTCATGCTGTAACCAAGTTATAACCATGTCAACTTTTAATTTCAAGTCTAACGATGAAGCATACCAAAACCAAGTGTTGTCCATAACCGTGGACACGGCTATTCAAATAGATTATCTCTGCAGAGGTGTACTACTTTACCCACACGACTCGACTAGCAGTAAGCCTCCGGATGCCTCAGAAAAATGACACACTTTCTTAGGTATGCGTGGGAGATTCGAGATCTGATCATTTTTAGCAAGAAATCCCTATTGAGATAAGTCATCCCTTATGAGTTGTTCCCATACTTAGTACAAGCTACGGATAGCGCCTGCTAAGCGGGCTCACAAGTTGCCTTGGAATAATACCGATGTAATGTAAATAACCGAAATTGGTACTCCCATGCAAACTATAAAAAATTACATCGGCTCCTCCGAACAAATGATCAAACACAAATGTCTTCACACCACCATGGGACTTAACACAATAAAACTTCCCCCTTAGTTAACCGTACGGTACCCATATCCCGCGTGTGATAGCATGATCAGTACTTGGAACGTATGTCCATGGCTCGGTCCTTAATAGTCCGGACAAGATAACCACAAACCCGAGTCCCGTGCATAACAGCACCCACACTACAACCACTTGTCCAGATCCAAAACCATTTAACAGCAATAAGTTTTTAACTCAATAACCAAATATAACAATCTGAACAAAATAAAAAATAAGAATTGTTATGTGTCTCCCACAATTGACGAGCTAATCCCGTCAATTTATCTATTTTGTTTTCTAGACCAGCAATGGCTAAGCATTCAACACATCACCTTCATATCATCACAAACATCTATCTTAAGCATAATTATATGGGAATTATCAAGGATAAACAACAAGTATAGGACATAGCTAACTACTCACAACATAATGATATACCGAAAATAGCATGCAAGCAATATCATTGCATTTCAAACACTAGTGTATTAAAACTGGGATCAATATGACGCAAAAAGGAAAGTTTAAATGATGCTTGCCGTGCTGGAAGCTCATTTGCTCACTCTCGGTGGCGTAAGAGTCTACGTTGATTGCTTCGGGCTATATAGAATAAAGATACCGATAAACATCGATAAATACCATAAAAATTAAATTGCTAAAAAATGCATGATTTTTCTACAGTAGCTAGTTCAAGATTTTAGATGAATTTGGGTGAAATAATTATTCCATTTGCATTTGGCATGCGAGAGTTATAGTAGTTTGAATTTCAATTACCAGAAAATGCAATTTATTTAATTTAACGATTTGGCCAGAATTTGTAGAGCAGCGGTGAGACAAAGGGTTACATATTTAAATAGAGAATAATATTATAAATCCAATTCAACTTGGTTCATTTTATTTGGAGTCTTTATGCAATAGTTATGAATTTTTAAAGTTATCAGCCTTTTTCTATTGCAAAAATAATAACTTTATGGATCATATTCTAAAACTATATTCTCTGCTACCAAGACATGAATCAAACCTATTTTGAAATAAAGTTCATCAAGAATAAAAATTATCAGCACTGGTTTCATTCAATTTGGAGTTAAGATGAATTAGTTATGCATTTTTGTAGTTAATCATATTTTTCAGTGCATAAATAAATGAATTCCGAATTTATTTAACCCTTTATTACTTTTTCTTACCGATAGCCATGCTAGCCACAGTCGCTGACCAGTGGGACCCAATGAATAGTGCATTTTTCTTTTACCCTTGATTTAAAAAATCCTGATCTGAGATGTGGGGTTCGCCCGTCAGTGAATCGGTCTACGAAACAGTGCGTGAACTGCGAGTCCATGGGCCGGTTCACGTGGTTCATGACTGTGGACTTAGGACTCGAGCCCACATGTTAATATCTCACTCAAACCGCCATTTAAACCTTCATTTCTGTGCATGGGTCCCACATGTCATAGACTCATCTATTCCCTTAAGACAACCATTAATGCTTAACTCAATCATTAGCAGTTAATGATGCTGATTAGCCTTAATGGCGCTGCTACAGTGTGCCCAGACGGCCCGACACAACCGCACTATGCTTGCTGGCGTAGCGCCGACTATTCTAGTCACGGTGGCGCGAACTAATGGCATGGACGGGTGCACAATAGCAGTGCGCACCTATGGGTGGTGCTCTCAACCTCTACGGGGCCAGTAGCGGCGGCACGCCGGAGACGAGCGGCAGCATTCTTACGGCAAATGTGAATCACACCGTAAAGCTCCGCATTGTCCTCTTAAGCGGGTGCCCGAGCATCTAGGGGGTCAGGCGAAGCTACCTGGGAGTTGAAGAAGGTCAGAGGAGCTCGGAGTTGGGCCGGTGTTGGAGGAGGTGACGGCGGCGCTACGGCTCACGTGGAGAGGTCGACTGGAGCAAAATGAAATGGCAAGAATGTGTGGGATAGCTTCAAGATCATCAGAGAATACTCCAATAGCAAAGAATCAGAGAATGGCCTACCGGAGCAAGGTGGGAGGTGAAGAGTTGGTTCTTTGGCCGAATTGGTTCAATTCTCAAATACACGGACTCCCATCGTGCATTGTTAAAGTTAGTTGGGGGTAAATGTTAAGCAAGCCCAGTGGCTCGAAATGACGCTCAAAGACAAGAAGGAGCTCACCGGAGACACTGGAACGGATCGGTGCGCGCTCTGGAGCAGTAGGGGGCTTGATGGCGTTCCGAAAGCTACAGGCAATGGTGAGTGCTGGCATTAGGCAAAATGGAGAGGGCACCGAAAGTAGAGAAGAGAGGAACCGAGAGCTCGAAGCTTACACAACAATGGCGCCGGGGTGAGCTTCCCTCTCCTCAGTCAACAGGAGGAGAAATGAGGGAGAAGGAGGTGCTGGAGGGGCTATTATCCCCGGGAAGATGACGGAGTGGAGGCGGCGTGAAGTGGCGAAGGCTCCGGAGTGGTCGGGAGGGGCGGTGTGGTCACGACGTCCGCTGTGCGCTAGCAGAGCTCGGCGGCCTCGTGGTGAAGGGCTTCTGCGCATGCGTCAGCTAGACGAGGAAGACGGATCCGACAGGCGGGCCCCAGCTAACAGCAGCACAAAGCTGCGTGAGTCAGAGAGTGGCTCAGCGTGGTGCAGCTAGGCGGTTGGGTTCAATCAGGTCATGGTGATCCGTTCGATCGTGATCAGACGGTTGATGTCACGAGTCCGAACATTCGGACTGTGCGTTCGGACCGCTCATTTTAGACCGCACGATTCCGATCAGACGGTCAACGCGTTAGTGTGTTCGGTCGAGTCAACTCACCGAGTCGGACTCGAGTCCGGGTTCGACCCGAGGAATAGTGCGAGCCGGTGCAACAGTATTAGGGTTGACTGATTTGAATTTCATTTGAATCTAGTTTGACCGAGCTTCAAAATATAACAAAACAAATATTAAAAATCTGAAATAATCCAGAGAGGTTCCTGGGGTGACCTAGTACCCATATAAAATTTCAAAACCTATTGTTCATGTTTTAATTGGCATTACTTAAATTCAAACAAGCTTAGGTTATTAAATGTGTTTGAATTTTCTGTGGTTCGAATTGGGTTCCAAAAATTTGGCAAAAAAATATATTAATTCATGATAACTAATATAGTATTTGAATAAATTATTTTCAGAAGATGTTCATATATTTTTATTACAGATTTCATTTGGGAGTTCAATTTGGAGTGTATGTTTAACAATTGTTTTAGATTTTTCAGGTGCAATACTTCATGCAAATGTTTCAAAACATGATGCCTGCTGAAAATATGTATAGTAATTCCATTTAATAAATTGAGGATGTGACACAAACACACCTCCAACAGTGTCTTGGTAAAGCGCGTGCGGCGCAGGACGTGAAGCAAACACGCCCTAGGGCACTCGTTCTTGATCAGTCGGTCAGGCCACCGCTAAGGCTACGAGGCTGTCAATGATGGTTGGCAGCGAAGTAAGGAATGACGGCGTCCCACAGAGCAAAGTGAGAAGGAAGAAAACATATCACACTTGCACTTGCTGCCTAGCACCAAGGCACTCGATTTTGTGTGCCTAGGCTCGCCTCGCGCCGACGCAGCTGCTGGCTCTGTTCTGCTCCTCCACGGCGCGCTTCTTGCTCCTCCACAGCTCCTGCTTCTTGCCCCGACGCCGAGTTGCCGACGCCTGCTTTATTCTTCTTGCTCCCGCTTGGTCGCCAGATTTGGACTTGCTTCGGGGAGTGCTTGACTGCTTGTGCATACTGTGCATTCAATAATACATATACATATATATATATATATATATATATACAGCCGTGTCCCTGTGTCGCTATTTTTTAGAAAATGGCGAATCCCGTGTCCGATACGTGTCGTGTGCGACACGCGTGTCCGCGTCTGTGCATTCTAGGTTGAGCCGAGTTAGCTAGAACTGCTATCGCGGGATGCAAGACCAATATGGAATGATCTAGAGTAACAATTCTTGATCGATCAAGAAAGAAATAAGACATTTTCAAAGTTTGAAATGACTTGTTAATTGTGGGCTTAGGGCCCATTTGGATGCTACTGATTAAAAAGCGTATTAAAAACCACGTTTTTCAATGTACGAGCATAGATTACCGCAGATGTGGATATTCTAGTTTTTCACAGCTCGAGAAAAATCATGGTGTGTTTGGTAACGCAATGTTTTGTTAAGAAGGTAGATATGGGATTTGCTTGACACGGTTGTAGTTTTCGTGACAAACAGTTTTAATTTCAATAAGAGGATTTATGTTTAATTGTCCGGCTTTTAGGTAGGTTGGTTGTAGTTTTGAGATGAGAAATGTTTAAAATGCATATGAGGTAAATGATAGCTTGTTTGATGGAGTTTAATAGTAATTAAGGTAATTGACGATAATTGACAACAACTAACGACAATTAACACAATTAATAATAACCATGGTAATTAATAATAATTAATGTAACTAACGACGATTAAAGCAATTAACATAACTAACGACGATTAACTACAATTGATAAAGACAATCACCGCAATTAATGCAATTGAGGTCTTTGTGGTGGTGGTGCTAATGGAGTGGGCGCGATCAAGAACACGCATGGTCGTGGATGCAAGGGTGGCGCTTGGAGATGGCTTTGATGCTATGTGTGATGCTTCGCTTTGTATGAGCCGACCCATATGCCCCACTGGTGCAGGGATGAGGGAGAAGAGTAGAGAGAGAGAAACTGGAGGGAGGAGGAAGAAGACATGGTAGTTTAGGTATTTTTGAAAAAATTGATGGCACAAATCTATCGGAGTTGACGACAGGTTAAAATGGTAATATTTGTGAAATGTAGTGACTCGAAATGAGAGGTCATTTTGAGGGATCCGAGAACTTTGCAGTGGTATAAAAAAATCAATTCCAAAAATACGACATATATAAACAAGTCTTTTTGGGCATTGTGGTGGATTATGGGCCTCTAATGCTCCTATGTCCCCATAGTCAGTCACTAGCTCCAACACAGTTGTTAGTTGATGCCGACAAGCTTCCACGCAAAGCCTCACGCCCATGCCGCCGCTCTCACATCCCTCACAACCTCCCCCTCTCTATTCTTCTCGCTAGCACACGCTTGTGTTAGAGATGCATCATGGTGGTCCGGATGTGCACCTTAGGTGGCCGGCAACGAAGACGAGACAGAGGGGGGGGGGGGGTGAGGACGAGTACCTTTCGCACCAACAATGAGCTCCTTCAGTCTCGACGGATCCGGTGCCCGAGAGGCGTGGAATGGTCGAATCGACATAGAGGATATCGGCGGCAAGGTGTAACCCGGCAAGTGCTATGTCTAGATTTGTGCCCAGATCCGAGTCGCCGACGATGGAGGAGGACAAGGCGTTGTCGGTGGAGGAGGTGGCGCATTGTCGAATCCAATGGCGGCGAGGAAGAAGTGCTGCCACGCGCGATCACCACACGCCATCGCCCCTGCACGCCATGCTACGACTGTCGCCCCACCGCTGCCACCTGTTGTTAGTGTATGGGGTTAGAGATGAGAGAGAATGACGGTGGACAGTGGGGGGTTGAAATTGGAGGGGGGGGGGGGTAGATTTTTGCGGTGATGGTTGTATTGGTGCCCATCCATGCGTACAATATACCGTACACTGTGCAGTTTTCACCCTATTTCAATAATTGATTTTGTGCACAATCTCGACGCATGCTTGAACGGTACAGATTTAAATGGACATCCATCCAGGTGGACCAAATTTCCTCTCACACTTGACAGTGAGAACAAACGCATTTCCCTAAGTTTTGAGAGAAAAAGGAAATCAGTTTATGGCTTTTCATGAAGAACAAGTTCTGAATTCCTCGCAAGAAAAGTTATGAATATATACCTGTTTTAGTAAACAACTATAAAATCAGTTTATAGCTTTTCATGAAAATAAGTTCCGAATTCCTTGCAAAAAAAAAAGTTTTGTCTGCCTTTCTACGGAGAGACATAAATAAATAATTAGACAAGAGTTCTTGTTCCATAGCAAAGCGCGGGCACCCAATTAATATTAGAGCCTCAGCCACCCATGCTCACCCTAACATCTAGGCTAGCTTTTCCACATAAGAGAACATTTGAAGGCATGGGCAACTCATCTCTAGGATCAGGGACTCCCGAGCCGCCTTGGCTCACTCTGATGTACGTCTCTTGGCCTAGGTACCTCCTCTCCAGATCCTGCGACCTCAAGTTCCACATCCCCTCGTTATCCAGGTACACCAATACGGCGGTCCATGACGCGGGATACACCTACACAAGGAACACATGTAAGGTATGTATATCTGATTGACAAACATCCCATGATATACACCTATACAAATTGAATTGAATGCTCTATTATCATCAATTCATTGGTTTGATCATATTGTTTTATGGAACTTATGATCAGCAGTCACCTGGACTGTGGAACGGTAAATGGCATCAACCAGATTATACGTTGACCTTGCGTCTGGATTCCATTTGCCCCAGCCCATTCTGCCAAATTCATCAGAAACCACATTTATTAGAACAAAGAAGACATAAAGAAATGATCAAATGCACAGCTAGCATAACGTTCCAATCTCCAAATCAAAGCATACCCAGCAACGAAGAAACTGTGGCCGTCAAGGTGCCAGGTCTGCAGGGACGGCAGCCTGTTCTCGAACACGATCTGGACGAAGCCCTTGTACGGGGCGTCGATGACCGTGGTGCCGAGGGAGGGCTTCCTCCTCTCCGGCCTGCCGGAGACGACCGTGAAGGCGCCAGCGACCTTGAAGTGGTCGGCTAGCTTTGGCGGCGTACCCGAGTTGGAGAAGGAGACACCGTTCACCGTGCACCTCCGCCGGCCGTCTATCTCGGCTGCGTCGTTCCGGAGGAGGACAGTGCGGGTGACATTGATCCGGCCGTAGTGGAAGGAGCCCTGCGGGTTCGGCCGCGCCGCGCCGCACGTCAAGTTCATTCTCATGGACCTTGCCTGCTCCATGGAGCCGTTGTAGCTGCTGTGCGAGGACTGGTCGCCCGGCGGCGGGTTGCCTGGTGGCGGCTGAGATCCGGAGCCGGCGTAGAGGACGTTGCCGACGACGAAGAGCCCCGGGCGGACGAAGAGCGAGCTGACGACCATGTAGTACGGCCTGGGAGCCTGGTCCGCCGTCACCAGGACGGACAGGGACTGGCCGACGTGGACGTCCAGAGCTGCGTAGTGCTTCTGCGCGGTGTAGGTGCCCTCCGCCTCCACCAGCAGCAGCTTGTGGCCCTGAATGCGGAAGTTGAGCGACGTCCTCGTTCCAACGTTCGATACGCGCAGCCGGTACTTGCGTCCTGACGATAACATTGAGCAAAACAATGGGGGAAATTGATGACGAGGTGAGGCGCCCGATGGTACAATTATTTAAGCATCTACGATAGTTTCTCTTCGGTTGTCTCAACCACTCCATATCATCTATCAACACATTAGAGACAATTACTCCAACTAAGGTTGCCAGAATCACGACTCTGAATAGGATAACTGTGAATTGTAGGATCGATATAGAATATAAAATCTTATCTTATTCTACCAAACAAATATTTTTAAATATATATATATATATATATATATATATATATATATATTATATTTTAACACTTCTACATTTTTAAAAGAGAAAATTAATTATTTGCCACTGAATAACTCCCAGTTTCACGATTTGCCATCGAATAACTCCATATTCATAATATACCATCGAGTTTTGAATTTTCTTCACAATATGTCATTGTAGTCATTCGCCCCGTCAATTGTTTGCCGTTAAGAGTGCACAAAGACCATTTTACCCATTTGAACATGTCATTCTCTTGGAACTTCTTTTATTTTGATGAGTCAGTCGAATTTTGGGCCATCAAATGATGATGATCCAACCATGTAGATCCACCTATCCAGATCTGAGATCCCATCATCTCTCCCACACTCCATCCCTTCCAATCAACTGTATCCATGGTCGCAACAACCATTTCTTGCTTGCGCCGCCGCCTGCACGGCGCCTCGCCGGTGCTAGTGAGGCCCACCCAAGCTCCACCGCCGCCTCCCCCCTTTTCCTCCTCCCCCAAAGCCCCACTCCTACGCTGTTGTCATCCTCTCCTACTTTCAGCGATCCCTTCTTCCCCAGACCCGAGACGCCCGAGCTCTAGCACCGACCAACCAACCTACTTGTTCTTCTTCCAAAATTGAACCCCCACCAACCCTTACTACCTTAACACGATCCCATTTCACCCCTTCCTCTGCTCCAACTCTGTCCAGAACACCGCTGCCATGAACACCACTGCCGAGCATATCGTGCACGGTGCCAGGCCACTACAGGTCGTCTCCGTCTAGACCAAGCACACTATTGACCCCGACATGACCCATTGATTCTCAAAGACCCCTCCTTCCACTGAAATTTTCGTCGAAGAGCCGCCACCGTTGAGCTCACCGACCTTGTGGCACCGCCAGTGTCGCCTGTTCGCCTCTACCATCCACTGGCCATGCCATCTACGTTACAAGAACCACCTCAACTCCCAGATTCTCCTCGACCACTAGCCCAATTGTATATCGCTAGAACCATACACTACTACAAACAGGCCATACTAGACGCCTCATCACAGACGGTTCCTTTGGAACCGTCTATGTTGTACTTATCACAGACGGTTTTTAATAAGAACCGTCTGTAATATGTAGCGATTACTAGAACCATCTGTGATACATAATTATCACAGACGGTTCTTGTTAATAACCACCTGTGAATCATCACAGATGGTTTTTTATCATGAACCATCTGTGATTATAATCATATCACAAACGGTTTGTAGACAAAAACGTCTCTAATACTTTTATTTTTTTTGGGCGGGGGAATGAAAATTTGGACTTAATGGGCGGGCTGCCGAAACTCGCTTTATATTAACCGAGTCTCCTCACACCTCCATCTCCTCCTCTGCCATCTCTCCTGTAACTGAGTGCCGCCGCCTCGCCCTGACCTTGTGCCTCTGCCTCCACCAAGCTCGTCGCTCGCGACCTCCTCCATCTCGCTCAGGCCTCATCGTCGTCGGCCTCCCCCTACCTCATAGCCCATGGGCTTCCCCGACATCATTGCCCCTGGCCTCCTCCACTTTGTCGCCCCAGCCTCCCATGACCTCGTCGCCCCCGGCCTCCTCCACCTCGCCCTGGCCTCATCGTCGCCGGCCTCCCCCAACCTCGTCGCCCCAGCCTCCCTTGACATCGTCACCTCCGGTCTCCACTTGGACATGTACTATCCGCAAAATGTACCATAACTTTTGCATACAAACTGGAATTGCGATGTTCTTTGGCTCGTTGGAAAGCTAACGAAAAGTTCAATCCGAAAATCCATATAAGATTCATTTGCGAGGCTCGGGAGGCTCTGGGCAAAGTGAAACCCCCCCCCCTCCAAAAAGGTCGTTTAGGGCCTCAAAAGAGCCTCCAAAGTTTCAGCACCCGTTTTCGCCGTTCGTTCACCGTCCAGTTTGAGTTTTCTTTTATTCCAGATACTCGGGTCCAACTGTCTAGTAATGGATTGGTTTGACTCAAAATTTTTTTTTTGCAATAGAAAAAACTTCTTAACAATAACCGTCTGTGAAAAAAGCTATCACAGACAGTTCTGAACAAGACCCGTCTGTGATAATCAATTACCACAGACGGTTCTTATTCAAAACCATTTGTGATAGCTTTTTTTACAGACGGTTATTTCTTAGAACCTTTTGTGATAACTTGTTCACAGACGGTTAAATAACCATCTGTGATGGCCTCATATCATCACAGGCACATAAATTCAGATGATTCAAAAACCGTTTGTGATAACCCTATCTGTAGTAGTGATAGCCACCGGTCTCCCCTATTTCGCATCTGTCGCGACCGTCGCGCCCCTGTTCTGGCCACCTCCGATCTCTCCAGTCCAAACCGCCACCACTCCTAGCTTCCACACTCCACATTCTACGCCGTGCTCACACTATCTTGGCCGAAGTATTGCCATAGCTCATCGCCGGCCACGACAAATGGCACTGTTCTTCTTCCTTGCCAAAGGGAAACGATGTAAGAGGAAGAGAGAAGGAAATAGAGACGGGGAAAGAGAGAAGGTAGGGGCATTTTTTTCCATTTCGGAACAAACTGACAAGGTTAACAAATGAGTTTGGATGACAAAGTGACGGTGATGGCATATTGTGAAGAAAATTCAAAACCCGATGGCATAGTATGAATATGGAGTTATTCGATGGCAAATCGTGAAGAGTTATTCAGTGGCAAAAAATTAATTTTCTCTTTTTTAAAACTATAATTTTAGAACTTTTGTTTACCAAAATGTAGTGCAAAGGAAATATTGTTTCTTATTTATGCAAATTATAATGGATATGAAGAAATAAAAAGTAAATGTTTACAATGAAATGAACATATGCAAATAATTATTTATAATAAATCACTAGAATGGGTATACTCGGGTTTTATCGTATGAAAATTTTGATCACAATCCTACAAATTTTTTGTTATAATATATATAAGTAAATTATACGACTAAATTTGTTATATAAATACTTTCATAACATCGCACTTTTACTTCTATTGTCGGATATATGATAAGACAAGTTAGTAGTCAAAGGAGCCACTACTACAAAACAAGCCATAGAAGACGCCTCATCACAGACGGTTCTTTGAAACCGTCTGTGATAAACTATCACAGATGGTTCTAGAAAACCGTCTGTGATATGTAGATATCACAGACGTTTCGTGAAGTATCACAGACGGTTCGTGGTTGTGATTTTGAATTTACTATAACTTGGATTTTTACCATAGTTTAGGGTTTAGAATCGTCTGTGAAAATAGACTATGGTTCTTGTTTAGAACCGTCTGTGAAAATAGACTATCACAGACGGTTCATGAATAGAACCGTCTGTGATAGTTTTTTCACAGACGGTTCAAAAACCGTCTGTGATGACCTCGACACAAAAATTCAGACGGTTCAAAACGAACCGTCTGTGATAGTTTTTTCACAGACGGTTAAAAAACCGTTTGTGATGACCTCGTGTCATCACAGACACAAAAATTCAGACGGTTCAAAAACCGTCTATGATGATGGTTTAGAACCGTCTGTGATGAGCTTTTGTGTAGTAGTAAGCGTTTTGTTGACTTTAAAGTAAAAAAATATATATTACTCTTTTGTGACTGGAGGGAGTACTTACTTAACGATGCTCACACTAATTAACTATTCTCTCCCTGATTCAGCTAAGATTTCTCCTACGTGCCTATACCAAGCAGGGTGCATCGGTTGCATGTGACTGAGCCTTTTTGAAACCATGAACTAGGAAGCCAATATTCTAAAATGCTGCATAATTGAACTAATTAAAACCAAAATGGGTACGTACAAAGTTAATCATGCACAAAAATATATCACCTACGCTACGTACCTGGCTTGAACGTGATGTCGGCCTCGTAAGGACCCAAGCCATTGATCAAGATACCATCCGGCGAAGGCAGATCACGGCCTCCGTCCAGGTATTCTCTCATCTCCTGGTCCAAACGCGCGCAGACGCGATTAAGCCAGTGAGCACTACCAAAACCAAGTCATCATGAGTGCGTACGTGCACGCGATCGAACTAACCTTTACGTCCATGTTGTACCAGTCCCCTATGAGGACGTCGAACTCGCCGTCCGGCTGGGCGAACGGGACGGTGATGACCGGCCGGTTGTTGACGCGGATGGGGCCGTGGCCGCCGGCGGCCGCGTGCAACCCCAGCGACGGGCGGTAGAAGAAGCTGCCGACCTCGTCCTTGGCCTGGAACACGTACGTCCAGTTCTCCCCCGGCGGTATCCCGCAGTTGGTCCCCGCCACGCCGTCGTTCCAGGAGTTCCTCCTCATCTGCAGACCATTCCTGCACGCACGCACGCACAAGCGATAAGAGAAATTAGTTGTTAGTTACACACTGACACGAACGCACGTACGTACCATGTGAGGAGGAAAGGCTCGTCGAGCGTGTTGACGACGTTGACGTGGGCGACGTCGTTAGTGGTGAGGTTGAGCAGCGGGCCGGGGAGCCGGCCGTTGATGGCGATCACCCTCTTGGCGACGCCGAGCGGGGAGCGCACCGAGTAGGACACCTCCCAGTCCAGGAAGACGTGCCGGCTCTCGGCGTCGGCCGCGTGCTGGGTGCCTAGCAAGGCGAGGACGACGACGGCGGCGAGGACGACGGCAAGGCGCCCGGAGCCCATGACGCACGTACGGCCCGCCGGCTGTCGATCAAGCAGACGATCGATGGTTAGTTTGCACGGTGTACAAGCTGGAGGCTGGAGGAATGTTACGTACGTACGTTGTTGTTCTGAAACTGGTGGGAGCGGAGCCTGGCCGGCTGTATGCATGACTGCATCCGGTCTAGGTAGAGAGTTCGTTGGTGACCAAATACCTCGCGGCTTTTACAGCGCATGAGATTAGCCATGCGCGCTCCCGGATCTCCTGCTCATATTTGATCGATCGCTTTCCATCTATCCTAATTAACCACGATGATATCTTGTGCAATCTTGTTTTAGGTGCAAATCAAAGTACAGTATCACCATTGTAAGAACATTCACAAATTCTCAAATCTAGGATTATTCGTACCGCACTTATCTCCTCCAAATTAAAACTACAATATGCTATAGTGACCTGATTTACGGATTTTTGGATTTAATCTCGTGACGTCTTGTTTTGTACAAGTTTTAAGAAAACTAATACGCTAATTAAGGAGCAGTCCTTCGAGGGGAAAAAGGTACAGCCTTTTGAGTAGACATCCAAGGGAATTCCAATGCTAGTCCTCGTTTGGATGCTAACGTGTAAACTTCGCAGATGAGTGTATACGTCCACCTCACCAACCGTCCGTATATCTATTCCCTTTTGTCTCACAACCAAGGCCAACGAGACGAGAGCACCCAAACCTGTCGAGTTTAATATAATAATATATATTTATAAATAAATAAATATACTAAATATACTTACAATATTACTTTAAATTACTCTAAATACATAGTCGTGGAATTAAGCATGACATATATCCCATTAGTTCAATAGACAGTATTATCAATTTCGTCGGTATGATCAGTATTATCCGATATTGAGTCGGTACGGACGGTATTGATCGGTATCGAGATCGATATGGAACGCAAGACTACTCTATGCCTGCCTAGTATTAATAAGTCAAATCCAAACTCCAGGGACAGTGGCCTATGTCTTCTCCACGGATGTCATAGCCTAAGTCAACCATTCTGGTGTCGCATCATCAGCTCCCCGAAACACAATGCTCACCGGATCCCTTCAGCCCATCATGATTAGCCATCTTCAAGTCGATTTCCCCACAGCCGATCAAGCTTTTGGCGTCGTTGCCGCCTGACAGGTTCGCCGTGCTCCACCCGCGAGTCGAACGTTGTGTGTATAGCATTACTTCCCAAACAACTATTACTGTATTTCATTGTGTTTATGTTGTTTATGACCACCGTAGTGGTTTGAAAATTTGCACTTCGTTTGAAAATTTGCACTTCACATATCTTATTGGGAAGGAGGGTCCTGACATATATAGTCCGAAATATTTTTTTTCCCAACAAAACCCTCGGAAACGAAAACAAAAAGAGTTTTTCGCTTCGTTTCACGTGAGAATTAGAAGGGAACTGGGAGGCAAAACTCGCGAAGAGGTGAAGGGGGTTTCCAAACCAAAGCCCCCAATTTCCCCCAAAATTTATCGAATCGGCCGTGAGATCCGCCGGATTCGCCCTCCGATCCGCTCTGATTCGGTGCCGCCCTTGTTCGGGCTCGGTTCCAGGGTTAGGGTTTCGCGGTCGTTCGAGCGGGGCGGGGCGGGGCGGAGATGGCAGGGAAGGGAGCCAAGGCGACGGCGGCGAAGGCTGCGGAGAAGGACAAGGGGAAGAAGGCCCCCGTCTCCCGCTCCTCCCGTGCCGGCCCGCAGGTCAGCTCGATTGCTCTGCTCCGTTTCGTCGTACGTGGGTTGTAGATTTGGTTTAGATGCGGTTCTGCTGCGCATTTTGGTATATTTGGGGGACGCGTTAGATTCACCTCTTGCTTTTTCCTATTGGTTCGAATGACGCGTTGTGGTTTTGCAAAATCTTGTGTGGAGAGTTTGGTTCGTGGGGTACTTGGGTGTTAGAAATTCGACAAGTTACGTCGCCCTCACTGGATTTTTGTAGGTTAGGTATGGAGAAGCGTATGGTCTCTAGTCGTGTTATGTGGATGGAATGGTGGTTAGAAGATTTGGTTCCCTCGCTTGGGGCGTGAGGACTTGCACAAATTGTGGGTCTCGGGAGGTTTTGTTAGAAAAGTTCGTGTGCTAGGGCTGTTACTCCTGTGGCGAAAATTTGGAAGTGGCGCTCCTGTAAGCGAGCTTCCACTTTTCTTGTTTACTGCAACATGGAATTTCTTGGTATTGCCACTAGCCATGGATCTCACCATGAGTGGATCATCATATAGGACAGAATTTTGCTTTCCCGTGACCTCGAAAGTTGATTTTCTTCATCTCAAATTGAGTGAACCAGAGAGCAAACTAAATTATTTGGGATCACCTTCCTTCGATTCATACCACATTGTATGTAACTGTAGAGGATGATCATAAATTGCTACTCATTTTTGTATGTGTTCTTCTCTAATGTCCAATGGTGATGAAATAACATGCTGCTTTATCATATAGGAGAAGCCAGCTCCAAAGAAAGATGTTTATCAATTGTTTGCTGAGAAGGTCAGGGATAACAAGCAACTGGAATCAAGATGGGCAATTATGCAAGAAACTCGTGTTGAGTATTTTCGTGCAAAAGATTTTACTACCTTCATGAAGAATCATCCAGAAGTCCGGGAAATTTTAGGGCCAGATCAAGATTTAGAAGTGGAAGACATTGTTAACACACTGCTGAGCAAGAACCTGGTAATAAGGTGTGACCGAGTTTGGAAAACTGTCAGGCCAGGAAAGAAAAAATTATCATCATGGCCTGCTCATTTGGAGGTACATCATGTAAGTACTATAAGCTGTTTATGATGAACATTTTATAATATAACCTAGAGATTTGTCTTTTCTAATGATGCTGATCAGCATTGCCTCTGGAATAGTGTGTTTCTAATGACTTACTTTTCGTGAAGTTTATCTACTCATTATTTAATTTATATGTCAATTGCATTATTACCATTATTTTCTTGATGTCAAGCAAATGTTTTCTTATTAGTTGGAGGATGATGATTACCTTTTTGTCTGTTCCAATTGCTGCATTTAGCTTCAAGTAAGATAACGATTGTATCAGGTGAAACAATACAGGTCATAATCAGCAGATTTGGTACATTGCATGCCTTTTGAACATGTACCTTTCTTTACCTTGCGTATTTCTAGCCATGTAGTCATGCATTACAAATGCATTTATCACTTTTGTGTTGCATTATAATAAATGGCCACTAAAGAATGTGTTGTTTTCATGATATTATTTTCTTTCTGGGGCTGTTCTTCTATTGAACTCAGCCTGATTTGTACTTGCAGGAACAATCGTTCACTGAAAATGATGGTTTTTTTGCTTGGATGTTTCTCAAAAGACGGACCTTGTGGCAGACAATTCTTTCATTTGTTTGGCCACTCTTTGCGTTGGCAGTCTGCTTGTTTCCAGTTTACCCATACCAATGCAAGATTGTGGTACTGTATTCATGTGCTGGAGCTTTACTGTTCATTGTATCCCTTCTTTTATGTAAGATGATCTCTCTCTTGCACACTAAACTTATCACTTTAGCCATTTCTTATAGAATGTTTGATACCAATGTTTCTGAAACTGGTCACCAATACCAGCTTCGTTTCAGTTCCTCGTGATTATAGGGTGGTAAGCCTTTTACCCAAATCATCGAATTCAAGTTAACCAAAAACTGGGCAGCCAATTTTCAGAAGAAATGGCTAGAGTTTGGTTCCTTTTTTTTTTAAAAAAAATAATCCTTTCCTACGAGGTGTTACATTTGTTGGAATTGGTGGGTGGGATCCCTTGTTTGGTTAGTGGGCATGTGAACTAGTAGGGCGTTTGGGGATGGGAATTTGGGCTCCAACTCCCAACAATCCCTGAGGATTCCCTGATAATTCTAAATGGGATCAGGAATTCAGTCTTCCGTATCTAACTTTGCTTGAATTTTCTGTACAAATCCAATTGTATACAAAATGAGGGATTGGTGGGTTGGTTCTAAAAGTTGAACTCCTTACTCAATCCCACCACATAATGCCATATATAACAGAGGTAGGTCCATATAAGTTAGCCTAGCATAATTTAATCTGTCTAAATAGTTCCTTCCAAGTTCCATCTAATGCCTAGGTCCAATACTCCAACTCAATTAATGACAATGAGTATGAACTAGCTATGGGCACATAAATTCCCATCTGTAAATTTCCATTTCCCGCCCCAATTGTTGCCAAACATGCCTGAAGGGAAATGCACTTCCTTAAGCAAATTGTGTGAAGTTAACAGTTAACAGTGTGTACCGTCGTAACTTGGTATACCTCGGCAGCATCCCAGGTCCACTTTGTGTAATTATGGTCATCCCCAGACCCCAGGAAATCCAGTAACTCGCAGGTTCCTAGTGGTTTTCCAAACCTAGTTGATACCTTGTCTCACTTAGGGTTGTTTTACACGATAAAGTTAGAAAGTCTTCATATTTGGTGGTCTTCATATGCAATAGGATGTTAGGCACTAGGAAATGTTTTTGAGCAATGGAGTTTCAGTGATATATTTACATATACTCTTAGTGCACTGTCATTTACGAGTGTGCTAGTACTAGTGCTGTTGCTGTTGCTGTATGTTTATGCTGCATTTGCTATTGTCGCACTTCTTTATGTTGCATGCCTTAGTTTGTTAACTGCTTTAACTTGGCAATGGTTAGATGTTTCAATATTTAATTTTTGTTGTTTTTATAGACATATGTTCTTTTTTTGTTGTGAACATGTTCTTTTTTCCTTGAAATATTTAATATTTAATATTTGCTTTTACCACCTTATTGCTTATATTTCCAATGAAATTGCAGTAAGAGCTGCTATCTTTGGCATTCTATGGGTCCTTCTTGGGAAACGTGTCTGGTTCTTCCCCAATATAAATGCAGAGGAGACAACATTTAGAGAACTCATTCGGTTTTGGCCTCAGAAGGATGAAGGAGAGCGACCAAAGTGGACGTCAAGACTTTTCTATGCTATTGTTGCTGTATTGGTGATATTGCTGCTTAGGCACCATGCTCCAGATGAAGCAGCTAGAGCCAGGTAATTTGTTTCCTGCAAAATATTTTCTTATTTCATGGTGTCACCTAAGAGCCATGCCGGATCATAGAAGTGTTCTATCAAACATGACCCATCTGCATTTAGCACAAAATTGCAGACACACCTGCCCTTTTTTTTGTTTGCAGATTGCTCACGCAGTTCTAATTTTGATAGTGCAAATTTCTCACGCAGTTCTAATTTTGATAGTACACACTCAGTTTCAAATCAGAGCAATCACATACCGGTTTGCACAGTATTTTTACAACAAAGGATTGGCATTATGTTTAACTTAAATTGATGTTACTAGGAAGCTGAGACTATATCCTGCGTTGAAATTAATGGATAGGCAGATCACAATTTATAGACTGACTCTTATCTACTGGTGTATCTGCCAAAAAGTAGAGCTGTAGGATAGTTACCGGATTCTCTATAAAATCCCGCGAATCGCCGACCAGATTCGTTGAACCTGAACCGGTTTAGGTATAGGGTTCGTGTTCGCAGTGGAAATTCGAAGAAAAAGTGGCGAACTACGAATCCGAATCTCGTATCGCGACTCGGATGAACTGTATTTCTGGTAACTATTATGCCAATTTGATGATGTGATATATAGGTCTGCCAAAAAGTAGAGCTGTAGTATGCCAATTTTATGATGTGCTTATAAATGTGCAAAACTGCAAATTTCCATTCAAATGGGAAAACCATCAATTGGATGCTGTTATTAGTGCATATGGTTGGTTTGACGGTAATAGTTGGGGTGTATAGTTTTTTTTGTTGATATTAGAGCAGTTTGTGGATCCATCGAAAAATCTTAAATGGGGTGACACGTCTTGCATGAGCATTAGTAATAAACATTTTTTACAAACAACGTTTGTGACAGTATATTGGTCAGGGACTGGACCTGTGGTAATCAACGCCATGAAATTCAATTGCATGTTCTGTGCCAGTTCAGTAACCTTCTTCTTTCCTTGTTGTTAGGTACCAAAAGAAGGTTTCTAACATAATTGATGATGTACTTGAGTGGTCTCCGAAGTTAGCTCTGTCTGGGATGATGGAAAAACACACTGGGGCTGATGCGACAGAAACTAGTAATCACAGCAGTGGAACTGGGAGTAGCCATGTCCCTCCCACTACTGAAGGGAAAACTACGGAAGCAGACCTAGATATGGATGCAGATGTGGATACACGGGCTAACACAGAAGAGATCCAAGATAGTGATGAGCATGCTGATGACATGAGAACACGATCTAGTGAAGCCTAAAATCGAACTCAGTTTCAAAATTTTAAAGCTGTAGTACTTTTGGAGAACTCTTCTTTGGGTTTATCTTGAGAATTATACAGATAGGTTACTGGCAAATACGGGGTGCTCATGTTTTGACCATGTTTCTTTCATATATTGCCAGCGACGGCTGTATTCTAAGGTTCCCATATCATATTTTTCATAGCGCGGGCTTTATTTTCAAATGCTTGCTATTCGTGTCAGCTTCGTTTGGATGGCAAGACAGGGGTAGGAATCCTTGTTCCATATAGGCACGATGCATGTGCAGCCAAGACTATTGTTGTGAGAGTCAGTCTGGGTTAACATGCGGTGTGGCAGGGGCGAACCTGCCAACACTGAGATTGACAGCGTGTAGATGATCTTGTTTATGTTTCAGGAGGCTGTGCCATTTAGGCCTAGGTGAAACCTAACCCAAAACCCCACCAAAACCCCAAAGATGTAGCAAAATATCCAACACAACCCACCTGAAATTCCTAAAGAAGCTTACCCAACCCTCGTTCAGTTTTCAACCCAATCCCTCGTTCGATTTTCCAGAACACACCAGGATGTAGCCCACGCATGGCCGAGCTAACTGTTACGAAACCTAAAAGGTTCCGGTGTGGATAAATACCAGAACTGTCTCTGATGGGTTTTGTCTATAAATAAAGAGATGATTCTACTGTGTAATCACTCCTGATCATTAATAAAGATTTCTGGTGTTCTCTCTTATTGGCGTCTCCTGTATCCTTGGTGATTGATTGATTGTGTGATCGTGTTGCCGTTAATCGATTATTCTATTATTTCATAACACGTTTGCTGAGCTTGCCCTAGCAACTACCTCACATGGGCAATGGACGCTAAGATCAACCTGACGGCCAGAACACTTGGCGCTGCCATAACCCCACCTGAGGCTGGAGCTCCTGCCATTCCTGATGCTGCCAAATGCGCGGCACTACACTTCTTGAGGCACCATATCCACCTGCACTTGAAGTCCGAGTATCTTTTAGAAGAAGACCACGGCACTGTGGAACTCCCAAGGAGAGGTATGACCACCGAGATCCATCATGCTACCAAGCACGCCGTGAGTGGACCAACATAAGGTTCCGAGATTTCAAGAAGGTGTCTCGAATACAACTCGCAATTCATAAACTTATTGCTAACCTCGATTCTATAACCGTAAGATCACGATGTTGAGATAATTGATAAGACTTTCTTTGAGATAATTGATAAGACTTTCCACCCTACTCACAGTGACACTCCAAAGAAGAGATCGTCAAGCCAAGTACAAGAAGTACTCGGAGCTGATTACCACTCTTCTCGAGGCAGAGAAGAATGATGAGTTACTAATGAAGAACTATCAGACTCGTCCCACTGGGTCACAGCCAGTGCTAGAAGCACATGCTAATTTCTAGAGGACCAGTGGTAAGGGCCGCGGAAAGGGCCCCATGCAGAAAGGTGGACAGTGGAAGAAATTGAATGTGCAGAAGGGAAATGGCAAACCCCACTGGATGGGGCAAGGGAGAGACAAGCAACAGAAGCCAGACCTGTGTAGCAAGAAGACATACCCTCCTTCACCGTGCTACAGGTGTGGTTGCATGGACCATTGGTCCTGCACCTGCCGCACCCCGAAACATCTAGTGGAACTCTACCAAGAGTCAGTTGCTAAGGGCAAGAAGACGCCAGTAAAAAAGGCTGTAGAGACACATTTTGTTGGTCAACCTGATGCTGACAAGGGTGATGCCCCAAACACAGTGATGGAGCTTGACACTATAGCAGGAGGTTATCACATGGAGGTTGACGCATATGGCGACCTGTAGTAGGCCATAGGCTATCTCCCTAGGCAACTCCAAATGTCATAGTTTCTTTTGGTTTGCTTTATCAGTTTAGGTTATTCCAGAAGAATAAGTGGATTTTCCATGCTCTTATGAAGTATTAATTGTTTATGATTTAAACGTTATCTCTTGATGAATAAATGAGTTGCCTGTTCTTTTGGAAATTTATTCCTGTTGAATTATTGTTGACTATATTATATCCTATATAGAACAACTTCTTGAATCTGATGAAGGAGGAGGAAATTTGTCTGGTAGACAGTGGAACTACTAACTCAATCCTAAGGGATACCAAATATTTCCAAACGTTAACTAAGAAAACGAGAAATGTTATGACAATAACTGGAAGCGATGCTCTCATAGTTGGCACTGGAAGAGCCATACTTGTTCTCCCTATGGGTACCCGAATAGTGATTGAGGATGCTCTCTTGTATCCCGAATCAAAGCGTACCCTATTAAGCTTTAAGGATATTCACCGAAATGATATCCATGTGGAGACCGACAGTTATGGGGATACAGAATATCTCCTGCTGACTAAGCCTGACGGTGGTAAGAAACGTGTGGTTGAAAAACTTCCCTTCTTCTCATCTGGGTTATATTATACCTACATAAAACCTGAAGAATATGTAGCGTTAAAAACAGAGTATAAATCATTAGAACCCTACAAGATTTGGCATGATCGTCTAGGGCATCCTAGAGTAGGAATGATGAGAAAAATAATAAGCAACTCTATTGGCCATAGCTTAAAACTATATCATGTCCTAAACTGGAAGATTTCTTGTGCTCAGCTTATGCCAAAGGAAAGCTCATTACTAGACCTTCTTACCTGAAAGTAGAGGCGGTGATACGGGGGATGCCCGATCTTCTCGGTGAGGAACCGTGGATAAATGATGTGATGTAGACGATGTCACTAGTTGAACACTCGTGCCAATGCACGAACCCTCAACTCTTCGGAATACGCCCAAAACACACCAGATAGTTGATCGTCGCGAGACCACGAACGACGATCGCCAAGTCCCCAATTCCCAATGGAACGACGGCTTGACCTTGAATTGCAGAACGAACCAATGATCGCCTAGTTCCCTCTCAAAGTCCTCGCATGAACTCTGGTTTCGAAAGAACAAGCAATAGCTATGTTTCAATTCTTATGCATAAACTGGTCTGAGGTTACAATGGGGGTCAAACCCTTAATATATAGTGCCCTTCTCCTCCTCATGGCTGGCCAAGAGGCCCTACTCCTACTCTAATTCGGAATTAGAACTCCTACTCCAATTCCGACTCAATCTAAAACAAAAAGGAAACTCTAATTTTACAACCGTCATATTGTTTCGATCATATCTTTTGACTCAGGAGGCATTTCGGAGTGAGGAAGGATCTGTTGGATCTGGCTTGAAGTTATCTTTCCAACAAGCCTAAGAACACCCAAATCGGACTCCGTTTGTGAAAGTTATGACTATTTTACTCCGGACTATCCTGCTGATTCCGAATCCGAATTTGATGCTGATTCAGAATCCGAATTTGATTATGAGTTGATTCCGAATTTGATTTCGGTTAGGGTTGTGGGAGATCTGAATTAGGCTTGAAAATCTTATCCAAAACTTGAGCTTTAAGTTTTTAGGTTTCTTCCCCTTTTGCTCTCCCATCACACGGTCTTCTTTCCTCCTTAATCGGCATAATCTGCTTGACTTTCTCCTTCCCAACCGCTTTGACCTTCTTGTTCTTCGTCACTAGGAAACAAATATAGTTACCCTCCTCCTTGTGCTCCTCTATTGCTTTGACTCCGGCCTCCCTCTCGGTTCCAAAGACTTTAAACTTGTCGAACATGAGAATGCACAAAGTATTGCTTTTATGTAGTGTCCAATTCTCGCAGAAAACACAAAGATTAAGAAACAATTGCACCTATTGTTTGAGAAGTGTAACTCTTGCTTCATAAACAACCTCATAAGTAGTCGAGATATCCTCATTATCCTCCCTTTCTTAAAAGAAAAGCCGTCCTCGGCTTTTGATAGCCTGAAATTGTGCTACACAAAGAAAACAACGTATATGCAAGTATATGTATTTATCATCCAAACAACTTCCGTGTAGCGCATGATGATTTGCTGAACATGTACTAAACAAAGAGAACAACGTATATACATGATATATGTATGAATCAATTGTTGTGCCATTCGCGTTGTTTTGCACAAAATAAGTAACACAACTGCAACCGTATGATGTATTTGATACATCATTGCGGTACCTTCATTAACATCATTCTCCCTCCCATGAGAAAAAGTCATACTCGACTTTTGTAAGCACATGGACAAAATATGAAAGGAACAAGCTAGATCAAGTTGTTCAAATTTGGGAGAGAAAATTCTTAGTGCCTTCCATGCTTCAACTACACTACTCTGTTTACTGGTACAGGATAAACAAGTAGGCATCATGTTGCGTTCTAAACAATAGGCACTTGTATTCAAATCCATCTAAAAGTGACCATGACATTGCTCAATAGATTGTTTGCGCAAAACATGCAATTTAAAATCAGAAAAATTATCACAAGCAATGCATATTCGATAAACATAGAACTTGTCATCTACACCATAATCTCCAATCAAATTGAACGTATATGTGTAGGCAGAAGGACTAACTAGTGATTTTAAACATGAAACATCAACAAGGTTTTCAATCACACTAGATAGCTCTCTAGGATCATCGAACATGATATAGTATAAAGAATCATTAAGAGATATGCTAGTAGGAACATCCTTATAAGTAATCAATTGCACATTATATAAATTGAGCGAAGAAATTTTAGAATATAGAATATTGAAGGGAACACTAGAGTTCTCACTCTTACGTACCTCGGTGTGATGAATATTCAATTCAACACCATTATTGTTACCTTTAACGTCCTCCTCTATTATTGCAGGTGTTGTAGGTATCAAATTGTCATCGTGAAACCACGGGGCAGCAAGCATTCCATCTACAACCGTGGTTATCTCCGCGTCTTTTACTTCCAACGGTGCTGGTTGTTGAACATTCAACTCATCTTCTTTAATATCAACCTGCACAATGTGAGAAACAACACTAGAAGTAGCGAGTAAATCGTTAATTTCAGTAGTAACGTCACTTTGGCTATCATCTACTTCCCTCTTTTCTGTTGGTGTATCTCTCTCACACTCAATGGAGATGCTCTCAACCTCACATACGGTGGAATCATGTCGGACCCGGGAGTAACACCCCAGAATCCTCTGTGCATTTCTGAACTAGTCCCATGATCAGTAGCTAGTTCACAGAGTAAACAGATATGGTAACATCCATAAATCGCACAACTTAATTAATAAATATCAGAGTTGATTACAAGAAAGGCTTACAAGCCAGCAATAAAACAAACACAGCGGAAGACGAAGAAGTAGTGGAGTCCAGCTGATCTGCCACAGGCAATCGACTGGGGTAGCGGCCTAGTCGTCGAGATCCGAAGTCCTTCTCCTCTAAAATTTATTTGCATGAAGCAAGGGTGAGCACAACTACCGTGCTCGCAAGTTACACCCAATAACAGAGTTAATGCATGCATGGATATATCAAAGGAAGGCTTATTGGTTGATTTTGCATAAAGCAGTATTTTCTTTGAATATTTGTACTAAGTTCCAAAGCAGTTATTCTATAACTAAAAATTCATTTTATAAATTCTCAAGTTTTATAGTAGGATAACCTCCATATGAAACATGGTGATGGATACCCTCCTATCACATGGCTAACCGCCGAATTTTACCACAAGGATTAACCATCCTCAAATCATTTGCAAAAATCATTTTTAAAACAAAATCAAAGTCTAACTTTGAGTGGCTTTGCTCAGCATGTCCATGACCGTGGACACGGCTATTCGAATAGTTTTACACTCTGCAGAGGTTGTACAACTTTACCCACAAGAGATAATCAACTTTTAATGTCCGTCTGACACACTTCCGTAGGTGTGCGACTAAGTGATTATCACGAGACCTTTACAATGCGTCACTCCAAAGTAGTCATGCCCGCTAAGGTTTCACTTCCTTTGGATTAACCATCCGCTAGAAGCCCCCTCTTGCGCTGCTAAGGTTTCACTTCCATTGGGTTAACCACCCACCGGAAACCCCCTCTTGCACCAAGTGGAAATACTGTCTAACCGACACCCACACACCAAAATGGCACAACTAACAATGGAACGTTGCAAATTATTCAGCCTAGCCTGTCCCATTCCAGACTTGTGGTAGTACGGTGGAGCTTTGCAAGATGCGGCTCGAAGACCGGTCCTTAACTGACTTGGGCGACTTCCAAAATAACCACTGGGCCTCAAACCTACCCGGATTGAGCCCGTGCATAAACCTGCACCCACCAAGCATCCATTTCGCCCAAGTACAAACCAACTTTTCATTTTTTCAAAGTCATTTGTAAAATCTTCGTTGACAAACCAATGTCATAGGCTTTTAAACAATAGTTGATCATTTGGGCCAAATTCCCGGAACTGAACATTTTTGGTCTAAGCATGTCTAAGCATAATTTTTCCCAAAATGTTCTGGTTCATACTACTGCATAAACCAGATTTTTATCTAATGTGTCAAGGTATGTTTCATTCAACAGCAAAGTTGGCTATACAATGGCAATGTGAATAACTATAATTTAAAAACAGGTATTTAAATTACTTGAATAGAAATAGCATGCAATAATAATTTAAAACAGAATTTAAATAATTTGAAATATTGGGATTAAATATGATCAAAGGTATAACTTGCCTTGTTTGGTTATGTTGTTCTCAAACTGCGTCGAAATGCAGTGGTCCGAAGTCGTCGAAATCTATACGCGTAAACGATCCAAATTCAAATAGCATTCAAATGAAATCCAAATAACAACCAAAAATTAAAAGATAAATACTAGAAATAAGATATCGACTTTATATGAATATAGGAATTTGAATTGATGGAATCGGAGTTCGTATGAGGGAGAACGAAATTTCGAAAGAGAGAGTGAATAGTAGTTTGCATGGCACTATTCATTCCCATGCATACGTGAATAGTAAATGTCGCGGAAGAATTAGCTGCGTCGGTGATAGGAAGGGAGATGTGACCGGCGAACAACAAAAATGGAACCCCGGCGATGTACCCTACCCGATGGTGGTGACGGTTCGGCCGGCGACGACTGGTGGCGGCGGCAACGCGCAATTAGAAAAACAGCTAATATATAATAAAAACTCAAAATTACAAAATAAATACTGAAAAATAAAGGATGAATTTAGATGATTTTACGAGCAAGAATCATCTGATTCGGAGTTTGCAATAGAGAGCAATAATTTTTGGAAGCAAAATTCACAAGAAAAAGAAAAGCTACAGGAGATGACTAATAAGGATGCTACTGTTTATCTTCTTCTCCATACGAACCAAGTATGAGAAAGGAAGAATGGCCATGGCGCCGGGAAAGGAAAAGAAAGGCGACCGCAAACTACAAAATGGGTTGCTCACCTTGCACGGCCGAAGGTGGAGGCGCGTGATCCGGTGGCGGGCGGCGGCGCGGAGCCGTCGGCCATGGGAGGGGTCGGGAGCTCCGCGACCTTTTAACGGCGAAGGCATGTCCACAGAGGATGACGTCGCGGTGCCGACGGTGGTGGAGAAGGTGGCGGAGCTCCACCGGTGCGACTTACGAGAGGAAGAACGGAAACGACCGCGAACTTCAAACCGCTCGCTCGCCAAACCAAGGGAGAGGAGAGGAGAGATTTTGAGGGTGAGTTGAGGGTGTAGAGGAGCTCCTGGTGGACACTTTATATAGGGGAAGGGGTGGCCGGATTGATGAGAAAACGCGAGAATAAAAGCTTGGTTTTGGTGCCATAATGAGAGGAAGAAAACTGAAAACTGCACTTAAATGGGAGGAATAAACGCCAATTGATGGTGTAGTGATGTAGAGGAAGTTAATACGGACGTTTGGCTTCAAACGGATTTGAATTTGGTGCATTGAGTGAGGAGAAACAGAAGAAATGGTGAAGGCGGTCATTAATGGCAGATTTTGGAGTTTCGTTCATGGTGGCGGCCGCAGGGCGGTGGCGGCGGTGGCCGGCGGCCGGAGTAGGGGCGGCGGGATGTGGGAGGGCCAGTGGTATGGTCGGTGGTGGCCGGAAGCAGTCGGTGGTGGTGTTGCCATGGGAAAAGCTCACGGGATAGAAATTAGCAGAGAAGAAAAATGCTCTCTGTTGGTTGGAGGAAGAAGATGATATAAAGAAGAGAATAAAAGGAAGGAAAGCAGTATATTAAACAATACAAATAGAAAGGAGGGATGGCAGTGGATGCAAAGCTTGTGAGGTAAGCTTGTGAGGTTAAGCGTGCTCTGTGTGGTGCAATGGGAGGATGGGTGACCTTTGGGAACCCATTATTTTTTTTATTTTCGAAATTAAATTAAGCCACAAATTGAACACCTTTTAGAATATAGTAAATATAGTTAAAAAATTATAGAAAAAATTTATAAAAATTCCTAGAATTATTTTGAACTTAATAAAAATAATTCCAACTGAAAGTTGGCTTTTATTTTCTAGAAAATAGGAAAACCCTTTTTAAATACCAGAAATTAATTAAAATTTTATTTTTCAATTTAAATCCAATAAAATCACAGAAAATCAAATAAACTTAATAAACTTTATTTTTGACATTAAAACCAAGAAATGAAATTATTATTATTATTATTTTACTTTTAACAGTGAAAACTCTTTTTAGTCTACAGAAAATCCAGAAAATTCTTCGACAGCCAGAAATCCAATACAATAATAACTTTATTTATTTTTATTTTGGTAACAGAACTTTGGGATGTTACAAACTACCCCCCTTAAAAGGAATCTCGTCCCCGAGATTCGGAGAAACTAGAAAGAAAGAAGATGGACATAGGATAAATAAATTGAGAGAGAGAGTCTGTCTTCAAATTGGTTAGGGTCTTGACTTGTTCGAAGTTTTGAAGTATCGACTCTTCTTTTAAGTTCCAAGCGCATCGATAGGTTAGAAGTCCAATGGATTGTTAGAGAAGAGAGAATAGCAATAGATGAGAAAGAAAGCTATGAGGAAAGAAGTCTACCCATTTGAAGCAAACGTTGTACACAAGATCAAAAGATCTACGTACGACGTACCAAAAGAAAACATACGATACAAGTTAAGAAACAATACAACGTTCTACTCGATCGATACTCGTAAGCTGGTGAAAGGACTCAATACACAGAATGAGTCTTGGCAAACTTAGACTATATGGTTAGGCTGACATCGCAATCTTCGGTAAATCTTGCATATTGTCCTTGAATGACTTGACGACCTTACGATGTTTTCTTGATGGTTCCAGGTCTTGTGGTTTTGAACGTAATGGTAAGAACGTGTTGACCATCTATAGAAGCTTTTCAATGGAAAGAGGATCCAATTAATATCATAAAACGGTGAAGAGAGAATTAGGTAAGAAAGAATACCATGAAGGAACTAAAGATAGACAGATGACCAAGATGAGGAGAGAACATATTATTTTTCTTGTTATATAAAATAAGTTTTGAAGTATTCAACTAACGTCCATTCTAACTAGGTCACGACCTACAGTCGATATGGCTCTGATACCATTTCTGTCGGACCCAGGAGTAACACCCCAGAATCCTCTATGCATTTCTGAACTAGTCCCATGATCAGTAGCTAGTTCACACAGTAAACAGATATGGTAACATCCATAAATCGCACAACTTAATTAATAAATATCAGAGTTGATTACAAGAAAGGCTTACAAGCCAGCAATAAAACAAACACAGCGGAAGACGAAGAAGTAGTGGAGTCAAATTGATCGCCATGAGCAATCGATCGGGTAGCGGCCTAGTCGTCGAGATCCGAAGTCCTTCTCCTCTGAAATTTATTTGCATGAAGCAAGGGTGAGCACAACTACCATGCTCGCAAGTTACACCCAATAACAGAGTTAATGCATGCATGGATATATCAAAGGAAGGCTTATTGGTTGATTTTGCATAAAGCAGTATTTTCTTTGAATATTTGTACTAAGTTCCAAAGCAGTTATTCTATAACTAAAAATTCATTTTATAAATTCTCAAGTTTTATAGTAGGATAACCTCCATATGAAACATGGTGATGGATACCCTCCTATCACATGGCTAACCGAATTTTACCACAAGGATTAACCATCCTCAAATCATTTGCAAAAATCATTTTTAAAACAAAATCAAAGTCTAACTTTGAGTGGCTTTGCTCAGCATGTCCATGACCGTGGACACGGCTATTCGAATAGTTTTACACTGCAGAGGTTGTACAACTTTACCCACAAGAGATAATCAACTTTTAATGTCCGTCTGACACACTTCCGTAGGTGTGCGACTAAGTGATTATCACGAGACCTTTACAATGCGTCATTCCAAAGTAGTCATGCCCGCTAAGGTTTCACTTCCTTTGGATTAACCATCCGCTAGAAGCCCCCTCTTGCGCCGCTAAGGTTTCACTTCCATTGGGTTAACCACCCGCCGGAAACCCCCTCTTGCACCAAGTGGGAATACTGTCTAACCGACACCCACACACCAAAATGGCACAACTAACAATGGAACGTTGCAAATTATTCAGCCTAGCCTGTCCCATTCCAGACTTGTGGTAGTACGGTGGAGCTTTGCAAGATGCGGCTCGAAGACCGGTCCTTAACTGACTTGGGCGACTTTCAAAATAACCCCTGGGCCTCAAACCTACCCGGATTGAGCCCGTGCATAAACCTGCACCCACCAAGCATCCATTTCGCCCAAGTACAAACCAACTTTTCATTTTTTCAAAGTCATTTGTAAAATCTTCCTTGACAAACCAATGTCATAGGCTTTTAAACAATAGTTGATCATTTGGGCCAAATTCCCGGAACTGAACATTTTTGGTCTAAGCATGTCTAAGCATAATTTTTCCCAAAATGTTCTGGTTCATACTACTGCATAAACCAGATTTTTATCTAATGTGTCAAGGTATGTTTCATTCAACAGCAAAGTTGGCTATACAATGGCAATGTGAATAACTATAATTTAAAAACAGGTATTTAAATTACTTGAATAGAAATAGCATGCAATAATAATTTAAAACAGAATTTAAATAATTTGAAATATTGGGATCAAATATGATCAAAGGTATAACTTGCCTTGTTTGGTTATGTTGTTCTCAAACTGCGTCGAAATGCAGTGGTCCGAAGTCGTCGAAATCTATACGCGTAAACGATCCAAATTCAAATAGCATTCAAATGAAATCCAAATAACAACCAAAAATTAAAATATAAATACTAGAAATAAGATATCGACTTTATATGAATATAGGAATTTGAATTGATGGAATCGGAGTTCGTATGAGGGAGAACGAAATTTTGAAAGAGAGAGTGAATAGTAGTTTGCATGGTACTATTCATTCCCATGCATACGTGAATAGTAAATGTCACGGAAGAATTAGCTGCGTCGGTGATAGGAAGGGAGATGTGACCGGCGAAAAACAAAAATGGAACCCCGGCGATGTACCCTACCCGATGGTGGTGACGGTTCGGCCGGCGACGACTGGTGGCGGCGGCAACGCGCAATTAGAAAAACAGCTATTATATAATAAAAACTCAAAATTACAAAATAAATACTGAAAAATAAAGGATGAATTTAGATGATTTTACGAGCAAGAATCATCTGATTCGGAGTTTGCAATAGAGAGCAATAATTTTTGGAAGCAAAATTCACAAGAAAAAGAAAAGCTACAGGAGATGACTAATAAGGATGCTACTCTTTATCTTCTTCTCCATACGAACCGAAGTACAGAGAAAGGAAGAATGGCCATGGCGCCGGGGAAAGGAAAAGAAAGGCGACCGGCAAACTACAAAAATGAGTTGCTCACCTTGCGACGAAGCCGAAGGTGGAGGCGGCGCGGTCCGGGGTGGCCGGCGACGGCGGCGGCGCCACGGAGCCGTCGGCCATGGGAGGGGTCGGGAGCTCCGGCGACCTTTTAACAAAGCGAAGGCATGTACGCGTAGAGGACGACGTCGCGGTGCCGACGGTGGTGGAGAAGGTGGCGGAGCTCCACCGGGTGCGACGCACGAGAGGAAGAACGGAAAACGACCGGCGAACTTCAAACCGCTCGTTCGGCCAAACCAAGGGGAGAGGAGAGGAGAGATTTTGAGGGTGAGTTGAGGGTGTAGAGGAGCTCCTGGTGGACACTTTATTAGGGGAGGGGGTGGCCGGATTGATGAGAAAACGCGAGAATAAAAGCTTCAGTTTTCGGGTGCCATAATGAGAGGAAGAAAACTGAAAACTGCACTTAAATGGGAGGAATAAACGGCCAATTGATGGTGTAGTGATGTAGAGGAAGTTAATACGGACGTTTGGCTTCAAACGGATTTGAATTTGGTGCATTGAGTGAGGAGAAACGGAAGAAATGGTGAAGGCGGTCATTCATGGCAGATTTTGGAGTTTCGTTCATGGTGGCGGCCGGCAGGGGCGGCGGTGGCGGTGGCCGGCGGCCGGAGTAGGGGCGGCGGGATGTGGGAGGGCCAGTGGTATGGTCGGTGGTGGCCGGAATCAGTCGGTGGTGGTGTTGCCATGGGAAAAGCTCACGGGATAGAAATTAGCAGAGAAGAAAAATGCTCTCTGTTGGTTGGAGGAAGAAGATGATATAAAGAAGGGTATAAAAGGAAGGAAAGAAGTATATTAAACAATACAAATAGAAAGTAGGGATGGCGGTGGATGCAAAGCTTGTGAGGTTAAGCGTGCTCTGTGTGGTGCAATGGGAGGATGGGTGACCTTTGGGAACCCATTATTATTTTTTATTTTCGAAATTAAATTAAGCCACAAATTGAACACCTTTTAGAATATAGTAAATAGAGTTAAAAAATTATAGAAAAAATTTATAAAAATTCCTAGAATTATTTTGAACTTAATAAAAATAATTCCAACTGAAAGTTGGCTTTTATTTTCTAGAAAATAGGAAAACCCTTTTTAAATACCAGAAATTAATTAAAATTTTATTTTTCAATTTAAATCCAATAAAATCACAGAAAATCAAATAAACTTAATAAACTTTATTTTTGACATTAAAACCAAGAAATTAAATTATTATTATTATTATTTTACTTTAAGAGTGAAAACTCTTTTTAGTCTACAGAAAATCCAGAAAATTCTTCGACAGCCAGAAATCCAATACAATAATAACTTTATTTATTTTTATTTTGGTAACAGAACTTTGGGATGTTACAAATCACACAGCTCACTCTCTTTATCATTGTCACTCAATTTGGCTTTGGATATGTGGCTTTCATTCTCACGTGGGTTTGGATACCTCGCATCCACCAAAGATTGTGGGTCAGCAATGGAGCAATCACGAGTAACCACAATCTCTTCATGAAGCAATTGAGCAATACTACATGAAGCCAGGACCGAAGGAAAAATCCTATACTCGGTCTCCTTCTCTTGTGTCACACAAGTGGACTTCAAACCTTGTCGCAGCCCTGTCAACTTTTCCACTAGGGAACGCTTGTAGTGGTAAGATACAAAACGTGCACGGAAATGCTATTTCATATGCTCCCAGGTGATAATCGGTAATTCATGGCGCTCCATACGCTTACGAACAAATCGCTCCCACCAATGTGTGGCATAATCAACCAAACCATTGGATGCAAGTAAGAGCTTCCTCTCATTGGAATAGTTGTGTATCCAAAATAGCGTATCAATTTCAAGCTCCCAATTAAGTTATTCTTCCACATCTGCACTACCTGAAAATTTAGGGATAGGAAATTTGAGCTTAATGACAAAATCCTTACGATGCACGTTGGGGTGGTTGAACATGGCACGCAGCTCCAAGAAGTTGTTGTTGATGTCCGTACGTAGCTGCGTAACCTCCTCCCCGAGGTTGTTCAATTTATACCGAACGGCCCCAAGCTCATCGCGCACACCATTATCACGATCAAGAAGTTGCTTTTGTAGCGTCCTACGCAAGCGAGTATACTCCATCCATGTAACCGATAGATCCTCCTGATGACCTGACATGGCAACAACTCACAAATAGCAAACACGACTATATCCTGGTTAGTAAAACAAAAACATCTCTCTTTCTACGCTCGCAACTCATTGTCCTGAAAACAAGACAAGCTTACCGTTCCAAAGTGAATCAAGGACTGCAAAACGACACTTGTGATAGCGAACGACCTCAACCTGGTAATGTATGAGCGTAACCAAGAGCAAAGGTAGTACACGAACGGGTGTAGGTGGAGCTTAGTGAGGTATGTGTATAACATATGCAAACTGATATTCAAGTTGTTGTAAAGCTAAGTAATAATCCAAGCTAGATTCTTTTGCCTATGTGCTGATCCAAAAGGTGTAAGCGAAGAGGATGAACGCACACGCAAAGACAAATGTGACTCAATGCAAACAAAGGAATGAGCTAGTGAGAAGAGATCTGAAAATGAGATCAAGCAAGCTCGTTTTGCACCAAGTACTAAGTGAGACGCTAGCCAATTGCAATTGAAAATAGTAGGGCACAAGATTGCTCAAAGAAAAACATGACGACACAATCTGAAATAATGATGGGATGGTACTGTAGCAACCAATAAAATGCATGATACTGTAGCAATCGGCAAAAGTATTTTTTTTCTTCCTCTCTTTTCTTTCGTAAAAATTATGTTTTTGCTCTCAGTTGTTTTTATACTCTTTTTTTTTCTCAATGCTGTGGCTCTTGCTATTGTGCGGCTGCCTTTTTTTTTTCTCTATTTTTCTCAATGGCCGAAAGTCTAGTCTCACAAGATGAAAGGATATAAGTAAAACTTCTCAACAATTGCAATACTTAAGAAAATTGGAGGCTCGAACACACATAGAAGACTGCCGAATTTGGATTCGACCAAAATAGTAAAGTTTAAGATCTCGTTGTAAGCTTTCCAACAAATCAAAGAGCACTTCAATCGGAGTTCGGACGCAAAAGTTACGACCGATTTACAAAATAGTGTACCAATTGAACTCGAATTTAACGAAAATTGAGTCAGGTACCGAATTTGATTTTTGGATTTTTTTTTTGGTTTTTTTTAAGGAAACAAGGAACAAGGTACTCAAAGGAAAACTTAGATCAGCACTAAACAAAAATTCTAATGGACTAAAACCTAACAAAACTCACAAGAAATAACAGATTGAAAGTAGGGTTTGGAATTATTGTGTTGCAATTTTCGGTTTAATGGACTATAGGATAGAAAAACGAATCTAAACTAAGGGTAAAAAATCTCTCACCGAGTAAACCTAGAATCTGATACCATATGATACGGGGGATGCCCGATCTTCTCGGTGAGGAACCGTGGATAAATGATGTGATGTAGACGATGTCGCTAGCTGAACACTCGTGCCAATGCACGAACCCTCAACTCTTCGGAATACGCCCAAAACACATCGGATAGTTGATCGTCGCGAGACCACAAACGACGATCGCCAAGTCCCCAATTCCCAATGGAACAACGGCTTGACCTTGAATTGCAGAACGAACCAATGATCGCCTAGTTCCCTCTCAAAGTCCTCGCATGAACTCTGGTTTCGAAAGAACAAGCAATAACTATATTTCAATTCTTATGCATAAACTGGGCTGATGTTACAATGGGGGTCTAAACCTTAATATATAGTGCCCTTCTCCTCCTCATGGCTGGCCAAGAGGCCCTACTCCTACTCTAATTTTGAATTAGAACTCCTACTCCAATTTTGACTCAATCTAAAACAAAAAGGAAACTCTAATTTTACAACTATCATATTGTTTCAGTCATATCTTTTGACTCAGGAGGCATTTCGGAGTGAAAAAGGATCCGTTGGATCTGGCTTGAAGTTATCTTTCCAACAAGCCTAAGAACACCCAAATCGGACCCCGTTTGTGAAAGTTATGACTGTTTTACTCCGGACTATCCTGCTGATTCCGAATCCGAATTTGATGCTGATTCCGAATCCGAATTTGATTCTGAGTTGATTCTGAATTTGAATTCGGGTGGGGTTGTGGGAGATCTGAATTAGGCTTGAAAATCTTATCCAAAACTTGAGCTTTAAATTCTTGGGCTTCTTCCCCTTTTGCTCTCCCATCACACGGGCTTCTTTCCTCCTTAATCGGCATGGGTTGCTTGGCTTTCTCCTTCCCAACCGCTTTGATCTTCTTGTTCTTCGTCACTAGGCAACAAATATGGTTACCCTCCTCCTTGTGCTCCTCTATTACTTTGGCTCCGGCCTCCCTCTCGGTTCCAGAGATTTTAAGCTTGTCGAACCTAAGAATGCACAAAGTATTGCTTTTACGTAGTGTCCAATTCTCACGGAAAAGACAAAGATTAAGAAACAATTGCACATGTTGTTTGAGAAGTGTAACTCTTGCTTCATAAACAGCCTCATAAGTAGTCGGGATATCCTCATAAGGCGGAGTCACCTATTTTCCTGGAGAGAATACAAGGTGGTATCTGTGGACCTATTCAATCCCTGTCGGGCCCCTTTAGATATTTTATGGTGGTATTAGATGCTTCTACTAGGTGGTTCTATGTATGCCTGCTGTCTACTAGGAAACACGCCTTTGCTAAACTAATAGCTCAAATTATCAGACTAAAGGCCAACTTTCCAGATGAAAGAATTAAGTTCATTAGAATGGACAACGCCTGTGAGTTTACCTCTAAGGTATTTAATGACTATTGTTTAGCTTTAGGTATTAAGGTAGAGCATTCTGTACCGCATGTCCACACTCAGAATGGTCTTGTAGAGTCATTCATCAATAGAATTAAGCTAATTGCTAGACCCCTACTGCAGAACAGTAGGCTCCCACCAGTTGTTGGGGTCATGCAGTGTTGCATGCAGCAGCACTAATAAATTTAAGACCCACGCATACCATCAAGTTTCCCCTTTGCAACTAGTGCGTGGGAAAGAACCAAGTATTTCCCATCTGTGAAAATTTGGTTGTACTGTATATGTGCTAATTTCACCACCACAACGTACAGCTATGGGCCCCCACCGGAAGTTTGGAGTATATGTCGGTTTTGAGTCCCCGTCGATTATTAAATATCTTGAACCTACCACGGGAGACATGTTTACGGCCCGACACGCCGATTGTATCTTTGATGAAGAAAATTTCCCGGTATTAGGGGGAGGAAAATACCTTACTAACGATAAATGCCGAGAAATAGTTTGGAATGCCTTAGGCATTCAGGCCCTGAGCCACAAGATTAAAGAAGCTGAACTAGAAGTTCAGCGAATAATAAACCTGCAGCAAATTGCAAATAACTTACCAGATGCATTCACTGATCAGAAGGGAGTAACAAAGTCATACATACCAGCAGCAAATGCTCCGAAGAGAGTAGAAATACCCCAGAAGGATAATCGAACCACTCCAACCCCTCATGTGAAGAAGAGGGGGGAAAGCACCAGAGAACGAGGCCTCAATTCCGTGGAGACATCCACAGAAAATAGAACTCGATAAGACATCTCCCCGATCAGTTGAAGAGAATCAACTTGAAGTTAAGAATACCCCTGAAGGGAATAATCCTGAAGATAGTAAACCCAGTACAATTGCACGCGCACAGTCTAATACTGGGATTTCAGAACAACCAAACTCCGTCGTTGTGGAAAATCACGAGGAGCTGGATGAAATAAATGAAGAAATATCCACTAATTTTGTTGAGTCAGGAGAACTATATAAGCGAAAAACTACAGTTGTCGACATCTATTTCGCCTCAAAAATTGCTAGAAACCTTGAACTGGATCCAGAACCAAAGTCCTTAGCTGAATGCTAGAAGCGTTCAGACTGGGGTAAGTAGAAGGAAGCAATTGAGTCATAACTACAGTCGCTGAATAAAAGAAAAGTGTTTGGCCCGATAGCCCAAACACCACCCAACGTATTCCCTGTAGGCTGCAAATGAGTTTTCGTCCGGAAGAGAAACAAAAATAATGTGGTGGTGAGATACAAAGCGAGACTGGTGGCACAAGGGTTCACGCAGAGACCCGATATTGATTATGATGAAACTTATTCTCCTGTCATGAGTGGGGTAACGTTTCGATACTTAATATCAATGGCCACACGTATGAATTTATGTATGCAGTTAATGGATGAAGTGACAGCATATCTATATGGGTCACTTGATTCAGATATTTATATGAAAGTCCCAGAAGGAGTAAAGATTCTGGATCAAAATAAAGTGAATCAAAATATGTACAGCGTCAAGCTGGAAAGGTCGTCGTACGGTTTAAAACAGTCTGGAAGAATGTGGTACAACCGACTTAGTGAATTCCTCATGAAGAAAGAATATACTAATAGTGAAGACTGTCCCTGTGTGTTCATAAAGAAATCTTAGAATGGATTATGTATTATTTCAGTATATGTCGATGATATGAATATCATCGGGACGACAGAAAACATAAAAGAAGCAAGTTCTTATCTTGTTAAAGAATTTGAAATGAAGGATTTGGGCCGAACCAAATTCTGCTTAGGCCTGCAGCTGAAGCACCTCTCTGAAGGAGTTTTAGTACACCAATCCTCTTATATCAAGAAAGTTCTAGAGAAATTTAACATGGACAAATCATATCCGGTGAAAATCCCTAGAGGCGGATAAAGACCCTTTTAGACCAAGGATGGAAAATGAGGAAATTCTTGGATCAGAAGTTCCATACTTAAGTGCTATTGGGGCACTATTGTATCTACTGCACAAGGCCAGACATTGCCTTCGCAATAAACTTGCTAGCCAGACACAGCGCGGCTCCAACCCGAAGACATTGGGCTGGCATTAAAACTATACTCAGGTACCTTCAAGGTACACAAGATCTTGGATTATTTTACCCGAAGAACCAAGATATGACTATAGTTGGATATACAGATGCAGGATATCTGTCTGATCCACATAATGCGAAATCCCAGACATGATTTGTATTTCTTTGTGGTGGTACAGCCATCTCTTGGCGATCATTTAAGCAGACCTTGGTAGCTACGTCCACCAACCACTCAGAAATAATCGCATTATACGAAGCCCCACGAGAATGCGTTTGGCTTAGGCGGATGATTAGCCATATCAAGAAGTCATGTGGCATAAATATCGTCGATGATCCCACAATTATCTATGAAGATAACGCCGCTTGTATTGCACAAATGCAAATGGGCTATGTTAAGAGTAATTTCACGAAGCATATTGCTCCTAAATTCTTTTATCCTCATGAACTTTAGAAGAACAGATAGATAAAGGTGTTAAAGGCTAAGTCTTGTGATAACCTAGCAGATTTATTCACAAAATCTCTCCCAGCATCTAGCTTCCACAAATGTGTTCGAGACATAGGGATGAGACAACTTAGTGAGTTATAAAGTTCAGGGGGAGTGAATCCCTGAACCATAGCCCATATGTAAGATCAGAAGACTTACATAATCCCGAAGATCTAAATGTTGCACTCTTTATCCCTTTGTGAGTTTTTCCTGAAGTTTTCTCACGTAAAAGTTTTTAATGAGGCAACAAGTGCGATCAAAGAAATGGATGCGATTCACTCTTTTCTCCATCCTTTTTTTCCATTGAGTTTTTGGGTGGAGTTTTTAATGAGCTATGTGCATACCGTGGTATTAGCCCAAGGGGGAGTGTTACGAAACCTAGAAGGTTCTGGTGTGGGCAAATACTAGAACTGCTTCTGGTGGGTTTTGTCTATAAATGCAGAGACGATTCTACTGTGTAATCACTCCTGATCATTAATAAAGATTTCTGGTGTTATCTCTTATTGGCGTCTCCTGTATTCTTGATGATTGATTGATTACGTGATCGTGTTGCCGTTTATTGATTATTCTGTTATTTCATGACACTAACGAGCCCAATCCCTCGTTCGGTTTTCCGGAATACATATGATGTAGCCCACCGCATGGCCACGCCTGAGCCGAACACATGGATCGATTTGAAATTGCTGAGGCACTCTCTACAACTGAGGACACATTCATAAATACTGTGACAAAAATAAAAATTAGAAGAAAAAAAAAATAAAAAATCAAGAAAAACAGAAGACACACTCACAAATAATTCATGATTTTTTTTTGAAAAATAGAAAGCTTCATAAATTCTGGGGGAACATTGGTAAAAAAACATAATATTGATAAAAAAAACATGCATATCCCACAATAATAAAGAGTTTCAAGTAAAGCATACAAAATTACAAATGGTTGTCACATTCGTGCATCCTCAATATCCTTAGTGACAATATAAAATCACTTGGCAAACACACACTGACATATTCACAGTATTGAGTATGAAATTGACAAGCATCCAAAAATCACTTGACTTCTTTCACCGAAGAACTCAACGGGAGAAAAGGTGTCCTCAAACAGTATGCCGTCAAATCTTCAAAATTAACCATATCTGATAAGGAAAAATGCCACAAGCATAGTCCTTCACTGAGCAAAGAAAAACCTAAAGAATTGCCAGAACCAAAACATACTAGACGATTCTGCCAACTGTTTCTTATCACCAAATATTTCCTAAACAATTATTTCACATAATTTGTCTATTACAGGTAGCATAAGAAGAAACTGAATGAGCTGATCCATTTGATTTTGGGGGCATAACTTAGCTGCTCAATAAAAAATCTAGATCTACCATTATGAGTTAATGTGATATTTTGGTGATTAATGATAAATCTATTTGTGAAGACTAACACTTAATTGTTATACATGTTGTTTAGTCTCAATTGGGTGAAAATGTGAAAATCAAAGAGGTATGCATTCGACATCATATTCCTATATCTTATTGCATTCCTTCGATCCAAAATATAGGTTGAACTCCACCAAAAGTCTAACTTGAATATGTGCATATGTTCTTATTATACATTCGTGTATGCACACATTTAGGGGGGGGGGTCACTCTATATTTTGTGGTTTCTTTAGCATTGATCCATATTCCTTTATCCACATATATTTGAGATCTCTACTTTGAAACATACCCTTGAGTATAAAAAACTTGTGTAGTTCATGTATACTCATATGTCTTTATATTCAATTATTTGTAATTGTGATGGTTGTCATCAATTACCAAAGAGGGAAAATTTGAAGTATCTTGACCCACCATTATGAGTTAATGGTATGTTGTTGTAATTAATGACAATCACATTGTAGAACTAACATTTTTCATGAGTTGGTGAAATAGGTTGAGTTCCATGATAGTGATGACTGGAGATGACATCATGAGTTTATCGGCATCAAGTCAAAGTTCAAGAAGAGAGGATCCATCAAGTGAAGGATGCATCATGTTTTAATGTATATCAAGATCTCGAAGAGAAGATGGTCATAAGTTGATCATCAAGTTAAGAGAATACCCATCATGTGTTGACGGAGGGCACGTGAGGAAGATCATCATGTGTTGATATTCAAAGTCAAGATTCCGGATGAAGGATGTCATCATGTGTTGATGAGCATCAAGACCAAATCCCGAAGTGAAGAAGATCATCATGTATTGTCATGATATTCAAGTCAAGAACCCGAAATTGAAGTGAAGATGTCCGTCATCAACCTTCAATACAATGTGCAAGGCAAAGGTATGACTAGCTAGGGCTAAGGATGTGTTCGTAGTCTTTTACCGGTCTCGGTGTTTGGTTGGGAGACCGGATTGCTAGTATAGGTTGTCGTACTATTAAGAGGGGTCTTGACTAGTAGCTTGAGTTAGTCATGTGTTGATAGCTCTTAATGGCTACTCTAGCTCTCGTTAGCATATTGCTGATATTTACGAATGTGTTTTGCAAATGGTCGCGACTCATGCATAATCCTTGTAGCATGTGACTTTAGTTTGCGAATGTGTTTTGGAAATGATTTAAGTTCATGTACCATATTCCTTGTGGTGTTGATTCTAAAAATCGGCAAATGTGTTTTGCAATTTGTTGAGAATCTTACCTTTAATTCTTGTTTGCATCGCGCATCAATTGGCAAATGTGTTTTGCGAATTGAGTTGAAGCGAAAGTCAACTATGCTTTTATCAACAAAGTCGGTAGTACCAACGTTCTCTTGGCGGTACTACCGCAAAGTGGTATGATCGGGAAGGTGTGCTGTACTACCGCAATCCGGTCGGACCGAAACTTTGTTGGTGGTATGTGTTTTCTAGAGAGACTCCTTTTGGAGCTTGTTCGCTCTCCTGGAAGGCGGTAGTACCGAGGTTCATTTGGCGGAACTACTGCGTCGTAGTATGATCACATATCCTAAGCGGAACTACCGCACGCTGAAAGTTTTAAAACTTAGCCGGTGGCACGTTATTTCCAGATTGGACCAGTTTTGGACCTCTAAGAGAAGAAGTAGTACCGCCCTATGTGAACAGAACTATCGGAGAGTGGAACTACCGAATATTCAATAGCGGTAGTACCGCCCTGCATTTCCAATGGCTAGTTCAGAGGCATTAAATTCGTCGGCTATAGCCATTATTGTGCAGTCGGTGGAAGTGCGGTAGTACTAGCCGATGAACGGTGGTACTACCACTCATGCTGATTTTTCTGGAATCTTTCCTCCAATTGCTAGTTTTCCTTGTGTGGGTATATGTTAGACCGAAAAGGCGACTAGAGGGGGGGGGGGTGAATAGGGGTACGCTCACTTTTTCACAAACAATTGATTTAATAATATTTTACTACAGTAGCTATGGAAGCTATGAAGATCAGTATATCAATACAGCGGAAGACTAATATTGAATCCAATTTAAACCCATAAGCAATACGCAAAATCAACAAAGACTTAAGGCAATTCAATGCACTGGCGGTCGGACCGCTGGGTCAAGGGCGGTTTGACCGGTGACCCTGGCCGGTCTGACCGCCGGCCTGAAGAATAGAACATAAACAGCCCGATGACGAAGTTGTAAATAGATAAAACTTTTGATCTACAGCTCCAAACTTGATGAAACTTGGAACACACCTGCTCTATGATATTCTGAACCTATTCCAATCAAAGACTGTGACAATTCTTGGAAGAATAACTATCCTTTTTCCGTTTGAGACGAGAAGGGTTCAAAACCGATTCAAAACGAAAACTTTATCCAAAATATTGCTCGTGGGTGATTGATGATCAAGATGATCCTAGATAGGTTCCCACATATCACAGCAAGCTAGATCGTGTGAAGAATTCAATCAAAAACTCGCGGATCAAAGAAAGACTCAAAATCATCAAATATAGAGAAAGAATGCAATGAGACAAAACATTAATCAAACTTTCCTTTGATTGATTTGATATGATATGGGCTTACAGCCACTCCATCAATGGAGGACAATGCTCAATCCAAGAGCACGAAAATCACATCAAAATCTCTAGAACCCTATCCTCCACAAAAGCTCTCCCTAAACAAATTAGCGTTTCAAATAGCAAAAGAGACGAAGCGACCAACCTCCCCTATTTATAGTGGAGGCTTAAGCCTTCTAGAAGTTTGACTGAATTGGGCTCCCGTTAAGGTCCAAAACAAACAGGTCACACACGCACGTATTTTAATATGCCGTCTTTAACACCCTTGACCTAATTAGCTACACCTTGCGCCATCTTGCGCCTTGGATTAGCCAATAGGTCACCCTTGTCCATCTTGCACCACGCTTGAGTTCATTGACCTCACCCGACATCGTAGATCGTTCCGGACCTCAGCTCTCCAAGCCTAGTCCCGATCATCCTCGTCGTTGACCACTAAGCAACCTGCACAACAATAAATAAGTAAACCGAATTTGGAAACAAGTTCTTCACAACTTGACCCATGTTAGCAAAACATGCATCATGCAACATATATGCCCTGAAACTCATGACTTTGACCTAACAACCGAACATCGCCGCCATGACGGGCGACGATCTAAGTGAAAATCGGTCAAACCGCCCCTAGGGCCGGTCTGACCGCCCACCCTGGCTGGTCTGACCGCCACCTATTGGCCGGTCAGACCGCCAGTTATGACTTATCTAATTTCAGCCTCTGAAATTCCGAAACCTACTAGAATTTTTAAACCAATAGAACTTTTGACTGGAGACTCCAAAAATTATGGGACCAAGTGCAATAGAATCTCCTCTCTTGCCTACACCATCTATTTTTGGCCCAGCTCAATTCACCACTTTTGAAGTTGGCCGGTCCGACCGCCGTTATGGCCGATCGAATCGCCTTAGCCGGCCTCGATCGCCGCTTAGGTCGATCGACCGCTCAAGCTCGACAAAGACTGTTTCTTTACCGAAAACACGTGAAACGACAAACCGTTAACGTCATTGCCAATTGTCACATCATCCTAAGATCTGGGGCATATCCCCATGATATCCACAGTCTCCCCCTTGATGAACACATTGGCAATAATCCAAAAAATGTAATTTGGAGGTTTGAAAGTAAAATACTTTCGTTAAGACAAAGACCCAACTTGGTCCATAAGCAAGAGAAAGCAATGGAAATGACCAAGTCGACATCAGAATAGCATAGGCAAGTGAGATAAGGCAAAAGAAATCATAAAAACTTTAAATTCCAGAAAGGAGTAAAAAATCTTACTTGAGGTCTATATGAAAGAACAATTGTTCAATTGACCTTTGATCATTGTGAGGATTAATAAATGCAATTCAAGTTCAGAAAAGTCAATAAGGCATTAAGAATGCAATTCAAAAGCTCCCTCTCACTATGATCCTCAGATTTCAGAAAATTTCAAATTCTCCAACTTTCTCCCCCTTTTTATCATTTTTATATATCTTCTCCCCCTTTGTACAATAATGATATATCTTCTCCCCCTTTGACAATAGAGTCATCAAAGAATCACGCATTCCTCTCGTCCAGAGATAACAAATGCAGAATGAAAAAAGAAGCAAAAGAAGGAGTATGAATGAAGTGCAATGGAGTGGCTTTATTTTTGTATTTTTCAATTTTTGATTACAAGAAGCTTTGTAGATTACCCAAAAGAACAAGCTAGCATTTCTAATATTGCACAAACAACATATCAAGCCTAACAGCGCTAGCAAGATCATGATAAGACATATATATCAAAGCTAAGCACGAAGGCTAAAAAATAAAGCAATAAATTTGATCAATTTAAGCAAAGCTTCAAATTTAGCAAGTTCATCAACAGGGATTTTAAAGTGAAACTAGCCATGTCAAAATGTAAAAGTGATATCAAAAAGCTAACAAAGACCACATTAAGAGACAATCAGATCCTGTATTGAATTATTTTGCTCAAATTTCTCAAACGCCCATTTTTCAACATTTTTCCATTTGCACTAAATGTTAAAGTTGACTAATGATCTAACTTAGTGACAAGATCCTGGACTAGGAGCCATCCACAAACTCATCTAAGCTTCGACCAGAAGTTGATTAAAGGTATATCTTAGTGAAGAAGATCCTGGACTAGGAGCCATCCACCAACTCTTCCTAAGCTTCTACCAGGGCGACAAATCTTGAGGTTCATGTCATTTCTGACAAGTAGTCCGCATGAGATCGTCTGGATCATCAAACTATCTCCAAGTTCATGTCTTTGACATGCAGTCTCGTAAGAGTAGTTTGGCACAGTTTAAGCATAAGACAATCTTGAAATTTGATTTTTCATGTTTCACAAGAGCAGTTTTTAGAATCTCAAGAACGCGAGAAGCTCAAGTAATGGTCAATTTTAGATTCAAGAGCTAACAAAGCAATTATGACAGGGCCAATGTCACAAAAGGAGCACTAATTGCGCAACTAGCTAAAACATCTACAAATTTCAATTTTTAGTTCGAGTTGTTTTAGAGTTCTAGCTCATACAACAAAGACATATCTGTATATGTGAAAGCATGATAATTCTAGCAAGCCAAATAGCTTGACATGGCATTGAGCAAGAATTGAAATACTAAAGCTCCAAAGGGTAATAGGCAAAGCTTCATCAATTTTAAGAGATAAGCAGAAAAACTTATATTACAATGCATCTTTTTGGATTTTTATATGAATGCAATATGATACAATGAGATGCAATAAAAGCCTAAAAACCTAAAAAGTTCAAAAAGATCAATAAGTTCAGACAAGAACAAGAAAAGATCAAAAGAACAAGGTAAGATCAGAAAATATCAAACTCCACCTTAAACCAACCCATAGGGATAAATTACCCCTAACTCGCTCCTCAAGGTGGCAAACCTAGCTGGGTCTAAAGGCTTGGTGAGGATATCAGCTAGTTGAGCCTCGGACTCCACGAAGTGCAGCACAATATCGCCTTTTTCGACATGGTCTCTAAGGAAGTGATAGCGAATGTCTATGTGCTTGGTCATAGAGTGTTGCACAGGGTTTTTAGCAATGTTAATAGCAGAAGTGTTATCACAGAAAAGAGGAACACTAGCAAAATTTATCCCATAGTCCATAAGAGTAGATACCATCCACAAAATCTGACTACACCAACTAGCAGCAACTACATATTTAGCTTCAGCAGTGGATTGTGCAACAGAAGACTGCTTCCTAGAGGACCAAGATACAAGAGAAGTGCCTAGGAAGTGACAAGTGCCCGAGGTACTCTTCCTGATGAGGACATCCCTTCCATGGATACAACCGCGCCTACACACAACACTCAGCCACAGCAAGTGTTACAAGGACCACTTACTCGAGCTCGTACTCGCCAACTTAATTACCAGGTGAATTCATTCCTATGTTTATATATTACTGAGAATAGACCGCTACCTAAAGCAGGTGATTTAATTGTGCTTAGGAATATGGGAAAGGACGAAGGCGAGGCATGTGGAGTCATGGACATGCTTGGAAGACATAAGGGAGGTCACCACGTCACTTTTTGGTCCAAGATAAGCAAGAGTTCGAACGGGACCCGTTTTGGAATCCAGTTCGGCCTCCGGAATCAGCCCGACAAAGACCGACTTCAAACGGCCATAACTTTCACATACGACGTCCGTTGGAGGTCCACGAGTACTTGATGGAAAGATAATTTCGTCCTCTTTCCAACGGATCTGTCCTCACCTCCAAACTCCTTCTGGACTGATCGCAATCATCAAAAGAAGATGTTATATCACTTGTTTGGGCCAAACTGGGCTTTGTAATCATACTGAACTTGGCCCATCTGCCGGCGGCCCACCCGGGGGTGTGGTTACTGTTCATGTGAACAGTAACTCGTGACCGTTAGTACCACCTCGCTAGTTCGTTAGTTTTGTGGCTCCTCGTTCCCTATTTAAGGAGGCCGCACCTCTTTAGTTTTCCTTGGATTTTGTTGAGTTAAGTTTTAGCCATTGTGCAAACTTCTGTTCTTCAGTTGTGTCAGACGACCACCTGTCAAGACAGCTTTTCGGAATCCCAACCTTTCAATACTTCATAAATATTTGCAATATATCAGATTGCGTTTTATCTTATTCTTGCGTGTTCTTCGATTGCATGCGTGAATAGACCTTCGTGGTCGTTGATCGTGCTTCGGCAAGGTCAATAACGTCTCGGAGTTGGTTCAACGATTGCTAAGGCGCAAGCGTCATCGTACGGTTGTAGTCGAATCGCGAGAGTCACCTCCACCGAAATCGATAGTTATCGTTCTCATCGAAAGATCGGGACAACAAATAGAACCTTAGGGTTCATCAAGTGGAATCAGAGCTACAGTTCTTCGGTGAGAGTTTCCTATTTTCTAGTAGTAGATTCGTTTTTCATACCTAGAGTCCAGAAAATTGCCAAAAGAAAAAAAATTCGTATCTATCATCCATACCAAGCCCTTTGAGCCTTTGCAATTTTTACTTTTCAGTTTGCTTGTTGAATATTTAGTTACATTATCGTGTCTAGTTGCTGATCTTTAGTTCTAGTTATTGTCTAGTTGGTCGTTGTCTAGATTGCTTCTCGTGTTTTTCCTTTGCGTCGCTTAATCGTTCTTTTAGGGTTCTTAGTTTTTGCATCTAAAACAGAAAATTCGTGGGTTAGAACTCCTCTAATCTGCACCAAAAAAGAGAGAACACTTTGCTGTATTCGCGACTTGTTGAAAACCCTAGAGCCGGCAAAAAAAAATAGACGGAGAAAGAGGCCGCCACACAAAACAAAAGCCGTGGTAGAAAAAAAGAAAAAAACAATCTTACACCAAAACCAGTGAAAATTGGTGGAGCCCTTCTACATATAGCCACAAACTGGCACAAAAAATTTCAGCAAGATTAGCCCACGGAATCAAAAGATATAGCAATTTAAAGATTGAAACCGAGTCGGTTTCCAGTCCGAGTACGATTCCGTTTCCGAGAGACCTTCAGTAAAACGGGCATAACTTTTGCATATGGTGTCCGATTTGGACGTTCTTGGACTCGTTGGAAAGCTAACAACGAGGCGCATACTTTCCACTTAATGCACTAGTCTCCCTCCAGGGAACCCAAAATCGGTCATTTTCGGCTCCGAATTCGCGTCACAAGTTTTCGGTTTCGGTTTTTGCCATTTCTTTTAGTCTTCCCATCAGAATTTGGGGTTCGTCTCAACTGCAAAGTTGTAGATCTCATCGAAACCTTTCAAACGAGTATATATAAGCCATATAAAACTTTGCTTTTTCATCTCTTGAGACTAACTATTATTTTCTGCTTAAACTAAAGGGCTGTTTACGCTGCACGTTATTCCGTTTTTGTGCTCTACATCGTGTGAACCATCTTGTGCCCTACAAAGAAGTTTGAGTAGTTGGTTAGCGTCTCTCCTAGCACTTGTTGTAAGGTTTTCCATTGCTTACATCAAGTCACATTTATCTTTATGCAGCGTACATACACATCTCTTAGTGGGGCTTTGATTAGCTAAACTTTGATTAGACTAGGATCAGCACTTGTGACAAGTACTTTGAACTGCTTTTCAACTTTGCATACTGATTTGAACAATTGCTTTTCCTTTGCTACCATACTTGAGCCCTCCCAGCTACACCTCTTCTACACCGTACAGGTTGATCTTCACCTAGCAATCGCTCTATCCAATCTTCGGAGATACATTGACACCGCTGGTTGCCGATCACCCCTGTTGCTTGGTAAGAATTGGTAAGAATTCGATAAAAGGCTCGAGTGTGAGCGACTGTTGAACCACCACATCCTAGTAGCTGTTAGGGACATATTCTTGTGATTTGCTAACAATGGCAGGTTCTACAGAGCTGGATGAGGATACATCTCATACTCCTCGTACGAGGGGAATCGTACAACATTTCCGGCGCATCATGAACCTTCGTGCGGAGGGTCTTGAGGAAGATGTCAGGATCACTAATGAGCGACTTGCTCAACTTGAGGGCGCCCAGATTGAAACAAACACTACGCTCGCCGCGATGGAGAGAGCGCAAGGCGTCACTAACACTTCTTTGGCAGGTATTATGGCACGCCTTGACGAGCTTGCCCAGGCTTCCAATGCTGTTCCCCCTGCTACCCTGGTGGTAGAGGGACAAGATGAATTCGACTATATGACTGATACCGAGGCCAATGACATGAGTAACCACAACAATGATCGAGCTCATCGACAGTTGCGTTTAAATCGACAAGGTATGCGACGAGATCCCCCACGACGTGAGGTACGTGACCACGATGATTCTTTTGCTAAGGTTAAATTCACTATGCCCTCTTTTAATTGTAAATATGATCCTGATGGTTATCTTAATTGGGAACTATCTGTTGATCAAAAATTTGCTTACCATGAATTTCCTGATATTAGACGAGTTAGAGCTGCTACTAGTGAATTTACCGACTTTGCTTCTATTTGGTGGAAAGAACATTGCCGTCAACATCCCAACAACATACCTAACAATTGGGAGGCTTTAAAATTGCTTATGCGGCATCGATTTGTTCCATCATACTATGCTCCTGATTTGTTAAATAAATTACAACGCTTACGACAAGGTACAAAGTCTGTGGAAGACTACTATCAAGAATTACAAATTGGTATGTTGCGTTGTGGCTTCAATGAGAATGAGGAGGGTTCAATGGCTAGGTTTTTGGGAGGGTTGAATCGAGAAATTCAAGACATACTAGATTATAAAGATCATAACTCCATTACTAGATTGTTTCATCTTGCTTGCAAAGCTGAACGTGAAGTGCAGGGACGCCAGACGAAGGCATGATCAAACTATTCTGCAGGTCGCACAAAATCATGGACGCCACGAACCCCTACTGCCCCGTCCACTAGTACACCACCACCGTCATCATCCAACATCAAGCAGCGCCCCACTACCTCGATTCAAGACCACAAGTTTACAAGCGACCAAATCAAGACCACAAGCTTACGCCAAAAGCTCTTCTTGGTTGCTTGACAGATTTAACTAAGGACATTCAATGTCATCGTTGCAAAGGCTATGGACACATGATGCGAGACTGTCCAAACAAGCGCATCGATTATCGCGAAGATGGTGGGTATTCCTCTGCTAGTGATTTTGATGATGAAACATATGCTATGCTTGCAACTGACCCTGCAGGATATGATGATGAATCTGATCATGAGGAGGAACATGTTGGCGCCGAAGATGCCGATAAGTATTTGAGCATTATTGTGCAACGCGTACTAAGTGCTCAAGTTTCTCGTGCTGAGCAAAATCAGCGCCATAATTTGTTCGAAATCAAGGGCGTTGTCCAAGAACGCTCAATTCGCATAATCGTTGATGGTGGGAGTTGCAATAATTTGGCGAGTATGGATATGGTGGAGAAGCTTGCTTTGTCGACCAAACCTCACCCCCACCCATACCATATTCAATGGTTCAACAACAGTGGTAAGTTGAAGGTAACACGTATGGTCAGAGTAAACTTTTCTATGGGATCATACCATGATTATATTGATTGCGACGTTGTTCCTATGCAAGCTTGTTCATTGTTATTAGGAAGACCTTGGCAATACGATACTGATTGTGTGCATCATGGTAGGAATAATCAATACTCTCTCATGTTCAAAGGAAAGAAAATTGTGTTGCATCCTATGACTCCTGAACAAATTATTAAAGATGAACTTGCTAGAGCTAGTAGAGAGAAGAATCGGAGGCGCTAAGAGCGAAAATCGATTGTAGCAAAAGAGCTTGAACCACATAAGAAGAAAGCATATGAAACTACTCATGGAAAGAATAAAGAATTTAAATTGAAAGGTGCTAGTTTTCTTGCTACCAAATCTGATATGACTGAATTGGGTGTTAGTAATTCTATTTGCTATGCATTAGTTTGCAAAGAAGCTTTATTTTCATTTGAGGACACACCTTCTTCTTTGCCTCCTGCTGTCATTAACATTTTGCAGGAGTACAAGGACGTCTTTCCGAAGGACATACCGCCGGGGTTGCCACCGCTTCGAGGCATTGAGCATCAAATTGATTTAATTCCCGGCGCATCATTGCCCAACCGCGCACCATACAGGACCAACCCAGAAGAAACCAAAGAAATTCAGCGCCAAGTTCAAGAATTGCTTGATAAAGGGTATGTGCGCGAATCTCTTAGTCCTTGTGCTGTTCCGATCATATTAGTGCCTAAGAAAGATGGATCATGGCGCATGTGTGTAGATTGTAGAGCAATCAATAACATCACCATTAGGTATCGTCATCCTATTCCTAGGTTAGATGATATGCTTGATGAGTTGAGTGGCTCTGTTGTTTTCTCGAAGGTTGATTTGCGTAGTGGATATCATCAAATTCGCATGAAATTAGGCGATGAATGGAAAACAGCTTTTAAAACTAAGTTCGGTTTATATGAGTGGTTAGTAATGCCTTTTGGGTTAACTAATGCACCTAGCACCTTCATGAGACTAATGAACGAAGTTTTGCGTGCTTTCATTGGTAGATTTGTGGTGGTTTATTTTGATGATATATTGATATATAGCAAATCATTATAGGAACATCTTGACCATTTACGTGCTGTTTTTAATACTTTACGTGATGCACGTTTATTTGGTAACCTTGAGAAGTGCACCTTTTGCACCGATCGAGTCGCGTTTCTTGGCTATGTTGTTACTCCACAGGGAATTGAAGTTGATCAAGCCAAGATTGAAGCAATACAGAGTTGGCCGACTCCTAACACGGTCACCACAGTGCACGAAGCTTTTAGGACTTGCAGATTCTACCGCCGCCGTGAAGGATTTCAAGACCATCGCCACACCATTGAATGAGCTCACCAAGAAGGGCGTGCCATTTATTTGGAGCGCCGCACAGAGAACGCCTTCACCACGTTGAAAGATAAGTTAACACATGCACCACTACTCCAACTCCCGATTTTAATAAGACTTTTGAACTAGAATGTGATGCGGTGGAATTGGTTTAGGTGGCGTGTTGTTACAAGATGGGAAACCTATAGCATATTTCAGTGAGAAATTGAGTGGGCCTAGTTTGAACTATTCTACTTATGACAAGGAGTTATATGCGCTTTTTCGAACTTTAGAAACTTGGCAACATTATTTATGGCCCAAAGAATTTGTTATACATTCTGATCATGAATCTTTAAAGCATATTCGAAGTCAAGCAAAACTAAACCATAGACATGCAAGGTGGGTGGAATTTATTGAGTCTTTTCCTTATGTCATAAAACACAAGAAAGGAAAGGAGAATGTTATTGCTGATACTTTGTCTAGGAGATATACCATGCTTTCACAGCTTGATTTCAAAATTTTTGGATTAGAGACTATTAAAGAACAATATGTGCATGATGCGGATTTTACGGATATATTGTTGAATTGTCAAGAAGGGAAAATGTGGAACAAATTAAATGCGTTAATGATGGGTTTGTGTTTAGAGCTAACAAGCTATGCATTCCAGCTAGCTCCGTTCGTTTGTTGTTGTTACAGGAAGCGCATGGAGGTGGGCTGATGGGACACTTTGGGGTGAAGAAAATGGAGGATATACTTGCTGATCATTTCTTTTGGCCAAAGATGAGACGGGACGTCGAGCGCTTCGTTGCTCGCTGCACTACATGTCAAAGAGCTAAGTCACGACTTAATCCTCATGGTTTATACATGCCTCTACCTGTTCCTAGCGTTCCGTGGGAAGATATTTCGATGGACTTTGTTTTAGGATTGCCTAGAACAAAGAAGGGGAGGGATAGTATATTCGTGGTTGTTGATAGATTTTCTAAGATGGCTCACTTCATACCATGTCATAAGAGCAATGATGCTACCAATATTGCGGATTTATTCTTTCGTGAAATTGTTTGCTTGCATGGTGTGCCTAATACTATAGTTTCAGATCGTGATGCTAAATTTCTTAGCCATTTTTGGAGAACTTTATGGGCTAAATTGGAGACTAAGCTGTTAATTTCTACTACTTGTCATCCCCAAACTGATGGACAAACTGAAGTTGTGAATAGAACTTTATCTACAATGCTTAGGGCTGTGTTGAAAAAGAATTTAAAAATGTGGGAAGAATGCTTGCCTCACATTTAGTTTGCTTATAATCGTTCATTGCATTCTACTACCAAGATGTGCCCTTTTGAGGTTGTTTATGGTTTTGTGCCTCGTGCTCCTATTGATTTATTGCATATTCCTTCTTCGGAGAAATTGAACTTCGATGCTAAACAACGTGCCGACTTGATTTTGAAAATGCATGAGACAACTAAGGAGAATATAGAGCGCATGAATGCTAAGTATAAAATTGCTGGTAGTCAGGGGAGAAAACATTTAACTTTTGAACCTGGAGATCTTGTTTGGTTGCACTTGAGAAAAGATAGGTTCCCTGAATTGAGAAAGTCAAAATTAATGCCTAGAGCTGATGGTCCTTTTAAAGTGTTAGACAAGATTAATGATAACGCATACAAGCTTGAACTGCCTGCAGATTTTGGGGTTAGTCCCACCTTTAACATTGCAGATTTAAAGCCATACTTGGGTGGAGAGGATGAGCTTGAGTCGAGGACGACTCAAATGCAAGAAGGGGAGGATGATGAGGACATCCCTTCCATGGATACAACCGCGCCTACACACAACACTCAGCCACAGCAAGTGTTACAAGGACCACTTACTCGAGCTCGTACTCGCCAACTTAATTACCAGGTGAATTCATTCCTATGTTTATATATTACTGAGAATAGACCGCTACCTAAAGCAAGTGATTTAATTGTGCTTAGAAACATGGGAAAGGATGAAGGCGAGGCATGTGGAGTCATGGACATGCTTGGAAGACATAAGGGAGGTCACCACGTCACTTTTTGGTCCAAGACAAGCAAGAGTTCGAACGGGACCCGTTTTGGAATCCAGTTCGGCCTCCGGAATCAGCCTGACAGCACTGACTTCAAACTGCCATAACTTTCACATACGACGTACGTTGGAGGTCCACGAGTACTTGATGGAAAGATAATTTCGTCCTCTTTCCAACGGATCTGGCCTCACCTCCAAACTCCTTCTAAACTGATCGCAATCATCAAAAGAAGACATCATATCACTTGTTTGGGCCAAATTGGGCTTTGTAATCATACTGAACTTGGCCCATCTGCCGGCGGCCCACCCGGGGGCGTGGTTACTGTTCACGTGAACAGTACTCGCGACCGTTAGTACCACCTCGCTAGTTCGTTAGTTTTGTGGCTCCTCGTTCCCTATTTAAGGAGGCCGCACCCCTTTAGTTTTCCTTGGATTTTGTTGAGTTAAGTTTTAGCCATTGTGTAAACTTCTGTTCTTCAGTTGTGTCAGACGACCACCTGTCAAGACAGCTTTTCGGAATCCGAACCTTTCAATACTTCATAAATATTTGCAATATATCAGATTGCGTTTTATCTTATTCTTGCGTGTTCTTCGATTGCATGCAAGAATAGACCTTCGTGGTCAGGTTGATCGTGCTTCCAGGAAGGTCAATAACATCTCGGAGTTGGTTCAACGATTGCTAAGGCGCAAGCGTCGTCGTACGGTTGTAGTCGAATCGCGAGAGTCACCTCCACCGAAATCGATAGTTATCGTTCTCATCGAAAGATCGGGACAACAAATAGAACCTTAGGGTTCATCACTTCCTATCTAACCGACAGCCCACAAAATCAGAATCAGAAAACCCCCGAATGGACAAAGATGACGAGCAGAATTCCAAATGCCATACAAGAGGGTAGAGTGTAAATACCTGAATATGCGCTTAATGGCTTGGCGATGGGAAGTTCTCGGAGACGCCTGAAACCTCGCACAGAGGCAGACCGTGAAGTGGATTTTTGGTCTTGAGGCCGTCAGGTACATGAGAGAGTCGATCATGCTGCGGTACTCGCGTTGATCCACGGCTTCTCCTTCCTCATCTGTATCCAAAACAGTCGTAATCGCCATGAGAGTGGAGATTGGCTTGGAGTCACCCATGTCGAAACGTTTGAGCAGGTCCTTAGTGTACTTCGTCTGATGGATGAAGATCCCTTCCTTGCATTGCTTGATTTGAAGCCCCAAAAAGTAATTGACCTCTCCCATCATACTCATCTCAAATTCTCTGGACATAGTTTCAGAAAAGCTGGAAACAAGAGCATGAGAAGATCCACAAAAGATAATATCATTACCACGCCTAAGAATGAACAAAGTCTTGTTTACCTTACCTATCTCAAAATCATTCTTAAGCAAAAAGGTCTTAAGTCTATCATAACAGGCTCTAGGGGCTTGTTTAAGACCATAGAAGGCTTTGGATAGCTTGAACACATGATGTGGGTACTTGGGATTCTCAAAGCCTTGGGGTTGCCTAACATAAACTTCATCCTCTATGAAACTATTAAAAAAAGCACTTCTAACATCCATCTGATATAATCTAAAGCCCTTAGATGCAGCAAATGGAAGTAGAATGCGAATGGCTTCTAGTTTAGCAACAGGAGCAAAGGTCTCATCAAAATCTAACCCCTCAACTTGGCTAAAGCCCTGAGCTACCAACCTAGCCTTGTTACTAATCACGGAACCATCCTTATTTTGTTTGTTTTTGAACACCCAGCGGGTTACTATAACATTATGGCCATTAGGAGGTTCTACTAGGTTCCAAACCTTATTCCTCTCAAAATTATCTAACTCCTCATGTATGGCATTAACCCAGCTAGAATCCGATAAAGCATGTGATATATCGCAAGGTTCAAAAGAAGCAACAAATGCAGAATGAGAGTAGAGATTTGGATCATGATACCTAGAGCGAGTGACTCGCTCATGGAGATTACCTATTATCTGATCCGGAGGGTGTTGCCTTTGAATGTGTAGTGGCGCACCCAGAGATAAAAATATTTCTTCAACCTCCGCAGGTATTGCTGATGATGAAGATGCAGCAGGAGCCTCATCTGAAGGCGAAGTAGTCACAGCAGGTTCTTATGCTGGAATAGGAGCGTCAACAGCAGCAGGTGGAAGAACATTATCAAGTCCTTCATCATCTTCCTCTATGAATATGCTCTCTGTCACCTGTGTATCACCTGAAATATCTGATCTAGCTCCAGGGCTAGTCTCATCAAAAGTGATATTGCATGTCTCCTAAACAAGGTTAGTTTCAGCATTAAAAACCTGAAAACCCTTCGAATGTGCAGGATAACCCAGAAATAAACCATCAAAAGTTCTTGACTCAAATTTATCTAGATTTCCTGTCTTAAGAATAAAATATTTAGATCAAAAGACTCGAAAGTGCGAGACAGATGGTTTTCTACAAAATCGAAGCTCATAAGCAGTCTTGCCCAAAGAAGGTCTCACAAAGACATGATTAGCAATATGGCAAGCAGTAGCAACAGCTTTGGCCCAAAACCTCCTCGGCGTGCTATACTCATCTAGCATCGTCCTAGCCATCTCGACCAGGGTCCTATTCTTCCTTTCCACGACGCCATTTTGTTGAGGGACGTGTGGAGAAGAGAACTGATGCTCAATTCCACGCTCAGCACAAAAAGAAGCAAATGAGGCATTCTTGAACTCCGTGCCGTTATCACTGCGTGTTGGACCGAAAAGGCGACTAGAGGGGGGGTGAATAGGAGCACGCTCACTTTCTCCCAAATAATGAATTCAACACAATTTCACTCCAATAGCTATGATGAAACTATGAAGATCAATATACCAGTACAGCGGAAGACTAGTATTGAATCCAATTAAATCCCCTAAACAAAATAACAAAATCAACTAACATTGCAAACTCACAGCACGGGCGGTCTGACCGTTGGACTCAACCGGTCGGACCGATTGCAGGCGGTCCGACCATTGTTTATCTTGGCGGTCGGACCGCTCAAAATCGGATCGACCGGTGATGACGGCGATCGACCGCCGACTCGAACCGATCCGCAATGAGAAAATCAGCCCGATCACGAAGTTGCAATTAGGTGAAACTTTTGATTCTCAACTCCAATCTTTATGAAACTTTGCACACACCTTCTATATGCTATTGAGGACCTATTCCAATCGAATATTATGATAATTCTTGGAACGATCTTGAGCAATTGCCAATTGATTAACAGAAGGTCTAAAACCGGGCAAGAACGAAAACTTAATCCTAAAGCTTGTTCGTGAGAGATTGATGATCAAGATGATGCTAGATAGATTCACACATATCACAGCAAGCTAATTCACGTGAAAGAATCAATCACAAACTCGCAGATCAAGGAAAGCCCTAAAAACACGAAATTGAAAGTAAGAACGAAAACAGACTTATCTCAAGCAAACCTTGCATAGATTGATTTCGTGATTGATGCTGGATTACATCCACACCATCATGGATCAGTGGAAAATCAAAGATCACGAAATTCACCACAAACCATCAAGAGGCCTAGCCTCCACCTCAACTCCCCTAAAGACAATTAGGGTTTTGAAACATAAAAAGGCGAGAGAGAAAAGAGCTAGGTGGTGCAGCCACCACCTCCCCCTATTTATAGTGGAGGCCTAGACTCCTAGGGTTTGACTCCATTGGGCTCCCGTTAAGGCCCACTAACAAACGGGTCACACACGCACGCTTTGCAAAGCGCCGTCTTTAACCTTTTGACCTAAACCGCTTCACCATGCGCCATGGATTCGCCAATAGGTCACCCTTGTCCATCTTGTGTCACGCTTGAGTCGTTGACCTCACCCGCATCGTTGATCGTTCTGGACCTCAACTCTCCAAGTCTAGTCCCGATCCTTCTCGCCGTTGACCGTCGTTGACCACCAAGCAACCTGCACAACCACAGATAAGCAAACACGAATTCGGGAACAAGTTCTTCACAACTTGACCCATGTTAGTCAAAACATGCATCATGCAAACCATATGCCACGATACCAATGACTTTGACCTAACAAAACAACATCGCCACGAAGTTGGCCGACGTTCAAGTTATTACCGGTCTGACCGCTCCAGGTGAGCCGGTCGGACCGCCTTGGCCGGTCGGACCGCTCCCTGTGAGCCGGTCGGACCGCCTTGGGACTTAGCCGAAATTCAAGCCCGAAATTCAAACCTTCCGAAATTAAAACCAATAGAACTTCTTCTTGGAGACTCCAAAATTATGAGACCAAGTGCATTGGGATCCCTCACTTGCCTACAACACCTATTTTGGCCCGACTGTTTTGACCACTTTGGTCACCGCCGGTCCGACCACCCCACATGGCCGGTCCGACCGATTTGGGACCGGTCGGACCGCCGTGCAAGGACCGGTCGGACCGCCCCTGTCCAGTAAGCCTGTAACTTTGTCGAAAACACGTGAAACGACAAACCGTAAACGCCATTGCCAATTGTCACATCATCCTAAGATCTGGAACATATCCCCATGAAATCTACAATCTCCCCCTTGATGAACACATTGGCAATTATCCAGAAAATGTAAGTAAGAGGTTTGAAAACGAGTTTACTCGCAGTTTTCGCACAAAGGCACAACTTGGTCCATAAGCAAGAAAAAAGCAATGAAAATGACCAACCTGGCATCAGAATAGTATAGGCATGTGAGACAAGGCAAAAGAAAGCACAAAAACTTTGATTTTCAGAAAAGGTTCAAAATTCTCACATGAGGTCCATATGAAAGAACAATTGTTCAATTGACCTATGATCATTGTGAGGATAAAAAAATGCAATTCAAGTTCAGAATATTCAATAAGACAATAAGAATGCAACTCAAGAACTCCCCTCACTATGATCCTCAATTTTCAAATTTTCGTTTCTCCCTTTGTATAAACTTCTCCCCAATAAAGAAATATCTTCTTATTAACACATCTTCTCTTCTCATTTAACACATCTTCTCCCCTTTGACAATGGATTCATCAAGGAATCACGCCTTCCTCTCATCCGAGATAATAAATATAGAATAAAGGAAGAAGCGAAACAAAAGAAGCATAAAGAGGAATATGCATGAAGTGCAATGGAGTGGCTTCAATTTTTGTATTTTCAATTTTTGATTACAAGAAGCTTTGGAGATTACCCAAAAGAACAAGCTAGTATCTCTAATATTGCACAAACAAGATATCAAGCTGACAACGCTAGCAAGATCATGGTAAGACATATATATCAAAGCTAAGCACAAAGGCTCAAAAGTAAAGCGATAGATTTGATCAATTTAAGCAACGCTTCAAATTCAAACAAGTTCATCAACAGGATCCTAAAGTGAAATTGGCCATGTCAAAATGTCAAAGGAGATCAAAAATCTAACAAAGACCACATTAAGAGTCAATCAAGTCCCGTATTGAATCATTTTGCTCAATATTTTGTAAACGCCATTTGTCAACATTTTTCTCATTTGCATTGAATATTGAAGTTGACTAATGATCTAACTTAGTGACAAGATCCTGGACTAGGAGCCATCAACAAACTCATTCTAAGCTTCGACCAAAGTTGATTAAAGGTATATCTTAGTAAAGAAGATCTGGACTAGGAGCCATCCACAAACTCTTTCTAAGCTTCTACAAGGCGACAAATCTTGAGGTTCATGTCATTTCGACAAGCGGTCCCCATGAGATCGTCGGTTCATCAAACTATCTCCAAGTTCATGTCATTTGACAAGGTCTCGTAAGAATAGTTTGGCACAATTTAAGCATAAGACAATCTTGATTTTCATTTTTCACATGAGCAGTTTTAGAATCTCAAGAACACAAAAGCTCAAGTAATGGTCAATTTTAGATCAAAGAGCTAACAAAGCAATTCTGATAGAGCCAATGTCACAAGAGGAGCACTAATTGCGCAACTTGCTAAAACATCCACAAATTGCAATTTCTTAGTTTGAGTTGTTTAAAAGGTTCTAGCTCATATAGCAAAGACTTAGCTACACATGTAAAAGCATGATAATTCTAGCAAGTCAAAGAACTAGACATGACATTGAGCAAGAATTGAAATACAAAAGCTCTAAAGGGTAATAGGCAAAGCTTCATCAATTTTTAAAAGATAAGCATAAAATCTTATATTACAATGCATCTTTTTGGATTTTTCATACCATTTGTTGTAACCACTTGTTGGAGTTTTCATATGAATGCAATATGACACAATGAGATGCAATTAAAAAGCCTAAAAACCTAAAAAGTTCAAAAAGATCACTAAGTTCAGAAAAAGATCAATAAAAGATCAAAAGAACAAGGAAAGATAAGAAAAAGATCAAACTCCCCCTCAAACCAACCCATAAGGATAAATTACCCCTAACTCGCTTCTTAAGGAGGAAAATCTGGTTTGATCTAAAGGCTTGGTAAGAATATCTGCCAATTGAACTTCGGACTCTACGAAGTTCATCACAATATCACCTTTTTCAACATGATCTTTAAGGAAGTGAAAGCGAATGTCTATGTGTTTAGTCCTAAAATGTTGCACTGGATTTTTAGCAATATTAATAGCAGAAGTGTTATCACAGAAAAGAGGAACACTAGCAAAGTTTAACCCATAATCTTTCAAAGTGGACGTCATCCACAAAATCAGCTCTGACAACTAGCGCAGACTACATACTCCGCTTGAGCGAGTGGATTGTGCAATGTAAGACCGCTTCCTAGAAGACCAAGATACAAGAGAAGTGCCTAGGAAGTGACAGTGCACGAGGTACTCTTCCTATCTAACAAACTGACCGCAAAATCAGAATCTGAAAAACCTCTAATGGACAAAGCTGAAGAGCAGGAATACCAAATGCCATATAAGAGGGTAGAGTGTAAATACCTGAATATGCGCTTAACGGCTTGGCGATGGGAAGTTCTCGGAGACGCCTGAAATCTTGCACAAAGGCATACCGTGAAGTGAATGTCCGGTCTCGAGGCCGTCAAATACGAGAAGGAGCCGATCATCTTTGCGGTACTCGCGTTGATCCACGACTTCTCCTTCCTCATCTGGATCCAAAGCGATCGAGGTTGCCATGGGAGTGGAAATTGGCTTGCAATCACCCATGTTGAAACGTTTTAGTAGATCTTTAGTGTACTTCGTCTGATGGATGAAAGTTCCTTCCTTGCATTGCTTGATTTGAAGTCCCAAAAAGTAATTAAGCTCTCCCATCATACTCATCTCAAATTCCTCGGACATAGTGTCGAAAAAGTGGAAACAAGAGCATTAGAGGAACCACCAAAGATAATATCATCCACATAAATTTGAGCAAGCAGGAAGTCATTGTCACGTCTAAGAATGAATAGAGTTTTATCCACTTTACCCATTTCAAAATTATTTTTAAGCAAGAAGGTCTTAAGTCTATCATATCAGGCTCTAGGGGCTTGTTTAAGACCATACAATGCTTTAGATAGCTTGAAAACACGATTAGGATATTTAGGATCCTCAAAACCAGGGGGTTGCTTAACATACACTTCCTCATCTATGAAACCATTAAAAAAACACTTTTAACATCCATCTGATATAATTTAAAACCTTTTGATGCAGCAAATGCAAGCAGAATGCGAATGGTTTCTAGTCTAGCAACAGGAGCAAATGTCTCATCAAAATCTAACCCCTCAACTTGGCTGAAACCCTGAGCTACCAATCTGGCCTTGTTTCTAACCACAGAACCATCCTCACCTTGTTTATTCTTAAACACCCAACGGGTTCCTATAACATTAAGACCACTAGGAGGTTCTACTAGGTTCCAAACTTTGTTTCTTTCAAAATTTTCTAACTCCTCATGCATGGCATTTACCCAGCTAGAATCAGATAAAGCATGAGATATATCGCGGGGTTCAAAAGAAGCAACAAAAGCCGAATGAGAGTAGAGATTTGGATCATTATACAGGCGAGTGACTCGCTCATGTAGATTACCTATTATACATCCGGAGGATCTTTGTCTCTGAATGCGAAGTGGGCGCCGGGTGAGATCTGCGTTTCTTCGACCTCCGCAGTCTGCGATGATGAAGATGCAAGCAGAGCCTCAATGAAGGTGAAGTAGGCGTAGCGTGTTCTTGTATCAATATGGGCGCTTGAGAGCGGCAGATGAGGGAATGATATTAGCCGTCCTCATCTTCCTCCACAAAAATGCTCTCTCACTGTAAATCATCTGTAGCAATAGATCTAGCTCTGAGGGCTAGTCTCATCAAAAGTGACATTACAAGTCTCTGAATAATATTAGTCTCGATATTAAAAACCCGAAAACCCTCGAATGAGCGGGATAACCCGAAATAACCCATCAAAAGTTCTTGATTCAAATTTATCTAAGTTGCTGTCTTAAGAATAAAATATTTTGATCCAAAAACTCGAAAATGCGAAGCAGAGGGTTTTCTACCAAAGCGAAGCTCATAAGGAGTCTTGCCTAAAGAAGGTCTCAAAAGACACGATTTGCAATATGGCAAGCGATAGCAATAGCTTCGCCCAAAATATCCTCGGTGTGTTATACTCATCTAGCATCGTCCTAGCCATTTCGACCAAGGTCCTATTCTTCCTTTCCACCACGCCATTTTGTTGAGGGACGTGTGGAGAGGAGAAGCGATGCTCAATACCACGCCTCGGCAAAAAGAAGCAAAAGAAGCATTTTTGAACTCCGTGCCATTATCACTGCGAATCGCTCTCAAAGCACCGTGAAGCTCGAAGCCAAGCGAAGAACAAGGTCATGAAAATAACCAAAAGCTTCATCTTTTGAAGTAAGAAAGAACACCCAAGTATATCTAGAAAGATCATCGACTATGACAAGAATATACCATTTTCCACCGATCGGACGGACTCTAGCGGGACCACAGTATCCATATGAAGCAAGCGTCTGGTCAAGTCGGTCATAACCATAGTCACGAGAAGGGTGTGGCGGCAACTTGTTTGCCATGCCTACTGAGCGCATATCTGACATCCTTGATGACTTTGAGCTTGGGCAAACCTCTCATGAGATCAAGGTTGCTAACTCGTGTCGATGATCAAAACCAATGTGCCCCAAGCGTCGTGCCAAAGCCGTAAATCGAAGAAGATGTAAGCAAACATTTAAGAGATCCAAAGAAGAGATTACGAAAAATCGGCTCAAAAATTCTACCAACTCTAGATATTCCAAACACAAGCTCACCGGTAGAATCAAGCACACGACAAGCATTTTTCTTAAAAACAGTCTCATAGCCATCATCAAGAAGCTGAGATACAGAAAGGAGATTATACCTAAGCTTGTCCACAAGAGCGACATCCTTTAGAATGAATTTATTGTTTACCCTAATTGATCCTGTTCCTTCAATTCGCCCTTGTGTATCATCTTCAAAAGTGATGAAGTCATCACCTATTGCCCGCGTGAAAGAGGTGAACCATTTTGAGTTTCCGGTCATGTGGCGTGAACACCCGGAGTCGACGAACCACGTGTTCTTCCCCTTTCCACGGTAGTCCTGAAAATCAAGGAACAAAAGAACGATGTGTCTCAATACTGGGGTTAGATAAACAAGATTTAGGAATCCAGTACTGAGACACACGTCTGCAAGGAGCATACAAACCAGAAGTACTATCCTTGATTTCATCTAACATTCGGTTATGAGCAATGTTTAAATTAACATGAGACTTAAATCGTCCATGGCGGTCGGCCGGTGTTGTCTTTGGCGGTCGGGCCGTGACCAAAACGGTCGAGACCGGTGACCACGGTGGTCGACCGCCCGATCTGATAAACATTAGAATTAGGATATTTAAAAGCATAATGATTTGCATGAGAGAAAAATACTAATCCAGGTTTATTCTTTTCAGTGTTACCATGTCTCATAGAAGCTCTAGGTTGCATGAATGAAATTCTATCAAAATTTTTCCTATCATTTTCAACCTACGCCATGTAATTCAATCAAATGCACACCTTTCTTGCAATAAGTGCAATGGTACTTGGTACCACTAGAAGAAGCACCATTTGAATTAATACAAGGTTGGGCAAAACTGCAGATTTAAAAGATGTTTTTGCGAGGTTGGGTTTTGAATTCAATTAAACCTTTTCCAAGACTTGAATGACTTTTGGGTTTGAATTGTCTTGAAAAGAATTGAATCCTAAACCTTGCTTCTTATAAGGAGTTTTAGACTTGTCAAGAATAATGTTTAATTGTTTCTTACCTTTAGAAAATTTCTCTAGTGTATCATGAAGGTAAGCATTTTCTTTTCTCAAGTTAACACAAGCATCACAAGTATTATTCATAGATTTCTCCTTATACAAAGCAATTTCAAGCTTAAGAGTGGAACATGAAGCACAAGTAGTATTTTCAATATTGTCCTTAAGCTTAGCATATTTGACTCTAGCGACTTCTAAGATATCTTTGATTTCACGTTCTTTTTCTAAACATGAAGTGCAAGGGCTAGAATCAAATACATCAAAAGCAATCAATTTACTAGATTCTAAATATTTTTCACAAGGACCACTTTTAATTTCATTTAGTTCAGATCTAGCATTCTCAAGTTGTTGTACGTAAATATTATGAGTGATTGTAACTTGGTAATTTCGAATGCATAGCATGACAAGATAAACATTCATCGAGTTCAAGAGTCTTAGCATTTTTAAGCTCTACTTTCAGTTTGCTAATTTTGACTCTAATTTCTTATTTTTGTCATGACAAATTCTAGTGCTTCATCTTGACTAAACAATTGCTCAACTATAGAATCATATTTAGCAGAAAGCTCATCATAAGAAAAAGATACCTCATTATCATCAATGTCGTCCGTGTCAGCCATGAAGCACATGCCAGTGAAGTCTTTGGCCTTCCCTTTCTTTTTACCTTGAGGATCTCCTCCTCCTTGTCCTCCTCACTCCCGGTATCCACATCGCTCAAGGATTGATCCTCAAAGCGGCAAGGACCCGGTGAGCATCCTTCACAAGCTTATTAGCCTCATACCTTGATTTGTTGAAAGGAGGCTTCTTCCAAGTCGGCTTTCCTTCCTTATGATTGCTCTTACCTTTCAGCTTGGGGCAATTTGCCCGGATATGATTGAGCTCACCACATTCATAGCATGTCAACGGACCACCTCTCTTTTTGTTTCTCACATTATTGTAGGCCCGTGTGAATTTTTTAGCTAGAAGAGCTAACTCTGTTTGAGAATACTTTCAAGCTCCTCATCATGAATAGCAGATAAACAAGCAAATGAAAATCCGAAGAAGATTCAAAAGAGTCATCAAAAGCCTTTTGAGAGGATGCGCTACCAAAGCTAAATTATCTTTCTTGGGATGATCAACTCTTTTAATTTCATGAGTCTTGAGTTTACTATAAAGCAATTCTAAAGTAAGACTTGAAAGATCAACATTTTCCTCTATAGCAGTAGCCTTCATCTCCCACTCCTTGGTGTTGATTGCAGCCAAGAGATGGGTGGCATTTTCATTGAGAATATTCAATATCAACGACTTTCATTTGATTAATTACTTTATTAAAGCGATGAAAATGTCATCGATGCTCTCTCAGGCGCATCTCGAATTTATTGTATTCACGCTTGTAAACTGTTTGGCGCACCTTTTTGATTTGGGACGAACCCTCATGATATGTTTCGAGAGTGTTCCAAATTTCATGCGCAGTTGAAAGATTGCAAATTCTATCATATTCTTGTCTACCAAGTGCACCATATAAAAGATTCTTAGCCTTATTGTTGTTAGCCAAAAGAATTGCAGAAGCAGGTGTAGCAATTTCAGGAATAACCAGCGGGGCTCTAACAACATCCCAAATAGCTTGTCCCTCGCTCTCAAGAAAGACGCGCATACGATTCTTCCAATAGGCATAGTCGTGCCCATCGAAGATATGCGGTTTAGTAGAAAACTTATCCATCGTCAAAGTTCAGTGACCGGTTAAGATCAAGATTGAACTAACCGGGCTCTGATACCACTTGTTGGACCGAAAAGGCGACTAGAGGGGGGGAGGGTGAATAGGAGCACACTCACTTTCTCCCAAATAATGAATTCAACACAATTTCACTCCAATAGCTATGATGAAACTATAAAGATCAATATACCAGTACAGCGGAAGACTAGTGTTGAATCCAATTAAATCCCCTAAACAAAATAACAAAATCAACTAAGATTGCAAACTCACAGCACGGGCGGTCTGACCGCTGGACTCAACCGGTCGGACCGATTGCCGGGCGGTCTGACCGCTGTTGTGCTGGCGGTCGGACCGCTCCAAAATCGGTCTGACCGGTGATGACGGGCGATCGACCGCCGACTCGAACCGATCTGCAGCGATAAAATCGGCCGATGAAGTTGTAATTAGGTGAAACTTTTGATTCTCAACTCCAATCTTTATGAAACTTTGCACACACCTTCTATATGCTATTGAGGACCTATTCCAATCGAATATTATGATAATTCTTGGAACGATCTTGAGCAATTGCCAATTGATTAATGAGAAGGTCTAAAACCAGGACAAGAACGAAAACTTGATCCTAAAGCTTGTTCGTGAGAGATTGATGATCAAGATGATGCTAGATAGATTCACACATATCACAGCAAGCTAATTCACGTGAAAGAATCAATCACAAACTCGCAGATCAAGGAAAGCCCTAAAAACACGAAATTGAAAGCAAGAACGAAAAGAGACTTATCTCAAGCAAACCTTGCATAGATTGATTTCGTGATTGATGCTGGATTACATCCACACCATCATGGATCAGTGGACAATCAAAGATCATGAAATTTACCACAAACCATCAAGAGCCCTAGCCTCCACCTCAACTCCCCTAAAGACAATTAGGGTTTTGAAACATAAAAGGCGAGAGAGAAAGAGCTAGGTGGTGCGACCACCACCTCCCTATTTATAGTGGAGGCCTAGACTCCTAGGGTTTGACTCCATTGGGCTCCCGTTAAGGCCCACTAACAAACGGGTCACACACGCACGCTTTGCAAAGCGCCGTCTTTAACCTTTTGACCTAAACCGCTTCACCATGCGCCATGGATTCGCCAATAGGTCACCCTTGTCCATCTTGTGTCACGCTTGAGTCGTTGACCTCACGCGCATCGTTGATCGTTACGGACCTCAACTCTCCAAGTCTAGTCCGATCCTTCTCGCCGTTGACCGTCGTTGACCACCAAGCAACTGCACAACCACAGATAAGAAAACACGAATTCGGGAACAAGTTCTTCACAACTTGACCCATGTTAGTCAAAACATGCATCATGCAAACCATATGCCACGATACCAATGACTTTGACCTAACAAAACAACATCGCCACGAAGTTGGCGGCGTTCAAGTTATTACCGGTCGGCCGCTCGGTGAGCGGTCGGACCGCTTCTTGGCGGTCGGACCGCTCCAATGAGCGGTCGGACCGACCGCCTTGGGACTTAGCCGAAATTCAAGCCACGAAATTCCAAACCTTACGAAATTAAAACCAATAGAACTTCTTACTGGAGACTCCAAAAATTATGAGACCAAGTGCATTGGGATCCCCTCACTTGCCTACAACACCTATTTTTGGCCCAGCCTGTTTTGACCACTTTGGTCACCGCCGGTCCGACCGCCCCACATGGCCGGTCCGACCGATTTGGGATCGGTCGGACCGCCGTCAAGGACCGGTCGGACAGCCCCTGTCCAGTAAGCCTGTAACTTTGTCGAAAACACGTGAAACGACAAACCGTAAATGCCATTGCTAATTGTCACATCATCCTAAGATCTGGAACATATCCCCATGAAATCTACACTACGGATCGCTCTCAAGGCACCCGGAAGTTCAGAAGCCAAACGAAGAACAAGATCATGATAATAATCAAAAGCTTCATCCTTAGAGGCAAGAAAGAACACCCAAGTGTATCTAGAAAAATCATCGACTATGACAAGAATCTACCATTTTTCACAAACTGATTGAACCCTAGCAGGACCAATAGTATCCATATGAAGCAACTGTCCCGATCCGTCAGCCGTGACCATAGTCACTGAAGGGTGTGAGGCGGCAACTTGCTTGCCATGCCTACAGGGCACACGTACAACATCCTTGACGGCTTTGAGTTTGGGCAAACCTCTCATGAGCTCAAGGTTGCTAACTCACGTCAGATCATCAAAACCAATGTGCCCCAAACGACGGTGCCAAAGCCAGAACTCAGAAGAAGAAATCAAATCAAGCATTTGAGAGAACCAGCCAGAGATTCAGAAAAATCAGCTCCAAAGATCCTAACAACTCTAGTAATCCCAAAAACAAGCTCATCAGTTGAATAAAGCACCCGACAAGCGTTTTTCTTAAATCTAGTCTCATAGCCATCATCAAGAAGTTGAGAGACATAAAACAAATTAAACCTTAGCTTGTCCACAAGGGCAACGTCCTTGAGGATGAAACTGTCGTTCACCCTGATCGATCCTGTTCCTTTAATTCACCCTTGTTTATCATCTTCAAAGGTGATGAAATAATCACCCGTCGACCGCGTGAAGGAGGTGAACCATCTTGAGTCTCCGGTCATGTGGCGTGAACAGCCGGAGTCGACGAACCACGTGTCCTTCCTCTTTCCGCGGTAATCCTGAAAATCAAGGTAAAGAAGAACGATGTGTCTCAATACTGGAGTTAGTTAAACAAGACTTAGGAACCCAGTACTGAGACACACGTCTGCGAGTAGTATGCAAAGCAGAAGTGCTATCCTTGATTTTATTTGTAGTTCTGTTATGAGCAATGGTTAAATTAACATGAGAGTTATCCTGTCTAGGAGTATGATGATGAGCATGTGACACAAACCCTAAACCAGATTTCTTCTTTTCAATGTTACCATGTCTCATAAACGCTCTAGGTTGATTGAATGAAATTTTAGCAAAATTTTTCTTATCATTTTTCAACATACGGCAACAGAACTCAATCAAATGCCCATCCTTTTTTGCAATATGTGCAATGGTACTTGATACCACTGGGAGAAACACCCTTTGACTTAACAGATAGTTGGGCAACACCTGCAGATTTAAATATAGTTTTTGTAGGTTGGGTTTTGAATTCAACTAACCTATTTTTCAAGACTTGAGTAACTTTTGGGTTAGAATTATTTTGAACAGAGTTGTATCCTAGTCCTTGTTTCTTATAAGGAATTTTAGACTTGTCCAGAATCATGTTTAATTATTTCTTACATTTAGAGAATTTTTCTAAGGTATCCTGAAGATAAGCATTTTCTTCTTCAAGATTAACACATGACTCACAGGTTTTACCCTTAATGGCTCTAGCATATTTCTCCTTATATAAAGCAGTTTCAAGTTTAAGAGCTAGACAGGAAGCACATGTAGCAGACTCAATACTATCTTTAAGCTTGGCATATTTAGCTCTAACTGCTTCTAAGATATCTTTGACTTCATGTTCGCGTTCTAAGCAGAAAGTGCAAAAGCTATAATCAATCGCTCCAGAGGCAACCAACTTGCTAGACTCTAAGTATTTTTCACATGGAGCAGTTTTAACCTCAACAAGCTCAGTCCTAGCATTTTCAAGTTGTTGAAAAGCAATATCATGAACATATTGCAGTTTAGCAAATTCTTAGTGCAGAGCATGGCAAGATGAACATTCATCAGATTCAAGAGTCTTAGCATTTGTAAGTTCTAAAGTCAAACTATCTACTTGTGACTCTAAGTCCTTGTTCTTGGCCATGACAAATTCTAAAGCCTTATCCTGACTCATGAGTTGCTCAAATATAGTTTCACATCTATCAGTAAGGACATCATTCTATGAGTTGCCGGTGAGCGGCCTTCGTCAGCTTGGCAGTATTATTCCTTGATTTGTTCCATTGAGGCTTCTTCCAAGCTGGTTTTCCCTCCTTATGGTTGCTCTTACCTTTCAGCTTGGGGTAATTTGCCCGGATATGATTAAGCTCACCACACTCATAGCAAGTCACGGGACCTCCTCGATTTCTGTTTCTCATATTGTTGTAGGCCCGTGTGACCTTTTTGACTATGAGGGCCAACTCAGCCCCAGGAAGACTCTCAAACTCCTCTTCATGAATTGCAGATAAACCAGCAAGCGAAAATCCAAAAGAACGCTCAAAAGACCCATCAGAAGCTCTCTTGAGTGGGTCTGCTACCAAAACCATGTTTTCCTTTTTGAGATGATCAATCCTCTTGATCTCATGAGTCTTAAGCTTGCTATAGAGCAACTCCAAACTCGGATCAGAAAGATTGATGTTCTCCTCAATGGTTGTAGCCTTTATATCCCACTCCTTAGTGTTGATTGCAGCTAAGAGGTGGGTGGCATTTTCATACTAAGAATATTCAATACCAACAGCTTTCATCTGATTAATCACTTTATTAAAGTGACTGAAAATATCATCGATGCTATCTCCAGGACGCATCTCAAATTTGTTATATTCACGCTTATAGACTGTTTGGCGTACTTTCTTGACTTGGGACGAACCCTCATGGTAGGTTTCGAGAGTGTTCCAAATCTCATGCGCAGTTTGAAGATTGCAAATCCAATCATACTCCTGTCTCCCAAGCCCACCATATAAGAGGTTTTTAGCCTTATTGTTGTTAGCCAAGAGGGCTTACGGCCGGCGTAGCAACCGGGACACTGTGGCGGGACTCGAACAACCTCCCATATAGCGTGTCCTTCGCTCTCAAGGAAGACTCGCATACGATTCTTCCAATAGCCTTAGTCGTGCCCATCGAAGATATGCGGCTTCGTGGAGTATCATCCATCGCCAAGTTCAGTGAACGGTTAAGATCAATATTGAACTAACGGGCTCTGATACCACTTGTTGGACCGAAAAGGCGACTAGAGGGGGGGTGAATAGGAGCACACTCACTTTTTCACAAATAATTGATTCAATAATATTTTACTCCAATAGCTATGGAAGCTATGAAGATCAGTATATCAGTACAGCGGAAGACTAATATTGAATCAAATTTAAACCCCTAACAACTACGACAAAATCAACAAAGACTTAAGGCAATTCAATGCACTGGCGGTCGGACCACTGGGTCAAGGGCGGTTTGACCGATGACCTGCCGGTCTGACCGGTGACCCTGGCCGGTCTGACCGACGGCCTGAAGAACATAACATAAATAGCCCGATGACGAAGTTGCAAATAGATGAAACTTTTGATCTACAGCTCCAAAGTTGATGAAACTTGGAACACACCTTCTCTATGATATCAGGAACCTATTCCATTCGAAGATTGTGACAATTCTTGGAAGAGTAACGATCCTTTTCCGTTTGAGACGAGAAGGGTTCAAAACCGATTCAAAACGAAAACTTGATCCAAGATCTTGCTCGTGGGTGATTGATGATCAAGATGATCCTAGATAGGTTCCCACATATCACAGCAAGCTAGATCACGCGAAGAATTCAATAAAAAACTCACGGATCAAAGAAAGACTCAAAATCATCAAATATAGAGAAAGAACGCAATGAGACAAAATATTGATCAAACTTTCCTTTGATTGATTTGATATGATATGGGCTTACAGCCACTCCATCAATGGAGGACAATGCTCAATCCAAGAGCACAAAAATCACATCAAAATCTATAGAACCCTAGCCTCTACAAAAGCTCTCCCTAAACAAATTAGGGTTTCGCAAAAGAGACGAAGCGAAGGTGCAGCCACCTCCCTCCCCTATTTTTAGTGGAGGCTTAGACCTTCTAGAAGTTTGACTCAATTGGGCTCTCGTTAAGGCCCAAAATAAACAGGTCACACACGCACGCATTTTAATGTGCCGTCCTGCACCTCGGATTAGCCAATAGGTCACCATTGTCCATCTTGCACCACGCTTGAGTTTATTGACCTCACTCGGCATCGTCGATCATTCTGAACCTCAGCTCTCCAAGCCTAGTCCCGATCATCCTCGCCGTTGACCGCCGTTGACCACCAAGCAACCTGCACAACAATAAACAAGTAAACCGAATTTGAGAACAAGTTCTTTACAACTTGACCCATGTTAGTCAAAACATGCATCATGCAATATATATCCCTAAAACTCATGACTTTGACCTAACAACCGAACATCGCCGCCACGACGGGCAACGATCCAAGTGAAAATCGGTCAGACCGCCCAAGGGCGGTCGGCCGCCCTACAACCATTCGACCGCCACCTATTGGCGGTCGGTGTCGATATAACTTAGCCAATTTCAGCCTCTAAAATTCCGAAACCTACTGGAATTTTCAAATCAATAGAACTTTTGACTGGAGACTACAAAAATTATGGGACCAAGTGCAATAGAATCTCCTCTCTTGCCTACACCCTCTATTTTAGTCCAGCTCAATTCACCACTTTTGAAGTTGGCCGGTCCGACCGCTGCTATGGCCAGTCGAACCGCTCTTAGGCCGGTCTGACCGCCGGTTAGGCCGGTTAGACCGCCTGAAGCCTGACAGCACTGTTTCTTTGCTGAAAATATGTGAAACGACAAACCGTTAATGCCATTGCCAATTGTCACATCATCCTAAGATCTGAAGCATATCCCCATGATATCCACAGTATATATACCCCTTGTGGCCAGTTGTGGGGAGAGTTGCTGGTGCCATATTCATTCCCTTGAGCAAAGTGCAAGTCCTCTACACTCTTTTGTGCACGTGTTGCACTTAGCGAGTTTAGATAGTAAACTCTAAGTGCATGTGTTGCATTATGTAGTGGATTGTATACCCACTTGAGCTTAAGCACTTGATTCGTTCAAGTGAAAGTCTTCGGCTTATTACTCTTGGTGTCTACCGACACCTAGATGGCTTGGAGGTGTTGCGTCGGTGAGTTTCTCAAAGAAGTTTACGAGAAGACCCGTACGGTTGTGGGTGGTTTGGTGCTCGCCATCTCCGGAGCGGAGGAAGAGCAACCCCTAGTGGTTCCGGGGTTGGTTCGTGTTGGAGCCGGTCCAAGTGGTTGGACTTACCTCGGAGGTGTTTGGCTTAATTCGTGGATCAGGTCTAATTTGGTTAGGCTTACCTCAACGTGGATTAGGGGAGACCGGCAAGTCTCCAAACACCACGGTAAAACATTATCGTGTCATTGTGGTTTGCCTTCTAGTGATTTACTTTGTACAATTTACATTCCTATAATTAAATTGCTTACATGGTATGTTTGCTATCATTACCAATAGTCTTAGAATTGTTGGCGCACTTAGTAAAGTCTAGTTGTTTTAGGTTTTAATTATGCAAAACTGAATTATTGTTAGTTTCCGCATTAGAAATCGATTTTAGCAAAAAAGATAAACTTGTTAATTAGTAGAAGTTTTTTAAACTGCTTATTCATCCCCCTCTGGTCAGCCTCCTCGATCTTACATTCAGCTCTTACAAAAAAGCATGATATGTAAATAAACAAAATTGGAGTAACTACTAGCACTACTACACAAAGAGTCATCACAGACGGTTCTAAACCGTCATCACAGACAGTTTCTGAATCGTCTAATTTTATGTGTTTGTGATAATAGGAGGTTATCACATACGGTTTTTTAGCCGTTTGTGAAGACCTACTATCATAGATGACTTTTAACAACAACCGTCTGTGATATGTAAGATATTACAGTTGGTTATATGTAACAATCATATGTGATTGGAGACATATCATAAGTGGTTAGTAAAAAGAACCGTCTGTGATATTCTATATATCACAGATGGTTGTTGGTGGTAGCCGTCTGTGATAATAGGCCTTCATAGATGGTTTATACCACAAAACGTCTGTGACATGTCTCAATCACAGACGGTTATATGTACCAACCGCCTGTGATTGGAGACATCACAAGCGGTTAGTAAAAATAACCATCTGTGATATGCTACATATCACAAACGGTTGTTGGTGGTAACCATCTGTGATAGTTTGTTCTATACCTAATTTTTTTATATTTTTCGGCTAGCCTAGGGAAATGCTAGCCAAACCCTCTGAAAACAAGCAAGTAGAAAACATATAAATCACAGATATGTAAATTACAACTCAAAGTGATTTACAACTCAAAGTGATTAACAACTCAAAATCAATTACAAAATAATGTTCATGTATTTACAATTGAATTGCAACTCAAAGTGAATTACAATTGAGTTTGAACATGTATTACACGGAGTGAAACTCTCCTCTCGGGTTAATGATCTCGGTCATGATGGAGGTGGTGAGTCATCCTCGAACGTTTGAGATTTCAATCAGATCGAATGTACTTGGTGGGATTGTCAGGCCCTGTTGCTAGGAGAAGTAAAGTAGTAAGCACATATATTTAAATTGATAATTAGGAAATAATTATTGCGAGATTGACAAACCTCTAAATCATTCGTCTTTGCACTCATGATGTCCTACATATAATGACAAACGTAGAATGCACATAGGTGGTCATGTAGTTGCTGGTAGCACTACAAAAATAGAATTACATATATAGGTATAGTTAGTTCGAGAGGCATTATTACAAAGTGTGATATAGGATTATTGTATTGTAGCAGGTACCAGAAATCGTGTCATGTGGCGCTCTATTCCTTGTGTGGCGCTCTATTCGTTGTGTGTAATACCCTGAATGTTAATCGGGCATTTATAAAAGAATTCAGGAGGAGAGAAACCAGTTGAAGAATGGAATTTCAGATGGTTGGAGGGGGTTTCCGCATAATCTCATCAACCTGGGCCGCGGGCCGCAGTCCAGGAGGCCCAAGGGCGGCCATAAGGGGGGAGTGCCTTGTAACATCCCAAATGTACCCCTAGTACCGAGACCGAAGAAGGTGTCGTCCGGAATGTGATCATCCTCATCTTCTGAACAATAATTTAAGCATGATTGAATACATTGTGTACTCAACAAAACTTGTAGTGTATCATAAAATTTATATACATGCTTAGCTAACAAGGGATGAGGCTCTATGTTACAAGTTGTTTTCACAATTAAGCAAATTTTATTTGTAATATCAATAAATATTATTTTGCAACAGAAGTTTAATGAGCAGCTAAATAAATGAGGAACAACAAGTAAGTAACTTGGTAAATAACAAATCACAACCCTCCTTGGCTGCGGCCAACATCTTATTTTCGACCATAGATACGACACTCAAATTTAACAAAATCAAAATATCCATCCCAACATTTTCCAACAAAACCATTTTTTGTAAAAGTATATACGATAAGGCGTCACTAAGCATGCTCATGACCGCGAGCACGGCTATTTAAATAGATTTACACTCTCCAAAGGTGTACAACTTTATATATAGTATACGAATTCTCTAGTTTATCCAACATCCGTCGATACCACCGCACACAACATTATAGTATGTGGTCTAGAGCACGTGTCGAAGTTTTTACATCACCTATTCGAACCTTGCACTAGCCTAGCAATGACAACCCTCACTTCAATCTTGGGTACCTCTGTCAAAGTGAGGCATTAAGCTGTTGTGTCGACAAGCTTTGTTCCCAACACCTTGGTAAAGGGAGCCCCTTCGAGTAATCACACATGCTCGCACTATTACGGCCTACCAACATGGAAGGCTAATCTTCGATGACTTAATTAGCTAAAGTTGTTCCATACTGACATATATGATTGTGCGCTTAGGCTTAGATATGATTCTGACGTTTGGTCCTTAATTGACATGGGCGAGGATCGCCCTATCTACATCTGAGAAACCCTCTCACATTCATCAGTTCATATTATAACTCGTTAACGTCGTAATCTAGGTTTTTTATTTCTGTTTTTATACAAAATTAACAAAGGCAACACCTCTGTACCATTATTTCAAAATATCCCAAATCATATTCAATGTTTCATTCACTTTCATATTTTTAGTAAAGATTAGAGCCCAGCAAAGCTTTTATGTGATATTCACATTCGAAAGACCTAATTCGACATCATATATTGCCTAAACCATACCCTAATAGCTACAACAGTAAGGATATCAATATTTCAAGGAGGATCATGCATTGAATAGGAATTTAACTAGTTAGTCGTAAATATAGCAATTTTAAGCAATCATGCACGCATGAATAATAGATTTTGCAAAAAAAGAAATACAATAATGCAAATAATGAGATCAACATTGTGAAATGGGTGCTTGACTTTCTATGGTATATCAGAGTATGAGGATGGAGGATCGTCGAAAATTTCGTTCGATGTATCGACGTCTATTCAGGAAGTGCCAATAGCAAATTAATTATAGAAAAAATTCAACAAAAACAAAATCAAAATGTTTTTTTGCATAATTAGACAGAGCATGATTTTAGATGAATTTAGAAAAAATATTCATTTAATTTGGAGTTCATATGCAAAAGTTATTAAGGTTTGAATTTGCTTCGGTTTTGAAAATCCAGAAATTAATAAAAAAAGTTAAGTCGAAAGCATACTTTTTGAGGTTTACGCTTTCTAACAGAGAAAGCGTATTTTCCACTGAGTTCTTTTGAGGTTTACGCTTTCCAATAAAGAAAACGTATTTTTCTCTTAACTGAAAGCAGTTTTTTTCATTTTTCTGAATTTGATTAACTTACATGTGGGATCTACTTGTAAGAGTCTCATATTTTATTTTCTTAATTTTATTTATAAAAATAAAGGCGGTCCCACATGTCATAGACTCATTATTTATTAACTAATGATTAAACCTAATTTTGATTTTAATTAATTGATGGCGGGGGTCCACATGTCAGTCTCTTGGTTTTCAAAATATGTTTTAAAACCGAGAATAGTGAATGATCCCACATGTCAGCGACACATAATCTAAAAATGTTTTAAATTAGATTTATGTTAACTTTTCTACCAGTCCTACTTGTGATAGACTCAATACTTTTGAAGCTCTATTAATTTGCACTAAACATCTCCTAATCACCTGGGCACACTAGCAGAGAGAGAGAAGAGCAGCAGAGTTGCACGTATGGTCGAGCACCAAGGCGAGTTCACTAGCGGCGAGGCAGGCACGGAGAGGCTCGGGGGATGGGCAAAATGGTTTCCCTACTCGACAGTGATCCCACCGGATGGTGATGGAGGCTGGAGAGATGGACGGAGGCGGTGCTATGCCGGCGAGAAGCAACGAAGTGCCTCAGGTCCAAAATAGTTTTCGCAAATGGAGCATATTGGCGGCGAAAGATGGCACGCCTTAGCTCTAGGGGGGACAACGATGCTACAGGCAGTGGCTCGGGGACCAATGGTCACCGGAGTGGTGAAGACACCATCTCCCGCGGTGGCGCCATGAGTGGCTACGAGGAACTCTACGCTACACTAAATAATCCAGCAATCTAATATGCACAATAGCTCTAGGGGACTACTAGAAGTTCATGAAGGTCCTCTATGGCATCGGCGGATGGCCGAAGAAGCGTGTTGATGTTGAACAGTGGTAGTGCAGAGGAGTCTCACGGCGATAGCTCACCACAGCAATGGAGGTGCTACATGGAGCATCACATTAGTTCACTGACATCCTAGGGATGGTGTAGATGCAAGGAATTGGACGGGGACTCACTGAGCTTCGAGGAGGATCAAAAATGGCAGTGGTGGCCATGAGAGAGAAGGATGACGGTGAAGATCAGGTTCTTTGTGATTCTACCTAAGTTGAGTGAGGGAAATAGATGAAGGAATGTCAGAACACATGATGACAATGTCGGAACACATGATGACACACTCAAGAGAGGTTCAAACCTTCTAGAGTGGAGGTAATGCAATGGCTCAGATCGGCTGCACACCGGTGTTGGGGACGAAGGAGAACACAATCAAGCTATGGGACTCCCGATGTTGCACTGAGCAAAGGAGAGGGATGAGTGACGCGAACGTCATAGGCGAGGAAGCTCACCAGAGCGGTGGAGCTGCGGAGGCACACACACTGGCATCGAGAACGATGCTCTCATTCCTAGCGAAGCAAAGCATGAGATGCTATGATTCTTTGCGGGAAGTGAGAATGGTGAGCTAAGGAACTCGTGATGCAGTGATTAGTTTAAATATAACCGTGAATGGCATGAGAGAAGCGGCGAGAAAATAACACTGTGAACGGTTTTCTCGCACTGAGCTTCGGTCTCGTCGTCCACGCGGAATAACATCGCGTCAACTAGGCAGCTAGCATGGGCGAGGGCTTGTGGGGACCCCAAATCGGACCCATTTCAAGTCAAGTGATTGCGCTGGAGGCACGACCCTTAACAAGAGACAAGAACGATTTCGAGTTTTCGGATATGTATCTCATATTAGCTCACAAGGATCAGTGGTTAACATGCGCATATCCAAACAACATTATTCACACCCATAGTCAAAATTGAAGAAAATCTTATAAGCATTATTACAACATCAACGACAAATCGTAGAGGAAAATAATTAAGGAAATAAAAGGGAATAACCAGGTTAGCATGCCCAAACCCACAAGCAACCAGCTGGAGTTAAAGTCGTCGCATCTGTCGTTATTGCCCAAAATCGGAACTATAGCTAAAACCGGTTCTTACGAAGTTCTCACCTACAATATGGACAATCCGGTTGAGTACAGAGTTGTACTCACAAGACTTATAAACAACATAATAGCTAGATGCATTCAAGTATCAAAAGAAGGCTACTATACTAGGCAATTTTCAGTAATATAACGTATTTAGATTCAAGTTGTCGCGAGTAAACATTTTAAATACTTAAATAACAGCAAGATGACAATTCATAATTCTCACATCATTTCCATGATCACAAATCCTATAACAGTAAGACAATATTTCACTAATCCTCACAATAATTCCATGTTAATAATTTCATACCACAAAGTGGCTGCCAAGTAACAGAAAGGTAACATGTCATTCCCAACTCTTCCTAAACCCAATTTTTAGAGGCTAACTATACATGGTTTTACCAAGTGATGTCCATGACCGAGGACACAACTATTCGAATAGATTAGTCACTTTGCAGAGTTTGTACAACTTTACCAACACAATATGAATATCTCTTAATGTAGTCCACTCTTCCATAGGAGTGTGACTGAGATACCATAATGAAACTGTTACAAGGCTATGACTTAACTATCAAACCACCCGAGAAAACACCCCAATGCAGGCTATCGTTCACCTGAACCCTGGTTGAACCTCGCAACAATGGGAAACACACTATGGCAGACTATTGTTCGCCTGAACCATGGGTGTCCTGTTTAGAGATACTAGGACTACTATTTTCGTATTTATTTTCGATCCGAGAACTATTCAAGCCGACACAATCTGAATTCATTTTCATCCGGATCAATCGGGAACTATCTGATCTGTTTTCACGAAAACCCCTAGTCAAGAGTCAAGGGTGGCGGAGGCAAGAGGCGGTGGCGAGGGTCGCCGTGAGGTTGAGATGGGGGTGCGCACAAGGGGAGGAGACGCGACAGGAGAGCTTTCCGACATGGGAGTCGAGGTCTTTTCCTAGTGGAAACAGTGTGGATTGGAACAGAAAATCTATGTCTTGTAGGCATCCAAACAGACATGCTGGCTAGCCCGAGGAAACTTGCCCCCTGGGGTTCCATCCCTGGGAATTGGTTGGGATCCCGGTCGGGATTGAAGTTCCCAAACAAACCCTTACTGTTACAAGTGTGTGATTTCAAACTTGGAGTGAAATCTGCGGAACTTGCGCAATTTTCCCTTTTATTCTCTAATGAACCAGCAAAACTAAACGTCCCTGCTTTAGTCAGTAGGACCAAACAAACTGCGCCATAAGCCATTTCCTAAAATTAATTTTGACAATATGTGTTAATATTTACAAAGGAATATATTACATCAATAGGACAGTTTAGACATTTTGAATCACTTCAAAAGTAATGGCATAAATTACATGCTAGGCTCAATCTTACACTCTTATCTACCTTCAATAACCAACCAGGAAATGTAATCTAGGAAGACAACAAAACTGACAATAGTGTAGAAGTAGAACGGATAATTAAGAAAATATTCCAGTGAAATGGTAATGCTCAATGTACAGCTTCTAGTTAACCCAGCAACTAATTATTTAGCCAAGATAAATAAAATGGTGAATCACGAGTTATTGGACCGAAAAGTTCGAGTGAAATGCTACACCAGGAAGAACTATACAATTGTACTGGAATGATGTTAACCAATATGATTGACAGATATCTATTTCACACACTGCAGATGGCATAAGCCATCTCAAATTGCCATAGAAGGCTTTTGCCCATTCATAAATCATAACCATCAGGATATGGCTCTCCAACCAGTTCTACTGAGCCTGTAGGCCTCTCAATTTGTCCAGTCCTGTTACTACGAACTTGGCAGTTCTAAGTAGACAAGCTTGCAATGCCAGCAGATTACACCACACATAAGCAAACTAAACGGAGGTTAGAAAAGATCATTTATACTTCATCTATACTTGTCTACGTTTGAACTGTCGATCATTGGTCATCAGCAACTGATCCATCTCCAACACTATTAGAGACATCTGGGGGGCCGCTGGAAGAGCATCTGCTTGAACTGCTGCCTTCTGTAAGAGTGCTACCATTAATTTGCTTTATGCATTGCTTCTTCTTTTTCAAGTCAGAAGAGGAATCCTGTGATAATGACATAACACCCATTAAAAAATTGACTCTCTTTTGTTCTTTCATCTAATTTGCACACAAAAAAGGTAAAAAATAACAAGAAATGTATTTCCTCACTATTTTCTGTAGTTTTAAACAAATCAAATCAATAACATAAACAGCTACGACAGATTCACATACTGATCATTTATAGTGAAACTGAGTAATGGATGACCCTTACCTTGTTAGCAATCTCTGAATGTGAAGGAGCTGAGGAACCAGGAGTTTTTAGTTCCAGGTCAGTTGCAACGTCACCAAAATCATCACTTCTCCCTGCGCAGCTTGCTTGCTGCAGTGTGGATGACTTGCTTCTACAGTCTTGTGCAGGAGAGTGAGATCGATTACTACTTGAATGTGGAATTGGAGTATTAAATTGGTTAGATGGTTGATCAGTAGGAGGATGACAGGGTTGAGCGTATGCCATGTAAGGGGTGCATGGATTGGGCATGGTTCCAGATGTTTGATTTCGGAAGTAGGGATATGCCTGAAGCTGTGGATGCATAGGTACAGCACCAGAGGGTATAGGAACTGGGACTGGGAAGGGATATGGTGGAGGTGGACCCATGACTACAGAAGGCTCCATTCCAGCCCATGGGTACAACACTCGCATTCTTTGCTGATACTGCGTATTGAAATTATCAACCTCAGACTTCAGTGAAGCTTTCTCATCTCTAAGCTCATTCTTTTCTTGAGTCAACTACAGGAATCAGTAAAAAAATGTTATTTATATGTTTGAATTCCTCGGTGGCTGACCTGCTTCTTTACACTAATATTATGAGGCTACCTCGTGTGCTTCTTCAGAGAGCGACGAGTATTCAGCTTTAAGCTTGTTCACTTGAGAAGTCAAATCTTTCAGCATCTGGATTGCATCACCAAGAATAGTTGCCTTATCGTTCCTAGGCCGATCTGGATCTGTATAATGGAATATGTAGCTGACATGAGGTGATTAGAAAGTTACAGCACCAATTCTAGCACTTCTGAAATCGCATAGATGCAGCTAGTAAAAGGAGCACAAGCAATTTTCAAGTGTTTATTTCGTCTTAATTACACTGAAGCTATCAAAATTACATCCATACAAAGGGGAAGGATTCACATCATGAAGCCCAAAGAAACCACATGGTTTCTTAATTTTGCATCAAGTAACTACATTTCCTTTGCAGGATTTCAAAATCAGGTTGTAGAGTAGTTTCCAAAGATTAACCTTTGTCAATTGCTGGTGTAACCAGTCTGGACACGACGACTGACTATAGGCTTAAAAATCAAGGACACTGGCAGACAAAACTCAGCCAAGAACTGGAGAGCTTCCAACAAAAAGTGGTCAAGAAACAGTAATATCGATATTTTCCAAGTTTTTAGGCATTTCTTCATAAATTTTGTTAATGGTTACTTGGAGTTAGCTATTCAAGAACAACCAAACCTGTTCATAAAACGCTCACAATTGGCATTCAATCACCAAAAATACAACAGTACCTCAAATAGTAAACGATGCAGACAATGTGGTGCCAGCCTTAGCTGGTTTGCCAAATTACCAGTAATAATTGTTCTCTAAAAGACCAGTAGTAAGCAAGCTAAAAGCAGTAAGCTTAAAGCGAGTCATATAGTCGTTGTCATGAAGAGAATAAAAAATGTTCGGCAACTTCACGAAATTCAGTATTTTTTAATTCACAGGATGGAGAGCAGAAAGGGCAAAGTAGGGAGTGAGTTCCAAATGTCTAAATTGCTGCTGAGCAGGTGATTAGAAGAGCCTAACTAGTTAGATGCCATTTCTAAAATGCAGTACAATGGTATGGGAGCTCCAAGCCTCCAGCCCTACTGCACAATGCTTGCATAACAACTATGCAGGGATCTGTGTTGTATATAGAGGGGTTACTTAAAATCAATGTGCATGTGCGCACAATATTAACACACAAATGTAGTCAATGGACAGGTTATTGAATATCATGCATATAAGTTCCACATTTATCATATTAGCTGTTATATTTATTTAGCATGAAACGAGAACATGAAGTAGGGGCACACTACCATCATGCAGTTGTCCTGATTACTGACTACTGAACAATGTTACTGTTTTACAGAGAACTACTTGGAATGAAATTATAGATGCCAAATAATTTAGTGAGAAGTGCTCCTGTTGAAATCGATTTAAGTGACAGTATGAAATGCAACAAAAACTCTGAATTGGAGCAAAAAAAAAAAGTATCATAACCACTCTAGCCCTAGTCCAGGGATAAGTTTAACTTTTCAAAGGGTAAGACGGCTAAATAAAGAAATTGTCAAAAAAGCCATATCAAGTTCTTGAAAACCTTTTTTCGAACAATAGGTCTATAAGTGGAACATGATAGGAGCTTCATGGTACAACATCAGTAATAGTTCAGTCTCAATCAAGTTCTGCTAGCACCAACAGTTTCAAGGTTGATGATTGGCTATGGTTTGACTATAATAAGAAATTTTAATTTCATCTCCTAGAGCAAGCTGACAGCATAGCACTTCCATATCCAGTGCTATGAAAATTTTCCAAGTAAACTATGATGATCTACTTATTCTATGAGACTTATTTTTGGTAGCAATATGCAATATAATTTTCTAATATACCTTGAAATACTATACTAAATATTACTTTTCCACAGCCTTAAAGTGGAACTGTATCTCTTATTTCTTTTCAAATCTGAACAGGTCCGTGTGGCTGTGGACACATCACGCATACACCCTGAGTAGGGTGATGTTGGTTGCAATGATAGTTAAGGTTCGTCATGATAAAACAGTACAAAATCGTATCCAAAAAACTAACATTGGTTCACATTTCTGATCAACTGATCTGACAAAAAATTTATGGATCATCGTACAGTTTCCATTCCACCAACTACATAGTCACATGCAAAATTATATTTTTTCTGTGATTAACATTAACATATCACGAGATATTTTCTCACTTGTATGGATAGATGTTAGTTGGAACTTGGAACTTAAATGTCTTATAGTCCGACGCGCCCACTTGCCCTCATCGAACAACACACCCTTTACACTGTCTGCAATACAGCTTTGTTTCCAGCAAACCCAGTAAATAAACATCTCTATATATGTACAAGGGTACACCTAAGAATTCTAACAGAGCTGTCGCACCAACAAGGGTTAAGTTCCTACTGGGAACAGGCCAGTTTGCAGCAACCATGGGGAACCAATGTTGTTACTTCCAGTAAGACCAGAATTGAGGTGTTTTCTGATTTCAATTGGGTATTTGTGTACTAGTAATGATTCAATATATTAGAAACATATAAACTTCAAAAAAAAGGCAAAATCAAGAAAAGATTGGTAGGGGTAAAATAGAGAACTTGCCAGTTCTTCGAGGGGAAGGGGGTTGAATAGGGAAAAAAACGAATTCCAAACCCTGACACCAAACATGACATCTCTCTTTCTTTTTTTTTTTTTTTTTTTGAGGAAACGGCAAGCTGCCATTATTTCATTAAAGAAGGGGTTAACAAAATTGCTGTATCAGTTCCTTGACCGGAAAACAATAAACCAAAAACCGCAAACCCATCTAGCTAAGGTATTATATCACATCAACCCAAACTGAGAGTTAATCGGGTGTCATGTGTTAAACAGGGGTTGAACCTCAAAGTGGAAACACAGAAATGAACTTCCACCATCGCTAGGACCTCATAAGTTCATAATAAGGTTTTCTCAAGACAAGTATTTCCAACACCAAGCATTAGATATGGTAACTTTGTTTATTCTTGCTAATCTGGCATAGTCAAAATGCTAAGGAACTAAAATGTTCTTGTAGAGGTCCATAACTTGACAGTATATATATTTCCATCAGAAGATTCAGAACCCATAGAAGCAACAAGAGCCAAGAAAATCCGTGGGCGTCCTACAAGGAGCAATTGTGAAGTTATCTGCTTGAGACAAAGAATTGCATCATACCAAGTGCAGTTCCCAATTCCAGGAACTGCTCATTTAATTTATCTCTTCGCATTTTCTCACGATCAGCCTTTTGAACCTTACGTACAGCAATGGAACCCTGGGCTTTGCATTCTGTCCTTTGACTGAACAAAAGAAGGAACAGCTGTTGTCAGCACATGTCATATCAGATGTATGAGTAGCAATTATTTTGCATAAAATCACATAAACACACAGTAAATTATACTGTTGATCTCCAAGACCACTTTGTTCATGGACAATGCTTTCACTCAAGCATGTCTTATCTTGGTGCCCACAAACCCTATGCACCAAGATATACTTCTTGATATAAGCGCTATGCAAGGAATATCAAGGGATAAACCCAACGCACCATCGAAATCGTTTTCCCAACATTAAAGAAATCCGCCAAATTGGACGATCGGGGATAGAAAGCTGCTCGATTTGCATCATCAAATTAACATTACAGAATCCGCCTAATCCCACATCCCTCCAGAATTCTTCATATTTGAGCACGACGCGGCTAACAATTCCCATCAACCCGGCTCCCAACCGGAACCCAACTAAAAAATTGTAACGCAAGAGTAGGGAAGTTGTCGTAATTGATTCAGAAAAAGCAAAATTGAAGAACCAAGAAGTGGTGTGCGCGAGGCGACCTGGCGTCGGCAGGGCACGCGCCGTCGCGTGGGTGGAAGAATCCGTCCTCCTGCGGCTGGTGGCTGCGCGGATCCATGGTACTACGGGGGTGTAGGCGGAGGCGCGTGGTCGCCTCCCTCCCGTGGCGTGCAAGCAGGGAGCAGAGGATGGATAGTGGGCGGGGAGGCCTGCCTCGTGCTCCACACGAGGACGGGTTATCATCGATTTTTTTTTTCTTCTTCTTCTATTCGAAAGGTACGACAAAGTGTATCACTATATATTTTTTTGTTATTTTTAACCTTCTCTCCTCTCCTCTACTGGGTGACTTGACCGTGCTACTGGCCTTTTCTTCTGATCCATACCTTGTTGCGTCAAGCTGTCAACACCACACTGCATCCTTTTGGCTTCTGATCAAGTGAAATAGAAAAGACAGCAATGTCTGACAGGCTGAGAAAGACGGCTTGTCCACATCTGATTTATTAGGTGGTGTTGAGCGGAGAAACTAGAAATCTCCGCGCAGCGTTGAACAAAAGCGATTTTGGTCACGATCGAAAAAGATGGTTGTATTTGCAGTGTTGCGATTGTTACGAAACTGTAATCTACAGTAAAATGATAGACTTATAATATATGTAGCTGAATAATATAATCATGAGCAACAGATGGGTGTTACAGTACATAATGAACTACAAAAGGAGAATATGATGTTAGTTTATACCTGTTTGGGAGCAGATGGAGTGTCGAAAAGCCTTTTGCGAGTGAAAGTAAGTGCAGTATATGGCTCTTTGGTGCTGATAGTACGAGATAGCAGCGAGTCTACGATAAGTACACTGGTAGAAACGATAAGTACTACAGCAGTAATCTATAAAGTGCTATGAAGAGGACATACCTTTGTTGTTTTTCTGCCTCGTCGCTACGTATCTGCTGTGGAGGGGGCGGTGTCTGCTGCGATAGCTGAATACACAACGAAATTGACAGTGTGAGAGAGAGAAACCAATGAAAACACGTTTAATAAGTAAATAATAAGAAGCACAATCTATTACAAACAATAATGTATGTATTAATTTTAAGGCATATTAATCACGGACAATATTTTTCTATATCAACAGACCAACTTGCCTTCGAAGAGATTGAACATGGCTGATGGTCTCATCCAGCAGCAGTGTTGTTCCTGATACCTGATACAACCCACAAACTAAAAATTCTCCGTTGATTAAGTAAATTACTTCCCATGAGTTATTCCAACGAAAGGTTGTCTGATTACCTAAAGTGACGGGATACATTTTCCAAAAAATACGAAAGTAAGAAAAAGGTTCAACTGAAATAAATAGGCATACTCTGACAAACAAATATTCTGTCATCCATCGAACAAAAACCAGAAACTTAAATCGGAGAAATAAGTAATCGGACTCAAAAGAAACATCACGACAGCCAAAAACAAGTCAAACGCAAAGGCAAAAACTCGAGGCAAACAAAATACGCACAGATCCATGGATAAAGACCCCTCGGGTGCACAAAATAAACAGAACCGTCCCCAGAAACATGTGCAACCGATAGGGGGGAATGGGAGATGGGTAGTGGAGAGAGGCGGCAAGTGAGGGAGGGGGATGGGGAGGGGAGGTGGAGGAGCGGGAGGAGGAGCGCAGAGCAGGAAAGAAGCGGCGAGGGAGCGGTGGTGCCAGTAAAGAGAGGCGGTAAGGGAGGTAGAGGAATGGGAAGGGGAGGAGGAGGGTAGAGCAGGGAGGAGGCAGCGACGAGGTGGGAGGTAGGGAGGGAGCAACAACGCCAATGGGGAGGGGCGGCAGGAAAGACGGAGGGACGGGAAGGGAAGACAGAGGAGAGGGAGAAGCAGGGCCGAGCAGGGAGGAGGCGGCCGTCGTGGGAGGCGTGGGAGGGGAACAGGAAAAGTGGTGTGGAGATGGTGTGGGCGCGAGGAGAGGAGGAAGAACGGAAGAGGCTTGATGGGAAGACGGAGGACCAACACGATGTGCCCACGTGTAGCGAGCTGAGCCAGCGCGCACCGAGCAAGTCCAGATCCAATCGGACGAACGTGGACCTGATCGGCGAATTCAACGGGCCAAAAAAGGACTAACGTAGCCACCCTGGCTGCGTTTCAAGTGAACCCGCTTTTATATAGAAGGATTGGGGAATGAACAAAGGAGTTGAGGTGTGTTGCTGAAGCTTGGTCGGAGATGCTATCAATGGTAGAAGCTTAATGGCGATCGGAGTATATCTTTACTAATATAAAAAAATGAGTTGGTGGTCGTCCGTTCTCCCCTTCACGCAAATAATACATGTCGATGTGTGGGCCTCGCGTCCATAAAACTCCCTTCCTATAAAAACCCAAAAAACATTAGAAAAATCTGTTGCAAACAAATTATTTTTTTGGCTGCATACCTCCTTCAAAAGTGCTAACTAAAAAACAAATCCAAAGAAAAAGGGCAATACAAAACCAGGAGATGAGAAAAATTGAGGTGGATGAGATGAATATTGCTACCAATGACATGATGAATATCTAAGGGGCTCTATAGGAGTAGTTTTAATTTTGTGTTCCTTATCATCTCGTAGAATGTGAATCAAGTATGGTACAAAAATGTATCTGATGATGGCTGTTATGTATGCACTGAAATGAAAAGTAACAATCTCAGTTTCAATAAAAGGTTGGAACTGGGTCATCGTTTGATGTCATGTTCATCCAAAAAAATTGTTCTACCTTTATCACGTCTTTCTTAACACCAACGCAATATTTATGCACAGAAGTAGCATTGTGTTATCAATCTTTTTTTCATTGCAATGCATGGGCCTTCAGGTAGATATAAAAGAAGGACTTGATGGTAGTGGTGAGTTTTCCATCTACCCTCTATGAGTTGGTGGGATCTTTTATAGATAAATATGTGCACACATATATAAGATACTTGAATTACCTTCTCTGGATAATTAGATTATATGTGTTTGTGGTTTGTGATAAGATTCTACAGGGCTTGTTGAATGGATGAAAATTATGTACAAAACTTTCATTTGTAGGGATAATTACTTATGTATATTTGTTTTCTAAGTTCATAACTGACGAGGATATATAAATCCTCATTTAATTATTTATCCGTAATCCTTATTATGGATAATGACGTCATTATATGGTTCTTGAGTATACCCCTTAATGTTCACAAGGGAGAAGCTGGAGTCGTAAGATATTTTACAACCACCTCATGATCATAAGTTCTTCTATGATCATCTCATGGTCGTAAGTCCTTCTACGACTAGGTCAGCAACGACCACCTTATAGTCTTAAGTTCTTCTACGACCAGGTCAGCTACGACCACCTTATAGTTGTAAGTTCTTCTACGACTAGCACGTGATCGTAAGCTCTTCGCGATCACCTCATGGTCGTAAATCTTTCTCTGACGGGTCGATTACCACCTTATAATCGATTGAGCTTATAGACAAGCAGGCCCAATTAATTAGGACATCTAAATAGTCAGTATAAGCTAATATTCTCCAGAATAACTGCACGATTAATCTCTTTGTCCTAGCGATAACTGTCTGGCGACGTGGGAACGTTACTTCTCCAACAGTAATCTCCGGTAACTATGCCATCATTTGAAGCATTGATCGCCCTTGAAATTTGGAGAAATGGTCGCCCACTTCGAGCATGCTATAAAAGGAGGAATCACCATATGGGAGAGAGAGAGGAAAAAAGACACGACTAGGAGCACAAGATATTGCATTTTAGTCTTTCTCTTAATCTGTAACCAGCATACTCAATATAGTCACACAGAAGTAGGGTTGTTATTCTCCCCAGAGAAGGCCCGAACATGTATAAAAATCAATGTGTCATTCTCTCTGCGTGATTTGAGTCTTGGAGACCCCCCGAATCAAACAATCATTACATAAGTTCGGTTCTAAAACACTGGCAGTTGGCGTCGACTGTGGGGATCTTTTGGTCATCAGGTTTCCTTCGTTTTCTTCCAAGTCTGATGCTTCCATGGCAGGAGAAAGGAATGAGGAGAACTGGTTCGACTTGGCTGATTACGCGGATATCAACATGGATGCCGGCTTCGACTACGAGCCAAGTATTGTATCATCCGATGGTGATGTCGTCTCCAGAGATCATTCTCTAGGAGACCATACCACCAATGGAGTTGAGGAAGGATCCTTATCCCCCACAATGTTACGTCCAAATGGGGAACCAACTTCCTCAAAGGGCATGGGTCAATCCGACCACAATCAGGACTGCCTCAAGGAAGACCCAAGACATGGCGAGCCCCCCTCCAAATGTTCAAGTCCTCCTAAGACAGTCTGACCTGGCATGGCAAGTCCTGGAAGTCGTCATTCCAGAGCTTCATCAACACTTGGTGGTACTGTCTCTCCGGTTAGCTCCACAGAGGATGGGGTCGAACATGCTTTTCCTGCGAGTTCGACCATCCCATCGCAGGGCTCATTTGCGAATGGAGACGGTTATAACCTATAATTCCCCTTCCTGGAGGGGTTTTCTCCAAGTCGCCAGACGGTGTCTTTCGACTACTCCTCAAGCGAGAAGGCCTTAAGTGCAACTGGAGGTCTTCGTCCTTCTCTCAGGTGATTATCACTCTCCTAGACATAGGACTGGGGACACTCCCCAACGATCACACATTGCGACCACTCGTGGCAATGGTAAAGACACCTCCGGTGATGAACAGGGTCAACACTCTGATGAGCGTGCAAAAAATCCTCGAGATAATCACACTTCATTGAGGCAAACTCAAGGATCAGACATGGATGATCCTGAGACAACTCGATAGAGAAGAATAGCAGCCAGAGAAATCTGCCTAAGCGCTTTCAGTACCAGTCAGAGAAAGTTCAGGAATTCCAACATATCAACAATCTACTCGAGAACCCAACTCGAGCGCTTGCCCGAGCGCCTAGCTACGACCTCTTCGCGCAGGAGATCACACGAAGACTTCGAAGTGTGTAAGATCGAGGAGGCTGACTAGAGGGGGTGAATAGGCGGTTTTAAAATCTTTTGGCTAAAATCGAGTTTTATGCAGAATTGTAAATTAATTCAGTTTTGCTCCATAAAAACCTAAATCAACTGGTTTCGACTAAGTGTACTAACAATCAAAGACTACTGATAATTATAGCAATCATACAAATACAAGTAAGCAATTTAATTCTATGAATATAAATTGCAATATAGTAAAGCACAAGAGGAACAAACCACAGGGACACAATGATATTTTATCATGGTGTTCGGAGACTTGTCGGTCTCCCCTAATCCATGTTGAGGTAAGCCCAAACTAATTGGACCGGCTCCACAAATTAAGCCAACACCTCCGATGTAAGTCCAACCACTTGGACCGACTCCAACACTAACCAACACCTCGATACACTCGGGGTTGCACTTCCTCCACTCCAGAGATGGCGAGTACCAAACCACTCACAACTACGCGGGCCTTCATACAACCTTCTTTGAGAAGATCACCGACGTAACTCCTCTAAGCTGTCTAGGTGTCGGCAAACACCAGGAGTAACAAGTCGAAGACGCTCGCTTGAACAAATCAAGTGTCTAAGCTCAATTGGATACACAATCCACTACCTAATGCAACACATGCACTTAGGGTTTACTCTCTAAGCTCACTTAGTGCAACATATGCACATAAGAGTGTAGAGGCTTGTTCTTTGCTCAGAGAAATGAATATGGCACCAGCAACCTTCCCCACAACTGGCCACAAGGGGTATATATGCCCACACAAGGAAAACTAGCCGTTGGAGGAAAGATTCCAAAAACAGGGATAAACGGGTCTAACCTCCAACTAATGGCCGATCAGACCACCCGAGCTCCAACGACTATAAAACTAGTCGTTGGACGCACTTCCAGTCTGACCGCCAACCAATGGCCGGTCAGACCGCCAAGGGTGCAGTCAGACCGCTCAAGGGAACAAAAGGGCATTCCATAAAAATGCCTTCTTTGGAATAAACATACTGCAAGAGACTCTGGTATTACCGCTCTCTGGTAGTTCAACTTCTTATGTGCGGTATTATCGCACAAAACCAAGGGACCGGTTAATACTGGCGGTCAAACCGCCAGTGCACAAAGATGAGTCCGAACGTTCCTTCGCCTAGTCTGAACATTCCGGTCAGACCGCCTAATGGTCTGCTGTCAAACCGCCAGAGCTCAGAGAGAGATTTTGCACTTCGCTTCAACTCAACTTTGCAAAACACATTTGTCAATTGATGCGCGATGTGAACAAGGGTTATAAGTGAGATTCTCAACAAGTTGCAAAATACATTTTTCAACTTTTAGAACCATACCACAAGGAATAAGATACGTGGGCTTAAACCATTTGCAAAACATATTCGCAAACTAAAGTCACATTCTACAAGGATTATGCATGAGCCTCGACTATTTGCAAAATATATTCATAAATATCGACAGCATGCCACAAGGAGTAGTTGCATGGACTTTAACTATTTGTAAAACATATTTACAAATTATAGTCTCATGCTACAAAGATTATGATGCATGAGCTTCAACCATTTGCAAAACACATTCGCAAAAAATAGCATCATGCGTAGATGAGTTAGAGTAAGCACAATGAGCTATCAACATATTTTAACTCAAGCTACTAGTCAAGATCCCTCTTAATAGTACAGTAACATATACTAGCAATCCGATCTCTAACCAAACACCAAGACCAGTAAAAGACTAGGAACACATCCTTAGTCTTAGCTAGTCATACCTTTACCTTAAGCATCTTCTTGAAGCTTGATAACGCACATTTTTACTTCAAGTTTGGGTTCTTGACTTTGGTAATCATCAACATATGATGATCTCCTTTACTTCAAGTTCTTAACTTGAATATGCATCAACCCATGATGCGTTCTTTCACTTGACCTCCATCAACACATGATGGGTCTTCTCTTGACTTGATCATCAACTCATGATCATCTCCTCTTCTTGAATATCATCAACACATGATGATTTTCTTTTCTTCGAGATCTTGATACACATCAACACATGATGCATCTTTTACTCCAAGCTCTTGACTTCAATATCATCAACACATGATGATCTTCTTCACTTCGGGATCTTGTCTTGAACATCATCAACACATGATGATCTTCTTCACTTCGGGATCTTGACTTGAACATCATCAATACATGATGATTTCCTTCTTCCCGAGTCTTGACTTGATGACTATCAACTCATGATGTCATCCAAAGTCTCCATCATCATGAAACATAGCCTATTCATCCAACTCATAAAAAATATTAGTTCCACAATATGATTATCATTAATTACCACAACATACCATTAACTTATAATGGTGGGACAAGATATTTCAATATTATCCTTTTTGGTACTTGATGATAACCACTTTAATTATAAATAATTGAATGTAGATAAATATGAGTATATATGAACTACACAAGTTTTATATACTCAAGGATATGTTTCAAAGTAAAAATCCCCAATATATGTGGATAAAGAAATATAGATCAATACTAATGAAACCACAAAACATAGAGTGAACTACCCCTAAATGTGTGTATACACAAATATGTAATAAACATATATGCACATTATTTAAGTTAACATTTAAGTAGAGTTCAACCTATATTTTGGATCTGAGGAATGTACCAAGATATAAGAATATAATATCGAGTGCATACCTCCATGATTTTCACATTTTTATCCAAATAAGACTACACAATAGATATATCAATAAAAGTGTTAGCTCACATATTGATTTGACATTAATCATCAAAATACTCCATTAACTCGTAATGGTGGGTCTAGATTATTCAATCTCCTGCTTTTTGGTGCTTGATGACAAATCCTTTATCAATAACAACATTTGGATATAAATCATCATAAGATAAGAATTTAAGCTATTGAACTATAAGATAAGAATTTAATATATTGAACTATATTCATGCATGTCATAAGGTGAAATCATCCAAATATTATCCCCCTTTTGGCATTAAGCACCAAAAATCCAAAATAAATCTAAAGCCAATATAGAGGTTTTGCAAAACAATGAGTTTGGCAATTGAATTCATTTTATTGTGATCATTGAAATATTTTTCCCTTTTTTTGAAGTAAGGTTTTGTTTTCAAGATATTTGAGGAAAAATGAAAATAGGTCACAAACCTATTAATCATATAACATTCTCCCCCTTAAACCAAAATAGGTCAAAAACCCCCTTGTATGGCCGAAAAGAGCAAAGTAATTTGAAATAAAGCTATATTAGAGTTTTCCAAAGGAAATGATATTTGGAATGCATTCAAGAAAACACACTTTTGAAATCTCCCAAATAAACTTTTTCAAGTGGATACCATACTCATTTTCACAAATAGGAAATCATTGAGTTTATAAACGTTCTTAAAGAAATTTTTGCAAGCAAGAACTATAGAGATAAATCTCCCCCTAAATATATGAATATAGAGATGTGAATCGAAAAACATGCATATATGAGCGTTTTATAAAATTTTGACGGAGTTTCCTCTATATAAAGAATCCAAGGAAGCATGGCACTATTTATAATCATGATTTGAATAAGCATGCAACATCAATAAGGATTTAGTCAAGAACATATCTCAGACAAGGATACAATAAGAGACATAAACCATAACATAAACATTCTATTGTTCAACATAAGAGACTGAAAGCAATTAAGACAAAAGTATCCAAGGTTCAATAAGCTTAAAAAAAGATATTAAAAGAGTGAATATTAAGCTTATCCTCACAAGACAAGGTCTATAGACCTAAATATGGAAGATAATGCAACTAAGAAGGAGGAGTGATACGAATCAACCTTGAGATAAGATTAAATCCGTGAATAAGCCCGATCTTTCACGGTGTAACCAACAAACAACAGCAATCCTCCCTTGTTTGCGCAGCACCAAAACTCAAAGCCCAACCCAGCTGAACAGATACAATGTAAATCACTAGCTTTCTGTTCGGCTCCAGTCAGCAGCAAGAGAACATGGAGCACTCAGCTAGCCTCAAAGCAAAACGGCACCAAGTAATTAATGCACTAGAAGTTCTCACGATAGTATATAGTAGAGCGATAAATAATTCGATATCAATGAGATTTGGGCAGCCGGATTAAAATATTCACCAACTAGTTAATGGACTCCACTCAGATGCAATCAACAATCCAGAACTTGGTATTGAAATTTCCAGAGCTTCCTTCGGCCGGCAAGAAGTGACCGAACTTGACACGCAATGTCAATTCCCAACAGCAATTCAAGAGACAACAGAAGGCTCTCTTGACTTTCCACACACTACAGATGAAGAATCAACTACTCTCCCAGTTCGGTTTGAGCCAAAGAACAGCAAGGAATAGTAGTATTCTGTAGTTAAAAAGAACTCCCGTAGCAAAGCAAATAGTAGTAAAGATAGATGGATTGGATAGATGGGTAGTTCCAATCAGCACAACACAAATATCTTTCCTCTTGTACGCACCTCAACGCCCAAAAGGAACAGAAGATCAAGATGATCAGCACTTGAAGTCAATCAAAGATCAACACCAAGTAGCAAAGGATGAAACCCTAGATGGGATTCACAAGCACGTGTATGCACTCATGGCCGCCAAACACAAGGCGTTTTCTGTTTTCTTTACTCAATCCCCAAAATCTCCTCCTTTCCATGATGTTTAGGCCCTGACTTTATAGACCACACACACACTCTATCTTAAGTTGGACTCGGAAACGAGCTAACAAAGAAACAGGCACATGCACCTCATGTCCGACATGGACAGGCACACGCACGTAATGTCCGACATGGACACATTCAAATATTAATCTCTAATAAAAGTTAAACTCCTATTTGGATTAAAAAGGAAAGCTATATTTAATAAACAACAGGAATCTGACTCAATTAATTGGAATAATATGAGAACCCACGTAGAAATAATTCTTTTTAGCTTCGTGACTTAGCTCGCCTCGGACATCCTCGCACACGTGCACAACACTGCACAAAATTGGAGTAGCACCTGGGGACGTATCATCCCCTCCCCCTTGAAGCAAAGCCGTCCTCGGCTTTGGGGTAATCTTCAAAGCTTTGTTCTTCTTTGCTGAAATTTTTGTCACTTTGATTGCATTCTCCATCATTGGTTTAAGCACATGTCGCTTCCCGTGATGCGCAAAAGAATAGGTGTTAGACCGTCCATTATGTGTAGCATTATGATCATATTGCCACGGCCTACCCAATAGCAACCCACATGCATCTATTGGCACAACATCGCAATCCACCTTGTCAACATAATCGCCAACGACGAACGGAACACACACCTTATGAGTTATTTTCAACCTCCCAGAGTTATATAACCACTCCACGTAGTGCGGTTGCGGATGCCTCCACGTGGACAGCCCCAAAGCGTACACCAAATCTTTGCTAATCACATTGGTAAAACTCCCACCGTCAATGATTAGCTTGCATACTTTCTCCTTGATCTTGCACTCCGTTTGATAAACATTCCACCGTTGCCCTTTAGCTTCAATTTCAGCACTTTGCACCTTTCGAACTAGCATATTCAAACCACTTGGAAAGGGCAAAGCATCAATATATATTCCTCTTTCAGGAGAACAAACAACGGTCTCTATTTTTTCTGACTCGTCGTGTTCAGACTCGCTACTAGAGCTCTCCGTGACATAACCTTCCCCAGTGAGCAGCACTTTTCGCGGATTTGGACAATCACGCATCATGTGTCCTCTTCCTTTGCACTTGAAGCACTCAATATTACTAGTACGAGCAGAAGAAAATGCACTAGAATCAGCTTTAGAGGCTTCTTTACCTCCATGACTCGCAGCTTTCGACACCTCCGTTGACATAGCCCCAGCTGTCCGTTGTGACGATACCACCTTGGAGCTTGCGCCAATATCATCTCCTTGCTGTTGTGGATGCCTCCACGTACTATTGTGGGTAGTGCGATTGCCACGCGCTTGGCGTTGCAAGATACGTTGTTCAGATCGCACTGCATGATGCACAAGGTCTTGTAGATTATTGTATTCCGACGACTCTGTCTTCTCTTGCACATCATCATTCAAACCCTCAAAGAAGCGAGCCATGGTCGCCTCCTCAGGTTCGTTCACGCCCGTACGAATCATGAGAATCTCCATCTCCTTGTAGTAGTCATCCACAAACAAGGAACCTTGACGAAGCCGCTGCAACTTCGTGTGCAAGGTTCGAGTGTAGTGTGCCGGCACAAACCGCCGTCTCATGTTGTTCTTCATGTGTTCCCATGTGTCAGGTCATCCTCCGGCACGACACAATTGGTTCCACCAAACAAGAGCGTATTCGGTGAACTCAATTGATGCAGAGCGTACCTTCTTCTCCTCTGTGAAGTTGTGGCTATCAAATATTTGATCTACCCGCATCTCCCACTCTAGGTACACATCCGGATCTGTATGCCCATTGAACGACGGCATGGAAATTTTTAGCCTCCCAATGCCATCGTCGTCATGGTGGCGATTCGCACCTCCACCATTGCGCTCAAAAAAATTGGGCGCGACGACCACCACGGACGATTGTTGTAGCCACGTCTTGGTTCCTGGTTGTAGTAGTTTCCACCTGTGGATATCATGGGGATATGCTCCAGATCTTAGGATGATGTGACAATTGGCAATGGCGTTAACGGTTTGTCGTTTCACGGGTTTTCGACAAAGTTTGAAGCTGTTTAGGCATTACGGGCGGGGCGGTCCGACCGCCATAGCATGGCGGTCCGCCGGTCCCAAATCGGTCGGACCGGCCATGTGCGTGATCGACCCGCCGTGACAAAAATGGTCGAGCAGTGGGCCAAAAATAGAGGGTGTAGGCAAGTGAGGGGATCCCATTGCTCTTGGTCCCATAATTTTTGGTGTCTCCAGTCAAAACTTCTATTAGTTTAAAGTTTCCAGTAGGTTTCGGATTTTCAGGGGTTGAAAATCGGCTAAGTCCTTCGGCGGTCGGACCGGCTTTGTGGTGGCGGTCCGGCCCAAGCAAGAGCGGTGGTCGAGCCAGCCACGAGTGATCGACCGGTTGTCACTGAACGTCGGCCTTCGTGGCGGCGTTGTTCGTTGGTTAGGTCAAAGTCATGAGTTTGGTGCATATGTGTTGCATGATGCATGTTTTGACTAACGTGGGTCAAGTTGTGAAGAACTTGTTCCCGGATTCGATTTGCTTGTCTATTGTTGTGCAGGTTGCTTGGTGGTCAACGACGGTCAACGGCGAGGATGATCGGGACGAGGCTTGGAGAGCGAGGTCGAACGATCGGCGATGCCGGGTGAGGTCAATGAAATCAAGTATGGTGCAGAATGGACAAGGATGACCGAGCAGACGATTCGGTCGGTTGGTTTGATCAAGCGGCGCGGGAGTCGGTGCAAGTGCCATGGTGGTTTCGGTGGGAGCCGGATGGGCGAGACTTGCCGACATGGAGAGAGCTGTTGATCAACCTACACGTGGCGGAGCATGCGAAGTGCTTCGCGCAGATGGACTCGGTCTTCGGAGAAGGACCAAGAAGGGGTATTTTGGTAATCTTACCAAATACCACCCAGGTGACCTTTGCCTACCATTGCGCAAGGCAGCGCAAAGAGAAGCGGTTTAGGTCAAGAGGTGTTGAAGACGGCGCTTTAAAATGCGTGCGTATGTGACCCGTTTGTGTTGGGCCTTAACGGGAGTCCATTTGAGTTAATCTTCTAGAAGGTCTAAGTCTCCACTATAAATAGAGGAGGGAGGTGGCTGCACCCCCTTTAAACCCTTTCATTATTGTTGAAACCCTAGTTTGGCTTAGGGAGAGGATTAGTGGAGGTTAGGGTTCTAGAGAGTTTTGATTTGATTTCGTGCTTTTGGATTGAGCTTTGTCCTCCATTGATGGAGTGGCTGTAAACCCAAACCCTATCAAATCAATCCAAAGAAAGTTTGATCAAAGATGTGTCTCTTTGCCTTTCTTCTCTCTATTTGGTGATTTTGAGTCTTTCTTTGATTCGCATGTTTTTGATTGATTTATTTACATGATCTAGCTTGCTGTGACATGTGGGAACACATCTAAGATCATCTTGATCATCAATCACCCACGAGCAAGTTTTTGGATCTAGTTTTCGTTTTGACTCGGTTTTGAACCATCCATCTCTCAAACTGAAAAAGGTCATAACTTTTCTATGGATCTCCATGATCTTCGATTGGAATAGGTTCCTAACATCCTAGAGAAGGTGTGTTCCAAGTTTCATGAAGTTTGGAGTTGTAGATCAAAAGTTAGACCTATTTGCAACTTCGTTTTTCGGGCTGATTTCACTGTTCATCAGGCTGGAGGTTAGACCGCCCCTACACAGAGGTCAGACCGCCCATGGACCGGTCAGACCACCATTAGATAGAGGTCGGACCGCCCTACACTTAGGAAATTAAGTTTTGGTTGAATTTGGTTGTTTTGCTTCGGGGTTTTGATTGGATTCAATCCTAGTCTTCCGCTGTACTGGTATATCGATCTTCATAGCTTCTATAGCTATTGGAGTGAAATTTCTATTGAATCTGATCTTGGTTGAAAAAGTGAGCGTGCTCTTATTCACCACCCCCCCTCTAGTCGCCTTTTCGGTCCAACACCACCAAAAGCACCATCTGAACGGACCTCATCAAAATTTTCATTGAAAAACTCACCCCCGATGTGATGATTGTCGTGGCGTCGATGATGGGGTGGCGGTTGCACAGGGACAGCAGCACCCCCTCTCTGTCCTAGGGCTCGCTCCAAACGTTGCAGTGAGTCAGTTATTGCAGCGAATCGAATATCATTGGCCTACCTCTGTTCAATAAACTGCACATTAATGTGATTCTCCAACCGATCAATGCGCTCTACCAACTCGACACGCATGCTGTCAATGCTTTCCTGTAGCACGTTACACCTTCCCGTAAAGTGCCGATTGGTTGCCTCAAGGCTTGCGCGGACAGCAGGCGGCATCTCCCCATCGACGTGCAACACCTCTTCATAAGCACCATGATGTGAGCCATGCACACTAGCAGCCGAATTCACCATCTCTAATAGCCTTCTAAAAAACAGTACCGTGAACAACTTGGCGCTCTGATACCACCTGATACGAATCAACCTTGAGATAAGATTAAATCCGTGAATAAGCCCGATCTTTCACGGTGTAACCAACAAACAACAGCAATCCTCCCTTGCTTGCGCAGCACCAAAACTCAAAGCCCAACCCAGCTGAACAGATACAATGTAAATCACTAGCTTTCTGTTCGGCTCCAGTCAGCAGCAAGAGAACATGGAGCACTCAGCTAGCCTCAAAGCAAAACGGCACCAAGTAATTAATGCACTAGAAGTTCTCACGGTAGTATATAGTAGAGCGATAAATAATTCGATATCAATGAGATTTGGGCAGCCGGATTAAAATATTCACCAACTAGTTAATGGACTCCACTCAGATGCAATCAACAATCCAGAACTTGGTATTGAAATTTCCAGAGCTTCCTTCGGCCGGCAAGAAGTGACCGAACTTGACACGCAATGTCAATTCCCAACAGACAATTCAAGAGACACGAAGGCTCTCTTGACTTTCCACACACTACTGGATGAAGAATCAACTACTCTCGATTCGGTTTGAGCCAAAGAACAGCAAGGAATAGTAGTATTCTGTAGTTGAAAAGAACTCCCGTAGCAAAGCAAATAGTAGTAAAGATAGATGGATTGGATAGATGGGTAGTTCCAATCAGCACAACACAAATATCTTTCCTCTTGTACGCACCTCAATGCCCAAAAGGAACAGAAGATCAAGATGATCAGCACTTGAAGTCAATCAAAGATCAACACCAAGTAGCAAAGGATGAAACCCTAGATGGGATTCACAAGCACATGTATGCACTCATGGCCGCCAAACACAAGGCGTTTTCTGTTTTCTTTACTCAATCCCCAAAATCTCCTCCTTTCCATGATGTTTAGGCCTTGACTTTATAGACCACACACACACACTCTATCTTAAGTTGGACTCGTAAACGAACTAACAAAGAAACAGGCACACACACCTCATGTCCGACATGGACAGGCACACGCACGTAATGTCCGACATGGACACATTCAAATATTAATCTCTAATAAAAGTTAAACTCCTATTTGGATTAAAAAGGAAAGCTATATTTAATAAACAACAGGAATCTGACTCAATTAATTGGAATAATATGAGAACCCACGTAGAAATAATTCTTTTTAGCTTCGTGACTTAGCTCACCTCGGACATCCTCGCACACATGCACAACACTGCGCAAAATTGGAGTAGCACCTGGGGCCGTATCAAGGAGCCTCTAACGAAGATGGATGATCACCACGCTGAGTTGAGGAGGGAGGGCGTTGACCATGTCCAAACCTCTGATAAGCCAAAGGCACTCGCTGCTGCTGATACACAGTGAGTCTCTAATCCATATGGGTGACCATCGAGTCGAAAGTAGCAAATCTCATGTTTAGTCCTACCATGGCTCTAGTCTCTGCATGCATTTGATCAAACTTCGTATCCATCCAGTCGACACTTGACTGAAGACGAGAAAGAGCTGCCGTGATAAGATGTTGCTCCTAAGGAGCCTGTTGCCCTGGATGATCTTGAGAAGACTGTAACATCCTAAATTTCTAAGCTCTTAAATCTTTTGAATAATTACTTGTTGGAAAATACAATATTTGATTTTCTATTAATTTTTATTATCTTTATTTAAAGCTTAATATAAACATTCATGTAAAAATGATTTACTGTGATTAATCCCAACATCAACAATTGTGAAAACTATTTTATTTAGATTATATGTGCTTAGATATATTTTTCAGATTTTTCTGGAATTGTTTCGAGTTTATTTTCTATTTTCTATTTTCTATTTGCATTTTCTCGATTTTCTAAAAAGAAAAATCAATTTAAATCCTTCGGAACAGTGTTGGGCTCAGTGTTGGGCTGGAGCCCAACACTGTTCCCACACGCCAGCCCATTTCCCACGTTCGCCCGCCTTTCCTCGCTCGATTAGCGTCACGTGTCCCCATCGGATGTCGCGCGTTCGCCTGCGCCCTCGCTCCCTCTGCCAGGTGGGGCCATCGACTGGTCGTCGTCTCCGCGCCTCTCTTCTTCCCTGTGCGTCGCTCGCCCTCGCCTGCCATTGCCGCCCCTTCAGAGCTTCGTTCGACAATATCACATCTGTTGAGATTTCTTCGTGCCGACCCCACCAAATCCCGGCCTTCTCTCTACCTTACCTATCCCCAACCGAATCAAACTCCGAATCGGCTTCAATCTCCTAAAATCACAGAATTGCCGATCGTGGCCATCTCGGACTCAAATTGGGGATCGCCGCTGTCCACTCAAGCTGCTCGCAAGTGCACCATCAGGTTCACAATAGCATTTGCTATCTGTTGGTACCCTTCGTCGCCGGTGAAGCGCCGCCGATCGCCGGCGACCATCGGGCTCCGAGCGCCGCCCTCGCCACCATGTCCCCGTCAGCGCCACCTCAACCGCCACGTCAGCCTCTGTGCTTGTGTGTCATCTACGCGGCGCCCGATCATCGCCGCGTGGCCCAGTCTACCGTGCCAGCAGTCCCTCGGCTCGGTGAACTCAGTTCACCGTGAGTCGAGAGGCTAACATGTGGGGCTCACATGTCAGAATTTCTTTTAATTATTTCTTTTTTCGGAAATCCTTCGCTGACGCAAGCATTGCACAATAATCCAATTTCCTTTATAAAAACAATTCAGAAATTAAATTAAAGTCCAAAAATTAGGGTTTTAATTATTTCCAATCTTCTAAATCCCATAACTTTTGCATCCGAACTCCGATTGAGCCCATCCAAATTTCTAAATTCATATAAATTCAAGCTCTATTTAATGGTGAATTTTATTTGATTTTCGGAGTTTGTTTTGCCTCTATTATTTATTTATTTTTGTTTCTCTTGCCTCATTTGCGAGTAGACGTCGGCACTTCAGGAAATTTTGGAGAAGAAGGAGCACCTCAAGATCAAGACCAATACCTAGACTTATTTCAAAGCAAGTTATACGTTTGATCATGTTGCACCTAGTTTTCAAATTACCTTGTTTTAAATTATTGCATTTTATTTTAAATATTTATTTAAATGCTTTAGGGTGTAGTTATTAATCCAAATTGCTATGTCCACTTTGTCAATTATATGTCATATTCTTTTGTGATGAACCTCGGAGGTCTTGATTTTGCCCAATCTTTCGATGAGAAGATAAATTCGGTAGAAGTCGCTCAACTCTCAAGATCCTGTCTACGAACTTGCAAGTCCCGAAACCACGCAATCGCTGAACTGTTTGATAAGTCGTTATCAACTATGCACAAATACCCTGATGACCTGATCACGAAAATCAATTCCTGCATACACCGAAGAAGCACGCAAGAACAAGGTAAAACGCAATCTGAATTACAAATATATGATTGAGTTCAAAAGGTGGGATTCCGCAGAGGTCCTTTACGGTTGGTCTAGTTGACACAAGCGAAGAACGAGAGTTTTCACAATGGAAGAACTAATCAAACGAAATCCCAGGAAACTAGAGGGGTGCGACCTCCTTATATAGGGAAGTGGAAGCCGCACATAGCTAACAAAATAGGGGGTTCATGGAGGGTTTACTATTCATGTGAATAGTATGGGCTTTCTTGGGAGGCCGACTAGCGTGTGGGCTAATTCCGGTACGATTACAAGGCCTAAATTGGCCCAAATAAGTGATATAGCACCTTCTTTTGATGATTCCAAAGTTTATAGAAGGAATTTGGAGGTGAGGCTAGATCCGTTGGAAAGGTCTCGTAGTAAGCTTTCCAACAAGCCTAAGAACACCCGAATCGGTCTCCATTTGCAAAAGTCATGTGCGTTTAAAGTTGGTGCTGTCTCCGGATGCTGAATTGGATTCCAAAACGTGTCCAGCTCGAACTCTTGCTTATCTTGGACAAAAAGTGTTATGATGCTGCATAAATATACATTTTCATCATTAGGTAGCATCATATAGTTCATGTAATATAAATACACTCCTAAAAACGAGCTCACCTGATAATTTAAGTGAAGCGTACGAGCTCTTGTAATTCGAATAGCAAGCATAGCAAATATGGTTGTATCCATAGGAGTCATGTTCTCATCATCCTCCCCTTCTTGAAAACAAAATCGTCATCGGCTTTTGATAAGCTAAAAATAGGGTAACAAAGAAGACAAGGTGTATGCATGGTATATGTATATGTCATCTGTTTTAACGGTTCTTCGTTGTTGCACAATTAATGTTATAAAACAACAGCGATCATAAAAGCTCATTGTATTATTAGCCCAAGAATAATCATATATGTTAATGAGCAAAATAAAATTTCTCACACAACAATTATTGTAACTAGTTTTGCAAATGTAAGTGAAGCATTTATACAATTCAAATCTCTGAAGTTGTAAACTTGTTGTGGTAGCACATATGTGCAAATCTACAACCTTTGGAATCAAACAAAGTTCATCCATATAATCATATTTCAATTGAATGTTAGCAAATTCATCTAGCAAGGATGAAAAGATTTAAAAGTTCTTCCATACTTCAACATCATTATTCAAATTATCAAAATAGATGGTGCAATAAGAGATGGACACATAGACATTGGATGATCACTAAAGTTTATTTTTTATCTCATAATGAACAAGATTCGGCACACAAGAATTGTTATTCAAAATAGTAAGCTTCAATTCATCTATGTGATCACAAGTTATGCATATTCGATACACATGAAATTGATTGTCTACACCATAATCTCCAATCAAATTAAATTTATATCCAGGGTTGTACGCACTAGACAAGGATTTCAAACATGTGATTTTAGAAACTTTATCCATAGCACGTGACAATTTCATCGGGGGCTTCAACATAATGTAACATAAAGAATGAGTAGGAGAAAATCTATTCAAAACTTCTTTATGTCGAACCAATTCCACATGATCATTATATGTGATTGACTCATCATATGAATTAGTCAAAACAACAGGCAATTCAATTATGTTATCACATGGTGTAGTCAAGTCAACAGGTAAATCAATAAGTTTATCACTTGGTGCACTAAAATCAATGCAGCCTGAATTCTCTTCGTGAAACATGTGCATATCAGAATTGTTTTCCACTAATTTTTGCTCTAAAATAGCATGAGCAGTGGACAATTGTAGTTCTTCACAAGCATACTCACCTTGAGTGATGATAGCACCATGATCTTTATCTTTTTGGCTCTCCTCAGATGATGTAGGTGCATCTATCTCCTCATTTTCCTTCTCAACCAATGGAGTCGATGGTTCAATCAGCTCATTCTCCTCTTCAGCATGGTTCTCAACTTTCTGCATGTTATTAGTCATAGAAAAAGATACAAACACAGGTTTGTTCTCATGTTTCCTAACATCAAGCATTCTCAATTTCTCCTTAATCTGACTTCAACCTTACATGCAAGTATAAACAAATGAGAGAGAGAAATATATTCTTTGTGAACAAGAAGGTCCTGAATTTCTTGATTAAGCCTACTTAAGAATCTATTCTCTATAGTTTCAGCATATTCCTCTAAGCCACAACGCAACAAACGATTTTTTAATTCATGATAGTATGCCCTCACAGTTCTACTACGTTATTTTAAGCATTGCAATTTAGCTAGCAAATATTTAGGAACAAATTCATCTCTCAAAAGTTTCTTTAATGCATGCCAAGTTTGAGGCACACTTCGATGTCTACGTAAATACTTCCACCAAAGCGTTACATCCTCAACAAAAACACTAGTGGCAGCTCTAATCTTTTTCCTATCAGACCATTCATAATATTCAAACTCTTTATCTAAAGCAATCTCCCAGTCAACGTAGGTATCAAGATCAAATTTACCAGCAAAGGATGGCAAAGTGATTTTAGTTTTACAGGATGTACTATCACAATCATATACCTCCTGTGGTGAAGAAGCTTGTCTCAAACGTGCATCTTCCTTGTGAACTTTCTTACACTCCCATTCAATGGCTCGAAGAAGACGTGGATCTAACTCGTAATCATCCCGTGAACCAGCCATGGTTAGTAAAAAACAAGAAAACAAATCACAAGTATATGCTCCTATCAACTACTAGGTTTTGGCATTTCAACAGTTGCTCTCTCACAATGCCTTACCAAGTTCTTACTAGTTCTTACCAATGCAGCAAGGAAGTGGTACAACCGGTGGCTGGTTCGTGATACTCTCACTTGCGATTAACCCAATGATTACAATGAACGGAACCTGCTGAGTTAGTAGGAAGTGGGGCTCGGAAGGCTTCAATATGGTAGTAAGGATCAGCAATAATCAAATCAATTAATGCAAGTTAAAAAATTGTTCAAAGTACTAGTCAATATTGCTGATCCTAGGCTAGAAGGAGCTAGCTAATCAAAGCCTACTGTAAGATCGAGGTGGCCGACTAGAGGGGAGTGAATAGGCGGTTTTAAAAAATTCTTTCGCGCTATAACCAATATATAATGCGGAAGCTAATAATGAATTGATTTTCCACAATTAAAACCTAAATCAACTATGCTCAACTAAGTGCACCAACAATATGAGAGAGCAATCATACAATGATATATAAGCAATTAAAGCATGTAATGTAAATTACTCAAAGTAAAGCACAAGATAAAACAAGATGACATGATTATATTTTACTGTGGTGTTCGGAGACTTGCCGGTCTCCCCTAATCCACGTTGAGGTAAGCCCAACCACATTGGACCGGCTCCACTAATTAAGCCAACACCTCCGAGGTAAGTCCAATCACTTGGACCGGTTCCAAACCGAGCCAACACCTCACTCCACTATGGCTGCTCTTCCTCCACTCCGGAGATGGCAAGCACCAAACCACTCACAAACACACCGGGCCTTCTCACAAGCTTCTTTGAGAAATGTAGTACCCTGGAATTTAATCGGGTAAATAGACAGCTAGTCGGGAGAAGAAAGAACAATAAAAAAGGGAAAATTCCTGGAAGAAAATGGGTTTTCGCATATTTTCGCCAACCTAGGCCACGGGCCACCGCCCAGGAGGCCCAAGAGGGGAGGCCGGCCTAGGGGGGGTCGGCCAAGAGAGGGGGGGTGCCCCAAACCCTAGCCACCCCCCACTCTCCTCTCTTCCCCCCCCCAAGCCGCCACCCCCTCTCCCCATTGCTTCTCCCCTGTGCCACCACCTCCCCAGCAGCACCACCTCCCTCCCCGGCGAAGATCCTTGCTGTGGTTCATTGGAGGACGAGGAGACCGCCGTTGGAGTGCCGGCCAAGACGAGGTAGCAGATCGGTGTTGTTCAGTGCTGTTTCTCATCGGTTTTGGGTAAGATCCGTACATTTTATGATCTGATCGCCTGTTAGACAGTTGTAGCCCTCCGTTTTAGCTTTCTTTGGGCACTGAGATCACCTAATTTGGACCTACGGTTTAGGAGTTATGGTAGTTTTACCGCGACTGACCAGGAGAGCTGACGAGATTTGGCAGATTGTCTTGTCTGGCCATTATGAATTATTTAGAGGCCAAATTATAAAATACACCTCAAATGAATATTGTAGAGGATTCAGTAAGATTTCTAAGTTGATAAAGAACACAATTTTTAGAGTTGGCAATAAAAATTTATGAAATTTTTACCGCCGCCGTTTTGCTGACTATCAGATTGCAGAGACAGATAATTTACCTGAATATAATAATTAGTAGGAGGCCGAATCAGGAGACTTGTCCAACTAGACTATTGTATCTGGTTTTGTCCCGATTCCAGAGAGTCTAAGATCACCTCGTTCCGAGTTCGGTACCAAAAGTTATGGTGGTTTTAGTACTCTGTCTAGAGAACCCAACGTGAAATTGATATTTTATTAACTGACCTGGTAAGGGTATTATTTGGCCAACTCAGTAAGGCTCACCAACTATACTTAGTTGGAGAATTTAATTACCTTTCCAGAAAGTCTAAGAACATCTTATTTGAACTCATGTACCAATATATATGGATTTTTGAAGTTGACTATCCACCGAGGGGACAGATCGACGTTTATGAATTTAGGGACGGGATCGAGTTAGATGTTTTGCGAGTTCATGGTTGTTGTTATATAGTTTGTTTTGGTCCGTAGCTGTGTCTTAGCATGTGTTGTAATTATTATTGGTGGTGGGTGATGCAGTAGGCGGCACTTATACAGAGATCCTCGTTCTCTCGTGGTTAAGGCAAGTATAATGATGAATATAATATATATTATTGAATGGCAATATTTGATATATATATATATATATTATGAGTACTTGTGTGTTCATGTTTGTGATGATGGCGTAATTGGTATTGTTCATGGTTGCTAGAGATATGAATCACGTGTTATTCATGGTTGTTGGTCTATGGTTATCAGATTTTGGAGTAAGAATAGATTATTTATATGCAATGTTGTTGTGGATGCATGTTTGTATTACTTTGGGAATTCATACATATGCATTATGTTGGTTTACTAAAGTCTTGGTCATGTGAGGACCAAGCAACTCTTGAGGTACCCGTCATGTTAATGACGGGCTAAAGGTTCCCATGCTTGAAGAGCATGGGCTCAGGTCCCCATACACATGGAGTATGGGCAAAGGTCCCTGTGCCAGATGTTACAGGCATGGGTGTGCATCGACGGATGCGCACTTTGCATTACCGGTAAAATGCAAAAGGGAAAGAGAAAGAGAAAGACCATGTTGAGCATATTGCATAGCATGCATGTGTAAAGTGATTGATATATGATTTTGTGAAGAATAGTTGATGAGTAATATGCTTGTATGTTGTCGATGTCATTTATTATATTTGCTGAGTATTTGGACTCACCTCTTGCTTTTGTTGTGCTTTTAGGTACCACTTGCAAGTACGGAATGCATGCAAGGGAGTAGAATTGCTTTGGATGTACTCACTACCATACAATCTTTTAAAGATGATTATCATTTAGGTCGTACCTTAATAATAAGCAAACTGTTTAAGAATTAATTTTGGTTATGCCTAAATGCATTGGGTTATTTGTAATAATAAGAGTGGTAAGTTTTAATTATCCTTGCTTATGCTTTAGCTGAATAGATTATTTATGAATACTTTGATGAACTTTGGATGTTGAGATATTGATAATAATGTATGCATCTATTGGAACCTCCGGTATACCTAGTTATACAAAGGAGGTTATGCCGAAATTTAGAACTATGCCTTATATTTATTGGTTATCATGTTTATTTAGTAGCATTCCAGACCCCCTGATGGTTTGGGTTTTACAAGAAGATCACCGGGCATGACGCCTCCACGCCGTCTAGGTGTCGGCAAACACCAAGAGAAACAAATCTCAATTTTCACTTGAACTAATCAAGTGTCAAACACTCACGTGGATACACAATCTACTACCTAAGGTAACAAAGCACTTAGGGTTTACTCTCCAAGCTCACCAAGTGCAACACATGCACATAAGAGAGGAGAGGCTTGCTCTTAGCTCAAGAGGCTCAAAGGATGTTCACAATATCACCAGCAACCTCTCCCAACCGGCCAAAGCTCATATATATAGCCAGACACAAAAACTAGCCGGTGGGAGAAGATTCCCACAAATCAACACAGGGCCGGTCTGACCGCCAACTAATGGCTGGTCGGACCGCCCGTGCCTTCAACTGCTATAAATCTAGCCATTGGGCCTTCGGCCGGTCGGACCGCCATGCAATGGCCGGTCTGACCTCCACCAAATCGGTCAGACCGCCGCAGCTGGCCGGTCCGACCGCCTGATGGAAATTTGGCTAAGTCCAAAAACGGGCGCTCTCTGGAATAATCGTTCCGCACCAACCCCGGAACTTCCTCCAATCGGAAGTTCCGTTTTCACAAGGGCAAAACTTCCGGACAGAGATTCCAAGTCAAAGCAAATCGGTCCGACCGCCAACATATGACCGGTTCGACCGATTTGCCACCGGTCAGACCAGTCCACACCGGCGGTCTGACCGGCAGACCACAGCAGCAAAACACATTTGCTTCACTTCAAATGGTGAAACACATTCACCCATTTGAGTACAATTCCAAGAAGGTTAAAAAATGATATTCTCAGCTAGTTGCAAAACACATTTGCCAACATTTTAGAATACTCATCACAAGGAATAATTTACATGGACTTACACCATTTGCAAAACACATTTGCAAACTTAAGTCACATGCTACAAGGGTTATGCATGAGCCTCGATTATTTGCAAAACACATTCGCAAATAAATAGCATCATACCTAGATGAGCTAGAGCAACCATATTGAGCTATCAACATATGACTAACTCAAACTACTAGTGAAGACCCCTCTTAATAGTACGACAACCTATACTAGCAATCTGGTCTTCCAACCAAACACCAAGACCAGTAAAAGACTAGGAACACATCCTTAGCCCTAGCTTGTCATACCTTTGCCTTGCATCTTCTTGAAGCTTGATGTCGCACATCATCACTTCAAGTCCGGGTCATTAACTCGATAATCATCGACACATGATGATCCTTTGCTTGACCTCCATCAACACATGATGGGTCTTCTCTTGTCTTGATGTTCAACTCATGATCATCTCTTCTTGATAAGCATCAACTCACGATGCATCCTTTACACCAAACTCTTGACTTGATGATCAACTCATGATCATCCCAAGTCTTCATCATCCTCGAACATAACCTATTCATCAAACTCATGGAAAAAGTTAGTTCCACAATATGATTATCATTAATTACCACCTCATACCATTAACACATAATGGTGGAACAAGATACCTCAATCTTTCCCTCTTTGGTAATTGATGATAACCATTTCAATCACATATAAATTGATTGATAAAAGTAACACGTTGTGAGTATATATGAACTACACAAGTTACATATACTCACGACATGAGTATGTAAGAACTACACAAGTTCTATTTTACTCAAACATGAGTATACACAATCTACACAAGTTCTATATACTCAAACGGATATGTTTCAAAGTAAAGATCTCAAATATATATGGAAAACAGAATATGGATCAATACAAATGAAACCACAAAAATATAGAATGAGCTCCCCCTAAACGTGTGCATACACATATGTGTAAATAAAACATATGCACATATTCAAGATATACTAATGGTGGAGTTCTTCCTATATTTTGGATCCGAGGAATGCAACATTATATAAGAGTATGAGTCAAATGCATACCTCGTTAAATTTCACTTTTATATTCAAATGAGACTACACATGATAATACTAAACAAGAGAATTAGTCTCACAATTAGATTTATCATTAATCACCAAAACACTCCATTAACTCATAATGGCGGGTCTAGATCTTTCAATCTCCCCCTTTTTGGAGATTGATGATAAATCATTTGTCAATAATAACAGTTGGATATAAATAGACATAACATATGAATTTAAGCTAGTGAACTATGTCCATGCATGTCATATGGTGAAATTTAAAGCATTAAACAATATGCAAAAAGAATATGCTTGTAAAACAATGCATTCTCCCATAAAAGAATTCTCCCCCTTTATGGTATAAAACAAGTAACAAAGGAGAATATATAAATCATCCAAATAAGGAGAATGTATTGATCATCCAATATTGATAGCATAAATTTTTGGCATAAAACAAACATCCAAATGTGGGGATATACATTGGTAACATTAAAATTCTCCCCCTTTTGGCATTAAATACCAAAAAGACCAAAAAAAATATAAAGCCAAGAAATAAGATTTGGAAAGCAAAGAACTCGGCAATAGAAATCATTTTCTTCTTTTGACACCACATGAAATATTCTCTTCTTTTGACACCACTCGTAAAATTGTCAAAAAACAATGTAAGGTCAAAAGAGAGATCTTTTCAATTTTGAGCTTGGTCACAAAAAATATGAAGTTTATACTCATGACCAATGGAAATTTTGTCAATAAACAATTTTCACAAAGCATGTTGAGATGTACTTTGAAATTCATGCTTGTGAGAGGTCCTTTATAAAAAAAAATTGACAGAGTTTCTCTTGAAAAACAAAGAATCCAATCAACATGACAGATGATAAGTAAGATATGATCAAGCAAAAGATATCAATAATCATCCAATCCAAATCATATCTCATTCATAAATCATACAAGAACAACTCATAACATAAATAACCAATTTCTCACATAGAGTAATATAAAGTCATAGCCAAGTTCGAATGAAAGTCATACAACCAAGCATTTAAAAAGATATTACAAATGAACTTCATACAAGGTCTAATGACCTAAATAAAACTAGAGGCTACTGCTCGGCAGGAGGATCCTGAGATGAGGCCTGATGCCGATCTGCTGTAACACCCCAGCCCAACACTGAGCCTAGAATGCCACCACACTACACTTTAAACTAATAATTATCGACACACTATAAAAATTACAGCAAGAAAACATCAACAAACATATCAATGGACCACAAAAAGGACATATGCATAATTATGGATCAATTGATAATAAATAAGCAATGGGAATTATAACCAAGTAAATAATCCAAAGTAGCATCATCCAATGAATCCAAATTAATAAAGCAAATAGTCTAGTCCAAACGATGTCCTAAACTTTATTCAATCTCTAACATGTCCAAGTGTAATCCAATTCTGAATGAAAAGATTATTATGGCGAATGATCATGTGATGCCCATGTGCCCTACTCGCTCTCAGTTACGGCGTCCTCGAAGATCACCTAAAGACAACAATAGAGCAAGGGTGAGTCCACGACTCAGCAAACACATCCATAAACAACGAACAATAATAAATCAACAGCATTCAATAACTTCATTAACATCACAGGTACTTCCATTAATATTCTCATGCAGTTTAACACACAAAATTCTCATTTATGAATGCAACTCTATTCTACATGTCCACATGCACTTCTTTCGCGTATACCGGTATAGCGTGAGTGAATGCTCGCGACAAAATTCACTCTCAAGCCCGTTCCTCCATAAGGATCGGGGACCTCCTCCACTCCCGTGGAGTTGTGATCATTCATGATCACCTGCTCATATGCAAAGATGCTTATGAATGCAAACATGCAAACTCCATCATAAACATCATATCCAACTTTTCATCATGTCCATTAACAATATAAATCCATACCATTCCATTGCTTGCAATTAAACAAAATAAAAGCACAACAATAATGGTAATAGAAGATAAAGAAAACAGTGATCGATCATTGATCGCTGTCTACCATGCACTTGCCTTTACTAGTTGCGACGCACGATTTGGCTAGAAGACGGCAACAAGCACGACGCCTCCCCTATATTAAATACACAAACTTCAATACAATTTACAGCAACAAGAATAGCAATCAATCGACATCGCTCCTACACGTCCCCAAATATACCACGTTACGCCGGTACCGAAAAGTTACCCGTTACTGTCTAGGCACTCCAACGAACGTAACTTTTGACTCGAAAGTCCGATCACCACAAACCACCCCATTCTGGATTCTTTATAAAATTCTCCACATTTTCTTAGATTACGAAGACTTCTAATTAAATCATCTAACCCTCCGTATTTAGCCCAGAAAGCCGATCTGCCCGCTTCGGAACAGCAGTCTTACTAAATTCATAACTTTTGTTTTACTCAACCAAAATGCGTGTTCTTAGATTCTACAGAACCATTGGACAATTATCTACAACTTTCATGTAGATCAAAAACTCTAATTAAGCTATTTACTATTTTTAATCTACAGTCTACCAAAACAGCGCCGAAAGACGACAACCGTAAAAACAGCGGCCTTCCAAAATTCATATCTCGAAATCTACTTGTCCGATTGACATGATAAAATATGCTATAGAAAGATATCGAAATTATCTACAACTAACTAGTAGATGGTATTTTCAACATTCGCCATTAGGATAACCGAATAAATCGTTCAATAGAACAGCATGTTAACAGACACCTTAATCGGCCCCTCGACTAAAGATTTCTAAAACCGCTCTCTAATTAATCTCAATTCTAACATCTAACTAAATTAGCAAAATATAGAGGTAACAAAATTATAGATCGTTACCCACAAGAAATCGGATCTCTACTGTTTGCTCGGGCGCAGGCTGGAAAATCACGCAGCATCCGATCCTCCACGCGCAAAGAACAAAGCAGATCAAGAAGACCAACAAGCGTAAGAAGACGGCAGTGCACACCGGCCGGGATCAAAGAAGCGCGAGCTGGCCACACCAAGAAGACGGCAGATCGCTTCGCTTGGCTCGGCCGTTGGCTTCGCAGAAGACAACCAGAAGCATTAGCGGCAACACACCAAGCCGTGCAGCAGCACGCGAGATCCGGCAGAGAGCGCCACACGCAGCGCAGGAGAAATCGGCGCTTCACGCGGCGGCGGCAACGCGAAGCACTCCAGAGCCACGCGCGCAGGAGGCGGCTCGCGGCGGCGACAAACTCGTTCGGCGTGGCGCAAGCAATGCAATGTCCACCTGGCGCAGCCAGCGAGCTCGGCCATTGGTTTTCTTAACAGCGCGCGCACGCGCATGAGAGAAGACACGCACAAGGCATACAAGCAGAGTCTGACCGAAGAAAATTGTTGGCGGCAGTAATAGCTCGACTCTGACGACAAAGACAAAGAAGCCGGCGGCTAGGGTGGGAAAGAATAAAAAGGCTGCTAGGGTTTTAATTCTAGGATTCCCACAATTTATTTATATAGCTCTTAAAAATTCTGAAATTCTATTTTTTTGTGTACTATTTTATTTAATTGCACACAGGCCCTTAAAGACGTTAATAATATTTATTTAATTATTACCATTTATTTTTCAGAATATTACATTCTACCCCCCTTAACGGAATTCGACCCCGAATTCTATTCGCCGTTCTACTCAAATAAAAGCTACACTGCGGAAATTAAACAACAAAATAACACATACCCAACGTGAACAACTCCGGATATTGCTCGCGCATGCGAGACTCCAACTCCCAAGTCGCCTCTCTCTCGGACTGATGCGTCCACAGCACCTTAACGTATACCAACGTCTTGTGCCTCAAAGACTCGCTCAGACCTCTCCGAATCGCGCTACGGACGCGACTCAACTGTGAGGTCTTGCTCAATAGTCGTGGCTCTAATAAAATCTTATGCTCTGGGTCTCTCAAAAACTTTCTCAGCATCGAGACATGAAACACATTATGAACTCCACGCATGGACTCAGGAAGATCCAAGCGGTAAGCTAACTTCCCAATTCTTGCAATAATCAGGAACGGTCCAACGTACCTCGGGCTAAGCTTCCCTTTGGTACCGAACCGAACAATACCTTTAGTGGGAGACACTCTCAAGAGCACTGGTCACCCACCGCAAACTCAGTCACGCCTCCTCAAATCAAGATAACTTTTACATGCGCTCGCCTGAGCCGCTAATGATTCGCCTCACCATGGCCACACGCTCAACGGTCTTCAATCCATCCGGACCCAAATCGCCTTCTCTCCAATCGCATCTCAACAAAGTGGCGATCTGCACTTCCGCCCATAGAGAACCTCAAATGGCGCGGCTCTAATCTTCGAATGGTAACTATTATTATAAGCAAACTCGCAAGTGGCAATGGTCCTCCCAACTACCCTTCCAAGATAGAACACAAGATCGCAACATGTCCTCCAAAGTCCGAATAGTACGCTGATCGCCCATCTGTCTGCAATGGGTGAAGCAGCTGTACTCAAAGTGAGCTGTGCCCAATGCACTCTGCAGACTCTCCCGAACTTAGAGACAAACTTGGCGTCCTGTCGAAATGATGGTCTTTGGCACACCATGCGATCTCACTATTTCACGCACATAAATAGGAGCTAGATCACTCATTTGAATTTGTCGTGCGAATAGGAATGAAGTCTGTGAGACTTCTTTGAATCGATCCACCACTACCCAAATCGCATCCTTCCTCGCGGCGAACGAGGTAACGCCACCACAAAGTCCATGGAGATATCATCCCAAGGCCACTCGGGTACCTCCAAAGGTCGCAACAACCTGCGGGGCGCTTGTGCTCGGCTTTCACTTGGCGACAAACACCACAAGAAGCCACATAATTAGCAATGTCCACCTTCATTCTTTTCCACCAAAAATTCTGTTTCAAATCTCGATACGTCTTAGTCTCACCAGGATGAACAGTGTACGGAGTACGATGTGCCTCCCTCAAGATATCATCTTTGACCTCCGACTTTTGCGGCACGCAAAGGCGGCCTTTAAACCTCAAAGTACCAGAATCGTCCATACTAAAATCACCCTCTTTACCCTCATCCAGACGCTTCCTAACCTCCTGTAATAACCGGTCACTCTGTTGTGCTTCCCAGACACGGTGCGGAATAGTGACTCAAGAATCAACTGTGTCTCAACATGTGTCGTGCCCGCATAACAATAAGATATTCCCATGCGATCAAAATCAGCAATGAGGCAATCTAGAGTAGCAGGAGTCGCCTTGCGACTAAGAGCATCAGCAACTACATTGGCCTTGCCTGGATGATACTGAATAGTAAGATCATAGTCCTTGATCAACTCCAACCACCTCCTTTGCCTCAAATTCAGATCCTTCTGAGTGAAGATATACTTGAGACTCTTGTGATCTGTGAAAATATCACAAGGCTCGCCAGATAGATAATGCCTCCAAATCTTGAGAGCAAAAACAACCGCAGCCAACTCCAAATCATGAGTGGAATAATTCTGCTCGTGCTTCTTTAACTGCCTCGACGCATAAGCAATCACCTTACCGTCTTGCATGAGAACACAGCCAAGACCCACTCGAGACGCATCTGAAAAGACTGTGAACCGCTTTCCCGGCTCGGGAAGAGTGAGAATAGGAGAGGTCACCAACCTGTCCTTCAAGATGCAGAAGCTGCGCTCACACTCATCATCCACCGAATCTCACACCTTTTGAGTAAGTGAGACATCGGTTTGGCGATGATAGAAATCTCGCACAAAACGCCGATAATAACCAGCCAAACCCAAGAAACTCCTCACCTCCTTCAAACTAGTCGGCCTCTTCCAATCCACCACTGTGGAGACCTTACCAGGATCAACAGCAATGCCCTGAGGGTTAATCACATGACCCAGAAAACCCACTTCTGAAATCCAGAACTCACACTTCTTCAACTTAGCATAGAACTTGTGCTCTCTCAAAGTATCTAAAACCAGCCTCAAATGACGCTCATGATCCTCATTGGTCTTGGAATAGATAAGAATATCATCAATGAATACCACCACGAAGTCATCTAGATACTCGTGTAACATATTGTTCATGGTTTCCATAAAAATAGCAGGTGCATTAGTCAATCCAAAGGACATAACTTTATACTCATAATGCCCATACCGTGGAAAGCGGTCTTCTCTACATCCTCGCTCCGCTTGCGATTTGATTATACCCTGACTGGAGATCAATCTTGGAGAACACTTGAGCTCCATTCAACCGATCAAACAAGTCCTCAATGCGGGGCAATGGATATTTGTTCTTGATTGTGACTGCATTAAGTGCACGGTAATCAATACACATACGCCAACTCCCATCCTTCTTCTCAGTGAACAGAACAGGAGCTCCCCACGGTGATACACTACGCCTGATCAAACCTTTAGCCAACAAATCATCCAATTGCTTCTTCAACTCGTCCTGAAACGGACGTGCTAATCGATATGGAGACATCGAGATGGGACGAGTACCCGGAACAAGATCAATGCGAAACTCCACGTCTCGCGCAGGTGGCAAACCCGGAAGCTCAGCTGGGAACACATCTGGGTAATCACTGACCACCGGAATCTCCTCAATCTGCGAAGCCACACTCGGTTTCTCAGCAAGAGCTAAAAGAAGCCCAGTTTTCACTGCACGCTGACCCGGGAACAGTCCAGCCAATATCGAAAGAGAGCGCGGAGGCGCACTCCCCTGAAAGGTCAAAGTCTCCCAGGCGAGTGCGCATAGACCGTATTCTCTGAAACAAGATATCACGGCTCGATAAGAGTGCAACCAATCCATACCCAAGATAACGTCGAACGGCTCCATTTGAATAACTATCAAATTCGCCGTGAACTTCTCTCCATCAATAATAATAGAACACCCAGGACAAACAGTAGAACTAGCAATAATACCCCCAGGAGAACTAACCAACACTGACTGAGAAATCCACTGCATACTCAAGTTCGCTCTCCTAGCAAACGCCGTCGACACAAACGAAAAGGTAGCCCCTGAATCAAAAAGGACTAAAGCATTTAACAAATCCACAAGCAAAGTACTGTCACCACGTCGGGGCGACCCACGGACTCATTGTGGGCATGGCGTACCTCGGTGGCGCCATGGCGAAAAGAAGACGATGGCGGGCGGCGAGCCCCGACAATCTGGCGTGGCGGTGCGAGTAAAGCCGGTCGTGCAACTGAGCGGTGCGAAGGTGGCGGCGCCGATGGTACCCACCGAGGCGCCCAAGCGAAGGAAATGGCATCATTGGAGGAGCGATCATCATCTGGAAAGATCCTCGGCGGGACCCATCAAGAAGAAGACGATGGCACAGGCTCCCACTTGATCACGCTTAGCGGGTTACGGCGACACCCGCTCCTTGTGACCCGGTCGGCCACACAGCGGCAATCTCCGTCCAAGTGCACTCGGCGGCGGTGTCCATCACCGCACTTAAAGCAAAGCATGCCCCGCCTCGGGACAGACGAAGAGCTGGAGTACGCAAAGGACGAGGCGTAGAAGAAGGAACGGCATCGATCGCTTAGACACGAAAGATCTGCGGTCCTCCTTGAATTTCTTGAAAGGTGTCATTGAGCAGACCCACTTCCTCACTAGAGCTCCTCTTGGTCACCACCGAAACTACGATCCACCGAGGCTTCTTTCGCCTTTGTGAGCATCTCCAACTCCATGCCCCTGGCTTGCTCCACAACAGTGTAGTCACGAGTGGAGTAGCTCCCAACACATCTGGGTACTCAGGTGAGACCCGACGGAACCTCTTGGCTTTCGAAGATCATCGTTCGCTCATGAAGGGACGGCGAACCAAGTTGTTGAACTCACCTCATACTCAAGAATAGACCTCTTCCCCGAGCAAAGGTCGTCAAGGCAACCTCCATCTTCTCAACAAACGAGTAGGGTAGAACTTTCCCTTGAACTGATCAACAAAATCCTCCCAAGTGATCGCCCTTGAGTGGCGGTCCTCAAGACAACACGCCCTCCCACCAAATATCCGCCGCTGACGAAGAGCACAGATCTCTCCCACCAACTCTCTCAAAGAAAGCGGGGTCTCATCTTGGGCCCCAAGCAGGAGGCGGGTCAGCAACAACCCCTCACTCATCGACTCAAGCTGCTACAGGAGGTGGCTCCACGGAACCTCGCCGCGGCCACGACCTCCACGCATCGCGGTCACCACGACCACGTCCTCTACCCCTCGGCATAGCTATCAACCACAATCAACAATACACAATGAGCTCAAAGCTCAAAATAAACTCATCCATCAATGAACAACATAACAGGCGTAAAAACTATATTCGTACCTCTCTCTAACCCATCAGGCACTAGTGTGTCAAATTTTAGGTTAGTTAACCATTAGCAAATTTTAGTTGATTTTTCTACCCCCTTAACTAATTCGACCGAATTCTATTCACGCTCTACTCAAATAAAAGCTACATCTGGAAATTAAACAACAAAATAACACATACCCAACGTGAACAACTCCGGATATTGCTCGCGCATGCGAGACTCCAACTCCCAAGTCGCCTTCTCTCTCGGTGATCGCCCACAAAGACCTTAACGTATACCAGCGCCTTGTGCCTCAAAGACTCGCTCAGACCTCTCCGAATCGCGCGGCGGACGCGACTCAACTGTGAGGTCTTGCTCAATAGTCGTGGCTCTAATAAAATCTTATGCTCGGGTCTCTCAAAACTTTCTCGGATCGAGACATGAAACACATTATGAACTCCACGCATGGACTCGGGAAGATCCAAGCGGTAAGCTAACTTCCCAATTCTTGCAATAATCAGAACGGTCCAACGCACCTCGGGCTAAGCTTCCTTTGGTACCAACCGAACAATACCTTTAGTGGAGACACTCTCAAGAGCACTGGTCACCCACCGCAAACTCCAGTCACGCCTCCTCAAATCAAGATAACTTTTCTGCTGCGCTGCACAGCCGCTAATGATTACGCCTCACCATGGCCACACGCTCAGCGGTCTTCAATCGATCCGGACCAAATCGCCTTCTCTCCAATCGCATCTCAACAAAGTGGCGATCTGCACTTCCGCCCATAGAGAACCTCAAATGGCGCGGCTCTAATACTGGAATGGTAACTATTATTATAAGCAAACTCTGCAAGTGGCAACTGGTCCTCCCAACTACCCTTCCAAGATAGAACACAAGATCGCAACATGTCCTCCAAAGTCCGAATAGTACGCCTCATTGCCCATCTGCTCGTGGGTGAAGCAGCAGACTCAAAGTGAGCTGTGCCCAATGCACTCTGCAGACTCTCCCGAACTTAGAGACAAACTTGGCGTCCTCGCGTAAATGATGGTCTTTGGCACACCATGCAGTCTCACTATTTCACGCACATAAATAGGAGCTAGATCACTCGCTGAATTTGTCGTGCGAATAGGAATGAAGTGCGCAGACTTACTGAATCGATCCACCACTACCCAAACTGCATCCTTCCCTCGCGGCGAACGAGGTAACGCCACCACAAAGTCCATGGAGATATCATCCCAAGGCCACTGGGGTACCTCCAAAGGCTGCAACAACCCTGCAGGACGCTTGTGCTCAGCTTTCACTTGCTGACAAACACCACAAGAAGCCACATAATTAGCAATGTCCACCTTCATTCTTTTCCACCAAAATTCTGCTTTCAAATCTCGATACGTCTTAGTCTCACCGGGATGAAGCGATGTAACGAGTGCGATGTGCCTCCTCAAGATATCATCTTTGACCTCCGACTTTTGGCGGCGCAAAGGCGCCTTTAAACCTCAAAGTACCGTAATCGTCCATACTAAAATCACCCTCTTTACCCTCATCCAGGCGCTTCCTAACCTCCCTGTAATAACCGGTCACTCTGCTTGTGCTTCCGACACAGGCCCGAATAAATGACTCAAGAATCAAGCGTGTCTCAACATGTGTCGTGCCCGCATAACAATAAGATATTCCCATGCGATCAAAATCAGCAATGAGGCAATCTAGAGTAGCGGAGTCGCCTTGCGACTAAGAGCATCAAGCAACTACATTGGCCTTGCACGGATGATCTTGAATAGTAAGATCATAGTCCTTGATCAACTCCAACCACCTCCTTTGCCTCAAATTCAGATCCTTCGAGTGAAGATATACTTGAGACTCTTGTGATCCGTGAAAATATCACAAGGCTGCCGTATAGATAATGCCTCCAAATCTTGAGAGCAAAAACAACCGCGACCAACTCCAAATCATGAGTGGAATAATTTCGCGCGTGCTTCTTTAAGCGCCTCGACGCATAAGCAATCACCTTACCGTCTTGCATGAGAACACAGCCAAGACCCACTCGAGACGATCTGAAAAGGCGTGAACCGCTTTCCGGCTCGGAAGAGTGAGAATAGGAGAGGTCACCAACTGTCCTTCAAGATCGTAAGCTGCGCTCACACTCATCACCCACCGAATCTCACACCTTTTGAGTAAGTGAGACATCGGTTTGGCGATGATAGAGAAATCCCGCACAAAACGCCGATAATAACCACCAAACCCAAGAAACTCCTCACCTCCTTCAAACTAGTGGCCTCTTCCAATCCACCACTGTGGAGACCTTACGGGATCAACGACAATGCCCCGAGGGTTAATCACATGACCCGGAAAACCCACTTCAAATCCGAACTCACACTTCTTCAACTTAGCATAGAACTTGTGCTCTCTCAAAGTATCTAAAACCGACCTCAAATGACGCTCATGATCCTCATTGGTCTTGGAATAGATAAGAATATCATCAATGAATACCACCACGAAGTCATCTAGATACTCGTGTAACATATTGTTCATGGTTTCCATAAAAATAGCAGTGCATTAGTCAATCCAAAGGACATAACTTTATACTCATAATGCCCATACCGTGGAGAAGCGGTCTTCTCTACATCCTGCTCCACTTTTGATTTGATTATACTCGATCGAGATCAATCTTGGAGAACACTTGAGCTCCATTCAACCGATCAAACAAGTCCTCAATGCGGGCAATGGATATTTGTTCTTGATTGTGCTCGCATTAAGTGCACAGTAATCAATACACATCGCCAACTCCCATCCTTCTTCTCGGTGAGCGTAGCAGAGCTCCCCGGTGATACACTACGCTGATCAAACCTTTAGCCAACAAATCATCCAATTGCTTTCTTCAACTCGTCACGAAGCGGACGTGCTAATCGATATGGAACATCGAGATGGGACGAGTACGGAACAAGATCAATGCGAAACTCCACGTCTCGCGGTGGCAAACCCTAAGCTCGGTAGGAACACATCCGGGTAATCGCGACCACGGAATCTCCTCAATCTGCGAAGCCACACTCGGTTTCAAAGAAGAGCTAAAAGAAGCCAGTTTTCACGCCGCGACGACCCGAACAGTCCCACCTAATATCGAAAGAGAGGCGGAGGCGCTCCTGAAGGTCAAAGTCTCCCACGAGGAGTACGCACAGGTATTCTCTGAAACAAGATATCACGGCTCGATAAGAGTGCAACCAATCCATACCCAAGATAACGTCGAGCGGCTCCATTTGAATAACTATCAAATTCGCCGTGAACTTCTCTCCATCAATAATAATAGAACACCCGGGACAAGCGGTAGAACTAGCAATAATACCCCGGAGAACTAACCAACACCGATCGAGAAATCCATTGCATACTCAAGTTCGCTCTCCTAGCAAGCGCCGTCGACACAAACGAAAAGGTAGCCCCTGAATCAAAAAGGACTAAAGCATTTAACAAATCCACAAGCAAAGTACCTGTCACCACGTCAGGACGACCCACGGACTCCGCTGTGGGCATGGCGTACACTCCATGTGGCGCCATGGCGAAAGAAGACGATGGCGGGGCGGCGAGCCCCGACAATCGCGTGGCGGTGCAGTAAAGCCGGTCGTGCAACTTTAAGCGGTGTGAAGGTGGCGGTACGCGATGGTACCCTCGAGGCGCCTAAGTCGAAGGAAATGGCATCATTGGAGGGGCGATCATCATCTGGAAAGATCCTCGAGCAGGACCCACTGAAGAAGAAGACGATGGCACAGGCTCCCACTTGATCACGCTTAGCGGGTTACGCGACACACCCGCTCCTTGTGACCCGGTCGGCCACTGCGGCGGCAATCTCCGTCCAAGTGCACTCGGCAAGTGCGGTGTCCATCACCGCACTTAAAGCAAAGCATGCCCTTACTCGACAGGGGACGAAGAGTGAGTACACCAAAAGGACGAGGCGCCAAGAAGGGAACGCGGCATCGCTTAGACTCGAAAATCTGCGGTCCTCCTTGAATTTCTTGAAAGCGGTGTCGAGCAGACCCACTTCCTCACTAGAGCTCCTCTTACCGTCACCACGAAACTACGATCCACCGAGGCTTGTCGCCTTTGTGAGTGCATCTCCAACTCCATGCCCCAGCTTGCTCCACAACAGAGCTGTAGTCACGAGTGGAGTAGCTCCCAACACATGCCAGTACTCAGGTGAGACCCAGACGGAACCTCTTGGCTTACGAAGATCATCGTTCGCTCTTGAAGGGACGGCGAACCAAGTTGTTGAACTCACCTCATACTCAAGAATAGACCTCTTCCCCGAGCAAAGGTCGTCAAGGCAACCTCCATCTTCTCAACAAGCAGTAGGGTAGAACTTTCCCTTGAACTGATCAACAAAATCCTCCCAAGTGATCGCCCTTGAGTGGCGGTCCTCAAGACAACACGCCCTCCCACCAAATATCCGCTTTGTTGACGAAGAGCACAGATCTCTCCCACCAACTCTCTCAAAGAAAGCGGGGTCTCATCTTGGGCCCCAACCTAGCAGGAGGCGGTCAACAAGAACCCTCTCCACTCGACTCAAGCTGCTCTGGAGGTGGCTCCACGGAACCTCGCCCGCGGCCACGACCTCCACGACCGCGGTCACCACGACCACGTCCTCTACCCCTCGGCATAGCTATCAACCACAATCAACAATACACAATGAGCTCAAAGCTCAAAATAAACTCATCCATCAATGAACAACATAACGGAAGCGTAAAAACTATATTCGTACCTCTCTCTAACCTACTGTGCACTAGTGTGTCAAATTTTAGGTTAGTTAACCATTAGCAAATTTTAGTTGATTTACTAATACTAAAACAAATTTTAACAATTTTAGTTTGCCTATGTTGTTAATCTATTCACCACGGACCTAAAGCCCGCTCTGATACCAACTGTAACACCCCAGCCCAACACTGAGCCTAGAATGCCACCACACTACACTTTAAACTAATAATTATCGACACACTATAAAAATTACAGCAAGAAAACATCAACAAACATATCAATGGACCACAAAAAGGACATATGCATAATTATGGATCAATTGATAATAAATAAGCAATGGGAATTATAACCAAGTAAATAATCCAAAGTAGCATCATCCAATGAATCCAAATTAATAAAGCAAATAGTCTAGTCCAAACGATGTCCTAAACTTTATTCAATCTCTAACATGTCCAAGTGTAATCCAATTCTGAATGAAAAGATTATTATGGCGAATGATCATGTGATGCCCATGTGCCCTACTCGCTCTCAGTTACGGCGTCCTCGAAGATCACCTAAAGACAACAATAGAGCAAGGGTGAGTCCACGACTCAGCAAACACATCCATAAACAACGAACAATAATAAATCAACAGCATTCAATAACTTCATTAACATCACAGGTACTTCCATTAATATTCTCATGCAGTTTAACACACAAAATTCTCATTTATGAATGCAACTCTATTCTACATGTCCACATGCACTTCTTTCGCGTATACCGGTATAGCGTGAGTGAATGCTCGTGACAACATTCACTCTCAAGCCCGTTCCTCCATAAGGATCGGGGACCTCCTCCACTCCCGTGGAGTTGTGATCATTCATGATCACCTGCTCATATGCAAAGATGCTTATGAATGCAAACATGCAAACTCCATCATAAACATCATATCCAACTTTTCATCATGTCCATTAACAATATAAATCCATACCATTCCATTGCTTGCAATTAAACAAAATAAAAGCACAACAATAATGGTAATAGAAGATAAAGAAAACAGTGATCGATCATTGATCGCTGTCTACCATGCACTTGCCTTTACTAGTTGCGACGCACGATTTGGCTAGAAGACGGCAACAAGCACGACGCCTCCCCTATATTAAATACACAAACTTCAATACAATTTACAGCAACAAGAATAGCAATCAATCGACATCGCTCCTACACGTCCCCAAATATACCACGTTCTGCGGTGCGAAAAGTTACCCGTTCTTGTCTAGGCACTCCAACGAACGTAACTTTTGACTCGAAAGTCCGATCACCACAAACCACCCCATTCTGGATTCTTTATAAAATTCTCCACATTTTCTTAGATTACGAAGACTTCTAATTAAATCATCTAACCCTCCGTATTTAGCCCAGAAAGCCGATCTGCCCGCTTCGGAACAGCAGTCTTACTAAATTCATAACTTTTGTTTTACTCAACCAAAATGCGTGTTCTTAGATTCTACAGAACCATTGGACAATTATCTACAACTTTCATGTAGATCAAAAACTCTAATTAAGCTATTTACTATTTTTAATCTACAGTCTACCAAAACAGCGCGAAAGGCGACAACCGTAAAAACAGCGGCCTTCCAAAATTCATATCTCGAAATCTACTTGTCCGATTGACATGATAAAATATGCTATAGAAAGATATCGAAATTATCTACAACTAACTAGTAGATGGTATTTTCAACATTCGCCATTAGGATAACCGAATAAATCGTTCAATAGAACAGCATGTTAACAGACACCTTAATCGGCCCCTCGACTAAAGATTTCTAAAACCGCTCTCTAATTAATTTCAATTCTAACATCTAACTAAATTAGCAAAATATAGAGGTAACAAAATTATAGATCGTTACCCACAAGAAATCGGATCTCTACTGTTTGCTCGGGCGCAGGCTGGAAAATCACGCAGCATCCGATCCTCCACAGCGGCAAAGAATACGAGACAAGCGGCGGCACAAAGAATAAGAAGACGGCCTTGCAACCGGCCGGATCAAGAAGAAGCAGCTACAATGCAGAAGACGGCAGATCGCCGCTTGGCTCGGCCGTTGGCTTCCGCCGAAGACAAAGAAAGCTAAGCGGCAACACACCTGGCGGCATTGCGGCGCGGCGCACAGATCCGGCAGCGAGCGCCACACGCAGCGCGGGAGAAATCAGCGCTTCCACGCGGTAGCGCTAAACGGCAATGAGACTCAGAACCACGCAGCGCCTGAGGCGGCTCGGCGGAAAGCACAAACTCGTTCAGCGTGGCGCAGAAAGCAATCTGGCCCAGTCCACGCGCGCGTGCGAGCTCGGCCATTGGTTTTCTTGGCAACTTGGCAGCGCGCTGCAACGCTGAAGACAGCACCTTGTTATTGTGCGCGAGTCTGGCCGAAGAAAATTCTTGGCGGCAGAATAGCTCGACTCTGACGACGGCAAAGAAGCCGTGGCTAGGGTGGGAAAGAATAAAAAGGTCGCTAGGGTTTTAATTCTAGGATTCCCACAATTTATTTATATAGCTCTTAAAATTCGAAATTCTATTTTTGTGTACTATTTTATTTAATTGCACACAGGCCCTTAAAGACGTTAATAATATTTATTTAATTATTACCATTTATTTTTCAGAATATTACATTTGCTCGCTGAAAGAAAGAGGGCAGGTGCGGTCCATGTCCAGATCGCTGATAATATAGAGGCACTGCCGCTCATCTTTGAAAGCGATGAAGTCCTTCATAAATCATCATCCGAGCGGTCAACAGATCAAACTCTGCGGTGGCGGTGCTGAATCTCATCCAATCTAGTGTATGTAGCCTCCTGAATCTCATCTAGTCTAGAGTATGTGGCCGCCTAAAATGCCTCCTGAGAAGAACGTATCTGGTCCACACTCAGCTACAGGTGAAGCATCGCTGCTAGGACAGGGTCTTGTGCTTGAGGACCTTGAGAAGAGGACCCCTGTCCCTGAGACTGAGGAGGTGGAGGAGGAGGCACTGGAGCAGGAGCAGGAGCAGGAGCAGGAGGAGCATCCCAGGGTCTATATTCTTTGTGCTCAATGTTACAGGGGCTGTCAAAGTTGATTCTGCTCTTTATTAGCTTCATAATAAAGGGAGCATAATAAATACTTTTTGACTTGTCTCCCTTGGAGATGGCAATCTCCCTGATAATCAGATCTATGATATCAAATTTGGTGCCCTCCATAATATACTTGATCACATTCCATGCCCTCCTATGGATTTCATCGTTATTCCCACTTTTAGGGAAGAACGATGCTCTCATTATCCTATTTATAATGCTGGGGAGGGGAAAAAGTCCAGTTACCTTGCCACATGAATGATGATGATTTGGATCATAATAATCATCCACCAAGGTAAGCGCAAGGGGTTCCTGAAGATGTACCTTAATTCCCCTGGACACTCTCAGATCAAGGGCCTGCACAAAATCTTCCTTAGAGGTTTCTAGCCTCTGTTGCCCGCTCATCCAGATAAGGTGATCGTGATCAGGAGACACGAACACCGTTGCATAAACTGCCTGATGGCCTTGGCATGGAAGTTACAACGCAGTGAGACCAAAGAATCCAAACCCACATTCTTGAAGAGACGATTGAGCCCGTTGTAGGTCTGATTTTGGGCAAGATAGCTCCATTTGACAAAGCGGTGATCGGCAAAATGTTTCTTCGCATCAATGATTTGAAACACATCTTGCTGGAACTTTGTGTGAAAAATGTTCATGGAAGCTGATCTTGCAAACTGAAACTGATTGATGTGCCTCAAGATTGTATAATGTTCACTCTTGATCTTTGACACATCAAGCCCGATGAATTCACTTTCATCAGGAGCTCCTTCATCCTCGTCCTGCTCATCATCTAGTCTACACATCTATTCTTGTAATTGAATACGAATAACAAATTGAGAATAATATTTAAAACAAATAAACAATAATAATTAAATATATATTTTCACAATGGACAAATAGTCTACACAAGTTATTCACACAGCCACATGACTTAGATCACACAGCTCTCTTCCAAATATTTTATGAAAATCTACCAATCGTGTGAAATCCCCGAGCATGTCCACGATCGTGGACTCGGCTATTTGAATAGATTGATTAACTCTCTGCAGAGATTGTACACTTTACCCACACGATATAATCAGTGTAGGTAGCAGTAATCATAACAAAACCTTTCAGAAACTTCATATCAAGCATTGACACTCCCGATGTGCTTTACCACTGTCTAATCGATACAAACAGCACTTGGCACGATACACACCGTTGGACAGAGAAGCGGCGAACCGTCCCACGATGTGAGAATCACACCTCCAACCCGGTCACACAACATAACCTACCAGCCTAAGTAATCAATGCCAAGACTCCACAACCAACTAATTAGGTCCGTCCCACACCAGGCATGTGGTCGTACAGTAAGGCCCAATTCAATAGCACACAAAGTTAAGTTCTTAATTGACCAAGGCAAGACTTCCAAATTCCAACTAAATGTCACACAGACCAAAATTCCCATTCACACAGTTTCCACCATATCACACAGTATCCACCGCTTGTCTCAGTCTAATTCATTTCCCACCCTATTGGTTAAGTGCAACACATGACATCAACGAGTAATAGCACACAGTACACACAGTTTTATCACACAGTTCTATAATTACTTAGTCATTCATATTTGCAACTCACATGAGATGATGACTCGTAGCATGGCTAAGCAATCTACTATGTATCTAACCAACCCACGTTGGTGCTACGATAATACCAACTAGTCATGAACCAACCTAGGGTAACAAAAGATCATGACATAACAATAGACAAGGTGAATGTAACAATTTGGATTAGTAACTAAACCCAAAAGCATTTAAATAAATACCTAAAATAGAATGCAATAATTTGAATCAAAGTATTTTGAAAATTTTGTATAATATGATCAAAGGTATAACTTGCCTTGGAATAGGTCTAGGTATTGGTCTTAATCTTGGTGCATTCATTCTTCAAAAGTCTGCGAAGAATTAAGGTCTACTCGCAAACTAAATAAATAAACAAAATAAATAAATAACAGATACAAAACAAACTCTAAAAATTAAATACAAATCTTAAATAAATAGATCCCGAATTTATATGAATTTAGGAATTTGAATGGGCTCAATCGGAGTTTAGATGAAAAAGATATGGGCTTTGGAAGATCAAAACTCAAGACAATACACTAAATTGGAATTTCAGGAATTTCCTATTTATTTTTTGAAAGAAAAATTGGATTATGACGTCAGCTGATGTTAGCCCTGAGATTTTTGGAATTAAAATAAATCCTGGGAAAATGGTTGAGAAACTGGCAGGTGGGGCCCACGGTCCATAGACCGGGTGCACGGGTTCACATAACAGTGGAGCTGACAATGGGACCCACGCTGCATTGACATGGCTCACAATGGATTGGGTTCATGGAAGTTTGGATCTGGGGCTCAAGTGAACCGTCCACGCACGCGTGCACATGGACGCTAACACAGCGCCACGCACGCGACACGCAGACGACACGCAAGCCCGGGGATGAGGTGGCGGCTGACATGGCACGCCACATCGACTAAACGACGACGACGCTCCGGCGAACTCCTACCCAGCAAACGGCGGCGGCTCGGCGGCGGCGGATGTGCGCATCTGGACAGCCTCGACACGGCGAGCAAGATGCCGCAGTCGACACTCGCCAGCAGTGACCAAATCGAAGGTGGCGACGCGCAAGCGGCGGAGCTACGCGGCTCAACGAGACGACAACGAACCAGAGTTCCTCTGTGAAGAAGAGCACGTGCATCAGGTAGCTCGCAACGCGGTGAACCCGATGACGTGTTCGATGATGGCTGAAGCTCACCGGCGGGGGTAGAATCCAGCGAAGAAGCTCACGGCGGCGCTAGGGTTCGAGCTCCAAATCCGGCGAAAAGGCGGCATGCTAGGGTTGGCAACTTTAGGGAAAAGGTGGTGGGGTATGAGGCGAATGTTGTGACGTGGGCACGGCTTTAAATAGGGCCGAGGAACCCTAGAATCCGGATCAAGAATGAGGGTCCCGTTCGAAGACGATGAACAGTGAGCCTGGTGGGGTCCACTCGTCAGCGACTGCGGCTCGGGTGAAGACGCGTAGTAGAAGGCGATCTGAAGCCGGCAGTGGGGCGGGCAAGGCGGCGGTGAAGAGATGAGAGACCAACATGTGGGGCCCGCATGTTAGTCGAGCGCAAGGCATGACGCGCGGCCACCGGCCGCGCATGATCTTTGGGTTAGCGGGAATAAGTGAGTTTGACCCATTCTTGTTGACGAGATTTTTAATTAGTTTTCTTTTTAGAATTTACCAGAAAATAAAAATATCAATTAGAAAATAGCAAATGAAATCGAAAAAATTCTAGAAAAAGTATCCAAGCACATAAAATCCACTTAAAATAATTTTGATAATTGTTGATGCTGGGATTAATCATATCAAATTATTTTGATACTAAAAGTCTATATTAAGCTTTAATTAAAAATTCAAATAAAATCCAAATATTGAATTTTCCAACTAATAATTAATAAAAGATTTTTAAAAGCCTCAGAAAATTAGGGTGTTTATAAACCTCCCCCCTTAAAGGAATCTCGACCCCAAGATTCATGCTAGCTAGAGAAAAGGCTAGGGAACTCGGCTTTTGTTTTTTTCAAGGCCCCACGTTGCTTCTCCTTACGAGTGGTTGTTGCATTGAACTTTGCAAAAATGAACGGTCTTGCTTCTTGTATGATGCTCTACGACATCTAAATTCTTGAGTGGCTGCTCTTTGTAAGTGAGATCTTCTTTCAACTCAATTGAATCCAATGGGGTTTGTTCTTCTGGCACACGAAGATACTTCTTCAACTGAGAGACATGAAAGACATCATGTATTCCTGCTAACGACTACGATAGTTCTAAATGATAGGCAACTTCTCCACAGTGTTCCAAAATCTTGAACGGGCCAACATACCTAGGGGCAAGCTTCCCTTTGGCATGAAATCTTTTGACACATCTGAGTGGAGTAACTCGGAGATAAACAAAATCTTCTGATTCAAAGCTAAGGTCACGACGACGGTTATCAGCATAACTTTTCTACCTCGACTGAGCTATCTTCAATCTTTCTCTGATTATGGCCACTTGTTCTTCTGCTTTTTGAATAATATCTGGTCCAAATACCAAACGTTCAGCTGTTTCTGACCAATTCAAAGGGGTTCTGCATGCACAACCATACAAAACTTCAAATGGTGACATTTGTAGGCTGGCTTGATAACTATTGTTGTACGAGAATTCTACATACGGCAAACTCTTATTCCAACTAGTAGCATTGGCTAAACCACATGCTCTCAACATATCCTCCAATATTTGATTTACTCTCTCATCATTCATCCATCTGAGGATGATAAGTAGTCTTGAAATTGGATGAGTTCCCAATGCTTCGGAGACTTTACCAAAAATGAGAGGTGGTCGAGATCCTTGATCCGATACTATCTTCTTAGGCACACCATGCAAATCAAGATTCTTGACATATATAATTCTGCAAGGTGATCTCTAGAGTAAGTGGTTTTGACTGGTAAGAAATGGGCAACTTTGGCCAAACGATCAACTATTACCCAAATCGAATCGTAACCTGATTGAGTCCTGGGTAAACCAGTAATGAAATTCATTCCGATCTCTTCTCATTTCCACTCAGGAATCTATAGCGGTTGTAATAAACCTGCTGGTCTCTGATGTTCTGCTTTTACTTTCTGACGCACATCTCACAAGGTAACGAACTCTGCGACTTCTCGCTTCAAATTTGGCCACCAGAACTTATTCTTAACATCCTGATACATCTTAGTACTACTAGGGTGAATCGAATACTTTGAGTCATGGGCTTCTTTCAAGATTAGTTGTCTTAAACCATCAATGTCTGGTACACAGATACGTCCGTTGATCCACAGTATATCTTGATTACCTCTGGTGAAGTCCTTGAATTTTTCTTTCACCATCTTTTTCTTGATGTCGAAAATCTCTGGGTCATTTGGTTGGGCTTCACGAATCGATTTCTCCGAAGTAGACTGTACTTCTAGATTAGCCACAAATCCTTCAGATACAACTTCTAACTTCAGCTTCTGAAATTCCTCTTGAAGTTCTGAACAAATTTCTTTATTTTCAAAGCATTGCAGTAACTCTTATGGCTTAAAGCATCTGCAACGACATTGGCCTTACCGGGATGGTGGTGGATACCAAGATTATAATCGTTTATTAACTTCAACCATCTTCTCCGTCTCATGTTCAGATCAGACTAAGTGAAAATAAACTTCATGCTCTTATGGTTTGTGTATACTTCACAACGATTACCAATGAGATAATAACTTTAAATCTTCAAAGCATGCACTACAGCAGCAAATTCCATATCATGGGTGGCGTAATTCTCCTCATGGGGTCTCAATTGCCTTGACGCATAAGCGACAACTCTTCCTTCTTGCATCAGGACGCATCCTAACCCTTGACGCGAAGCATCATAGTAGATATCAAAATCCTTACGAATGTCAGGCAAGATCAACACTGGGGTAGAAGTCACACGTTTCTTCAATTCATGAAAACTTTCTTCACAAGCTAGGGTCCAATTGAACTTTTTCTCCCTCTTCAATAATTGCACACGAGGCTTAACAATCATTGAGAATCCTTCGATGAAACGGCGATAATACGCTTGCCATCCACAAGAAACTACAAATCTGGGTTACAATCTTGGGCTGCTCCCAATGTAACGATGCCTTAACTTTACCGGGGTCGACTGCTACTCCTTCAGCTGTCATCACGTGACCAAGGAAATCAACTTCCTTCTTCCAGAAATCACACTTGCTGAACTTAGCATACAACTGATGTTCTCTAAGTTTTTCCAAGATTATTCTCAACTGTTCAGCATGTTTTCTTCTGTCTTGAAATAAACTAAAATATCATCAATGAACACAACTACAAACTTGTCTAAATATTCCATGAATACTTTATTCATCAAGTTCATCAAATAGGCAGGGACATTAGTCAGACCAAAGGACATGACTAGGAATTCATAATGTCTGTATCGCATTAAGAAAGCGGTCTTCAATATATCTTTCGGACAGATCTTCAACTGATGGTAACCTTATCGCAGATCGATGTTTGAGAACACTCCGGCTCCTTTCATCTGATCAAACAAATCACCAATTCAGGGCAGTGGATACTTGTTCTTGATAGTGACTTCATTCAAAGAACGATAATCAATGCATATTCTCATGCTTCCATCCTTTTTCCTGACAAACAGGATTGGCGCTCCCCACAGCGACGAACTAGGTTTTGCGAAACCTTTCTCAAGAAGTTCTTCAATCTGCTTCTTTATTTCTACCAACTCATCAGCTGGCATCCGATATGATGTCTTTGAAATTGGTGCTATTCCTGGTACTAGATCGATGACAAACTCGATGTCACGGTCCAGTGGCATTCCTAGTAACTCTTCTAGAAATACATTTGGGTATTCTCTGACAATAGGCATATCTTCCAAAGATACGATCTTCATACTATTGACTAACAAATTTCCATCATGGATGGAGGTAGCTAGAAACTCCACTTTCTTTTCATTGGTATCCTCGATTGTTACAGCTCTTCGGCCATAATCTAATACAACTTCGTGCTTTGATAACCAATCTATGCCAAGAATGACATCTAATGTTTGGGTGTCTAGAACAATTAGGTTGGCTAAAAACTTAACTCCAGCTATGAGTAACTTAGCTCCTAAACATCTCACTTTAGAACTTACCTCTGCTCCAGGCGACTGGACTAACAGCGTATGCTTAAGAGGCTTAACTTTCAAATTATTCTTGGTTGCAAAAACTCCAGAAACAAACGAATGCGACGCTCCAGAATCAAACAAAACTGATCCAGGTACTGAGTTTATCAGAAACTTACCCAGTACGACGTCGGGTGTTCCCTGGGCTCCTTCCAGAGTGATGTGGTTGACACGAACTCTGACCACGGATTACAGTGCTCTTCCGGATTGGCCGACAACTTGAGATGCTCCCTGATTGTTGATCTGCACTGCTAACTTGGCTGGTGTAGCTCCAAGGTTGAAACGTATTGGAGTTACTGTTCCCTTTTGCAGACATTGGTTGGCGATGTGCCCTGACTGACAGCAAGAAAAACAAACTCTGGGTCCACTCTGTGGATTGTTCCCTAGAATGGGGTTGGCTGGTACCGGGTTGCGAAACGTCTGAACCACTAGACGAGGTGTTGAAGTTGGTGCAAGCGTCCTGAAAGAGTTCTGTGGTGAAAAACGGTTAAACTACTACGGAACTGTTCTTGTCTTCTACCGTAACTGGTGAATTCCTTGTTGAGTCATCCTCCGTTTGCGGCTATCTTCCAGTTCTTTGTGCTTGTCTTCTATGTTGACTAGCTCCTAGAAGTCTCGGAAAGTATGGGCAATCAAGTTAACTTGTAATGCAGAATTCAGTCCCTTCAGAAAATGACAGTGACAGGCCTTATCTATGGCGACATCTTCTGTGGTGTAGCGGGCAAGCTTAGAAAATTTATTGAGATAGTCAGTTACTGACATCCCTCCTTGTTTGAGAGCGCGAAACTCATCCTTCTTCAGATCTATGATTCCTTATGGTACATGGTACTGACGAAAAGCAACTGAAAACTCTTCTCAGGTAATATTTTGCGGCATCTCATGCGCCGCACAGAAGTTTTCCCACCATTCGGCAGCTGTGCCTTCCATCTGGTGAGTAGCATATAGAACCTTTTCATGATCGTTGTATTGGATGATCAGCAACTTTCTCACAATGACACGAAGCCAATCATCGGTTTCACTTGGTGAGACATGCCCTGAAAATGTCGGTGGATGAGTTCTCATAAACTCGGCAAGCTTGGATGGTCCATAGTGACCATGAGCGACTGGGGCTCCATTGTGGTGATTGTTGTTGCTGTTCTGATTGTTCATATTCTGAATCTGATTCATCATGGTGTACATCATCTATGTCTAAGCTGCCCTGAAAGCTTCAAAATTCTGTAGGTCGATTGGGGGTGCTTGAAGTGGAACTACTCCTGCGAGGTTCTACTCATTTTCTTCTAACGCAGGGGTGCAAAAATCACTTGCAGTAGCTTGACGAGTCTGAACCATCCGGTGAAACTCCATGGGTTAGATAATGTAGCAAGCACAAGATGAGTCAAGTACTATACAGGGGTAGGTTAAACCCAACAAACATAGCTCAAGAAAACTCAATTGAAATACTTATATTAATTAAGATCTTGGCATGGCTGCAACAAATGCCTAAGGGCCTTTGCAGCTCATATTCGCACACAGGAAAATAAGAACGAACCTAAACACGCAATCTACTGCCTAATGGGCAACTCTCCTAACCTTAAAACTAGCTAAGCCTAAAAACTCCAACGGACTACTCAATGAGAAAGCTTTCGCAGCCCTGACGGTGCTCCCGTCTACTGTAGACCTGGAACTGCACTCGCATCCTTGCGAACTGGTCTCGGTGCCCTGGGACTGGTGCAAGAGGAACATGCATCACTGGTGCAGGCACAACTGGTTCCTCCAGCTCTGCGGCCTCTACTGGCTTCTCAGCTTCTTCTGGGTCTTCTTCTTCGTGATCCTCCTCGTCTTGATTCTCTTCGTGCTTGTGTTGACCGTAGAGAGTCTCTTCCAGAATAGCGATCCTTTCTTCTGCTCTCTGTAAGGTCTCGTAGGCGCATTCCAACTCTATAGCGGCCAACTCCGGTGACTCCTCCTGGGCAGCGGCGAACTGGGTAAGATGCACCACAGCGGCGTTGCTCTCTCCATAACGTGCAGGAAGATCCACTGCAAAGGTACGAGGGTGGTAGCGAAAGATAGTATCTTGAAGCTCCTGAGCATAGATGTTGCAGATCCTTAGAATAGCGAGGCGTGAAGACTCTTAAATTACTTCGATCCAAACCATCCTTCGCACTGAGATGTTCAAGGGTAGACTTGCTTTGGTGTCCTTCTGAGCGTAGATAGTCAAGCACTGATCACTCCACGGTCTCGGCCGTTCACTACCTAGTTGCTGCCACGGTACATAGAACGGTCGAATCCTACAAGCACTTGCAACCACTTCCAAAACTCAGCAGTAAGTCCTCCCTTGCGCTCACCATAGTTCTGAAGACGAGGCATCTGACAAGACGGACAAGAGGGTAAGAATAACTTAAAAACAGTGGGGAGAGAAAAAATTCCAGCAATAGTTGAGTCAAGAAGGACATGAGAGGAGTTAAGCAGTTCAATTAATCTTGCAAGTAAATTTTGCTTTAGAAAATAGTTTGGACACTCTAAGACGGTTGATCTAACTAAGGTCAAGACCTACAGTCAACCTAGCTTTGATAACACCTCTGTTGGGACCCAAAAATGCAATTCTGGACCCTCTGTGTATTTTACACTTGTCCAGGATCACGCTAGTGCATATAGTATCAACATAGATGATTATCGATCCACACAAGATGATTAATAGAATAAATGACTAATTTGAATAGCAAATAATGGTTTTGATCTTATGGTCAAGTTTATATTTATTAAGCCTCACAGGGCTGGTAATAAATAAAATAGCAGTAGCAGAACAAAGTTAATCTCCAGTGGAATCCCATCAATTCCCCACAGGCAACCGACTGGGATCAAGACCCTAACGATCAGCACCTTCGTAGAACTCCTCAAATGCAGGCGAAGACTCCTCCACTTCTATTGATTGTTTGAAGCAAGAATGAGTACACAACCGTACTCGCAAGTCATATCACAGAATGTAATTTATAGATGATGGCTTATTCCAAAGGAATGGCTTCTGTGGTTAGTGCGCATAAAGCAACATTTTCAATTGAATATGAAAAAAAAAATAATATTTAAAATAATTAAATAATAACAATTAAATATTTATTTTTACAAAGGACACACAGTCTACACAAGTTATTCACGTAGCCATATGACTTAGATCACACAGCTTCCTTCCAAATATTTTATGAAAATCTACCAGTCGTGTGAAATCCCCGAGCATGTCCATGACCGTGGACTCGGCTATTTGAATAGATTGATTAACACTCTGTAGAGATTGTACACTTTACCCACACGATATAATCAGTGTAGCTAGCACTAATCATAATAAAAATTTTTACAAACTTCATATCAAGCATTGACACTCATGATATGTTTTACCGCCATCCAATCGATACACACAGCGCTTGGCACGACACACACCGTTGGACAGGGAAGCGGCGAACCATCCTACCATGTGAGAATCACACCTCCAGCCCGGTCACACAGCCTAGCCTACCAGCCTAAGTAATCAATGTCAAGATTCCATAACCTACTAAGTTAGGCCCATCCCATACCAGGCATGTGGTCGTACAGTAAGGCGCAGTTCAATGGCACACAAAGTTAAGTCCTTAATTGACCAAGGCAAGACTTTCTAATTCTAACTAAATGTCACACAGAGCAAAATTCCCATTCACACAGTTTTCACCATATCACACAGTATCCACCACTTACCTCAATCTAAATCTTTTTCCACCATATTGGTTAAGTGCAACACATGCCATCAACGAGTAATAGCACACATCATACACAGTTTTATCACACAGTTCTATAATCACTTAGTCAAATTCATATTTGCAACTCACATGAGATGATTACTCGTAGCATGACTAAGCAATCTACTCGTATTTAACCAACCCACGTTGGTGCTACGATAATACCAACTAGTCATGAACCAACCAAGGGTGATTAAAAATCATGACATAACAATAGACAAGGTGAATGTAACAATTTGGATTAGTAACTAAACCCTAAAGCATTTAAATAAATACTTGAAATAAAATGCAATAATTTGAATTAAAGTATTTGAAAATTGGGTATAATATGATCAAAGGTATAACTTGCCTTGGAATAGGTCTAGGTATTAGTCTTGATCTTGGTGCACTCATTCTTCAAAAGTCTGCGAAGAATTAACGTCTACTCGCAAACTAAATAAATAAATAACAGACACAAAACAAACTCTAAAAATTTAATACAAATCTTAAATAAATAGATTTCGAATTTATATGAATTTAGGAATTTGAATGGGCCCAATCGGAGTTTGGATGAAAAAGATATGGGTTTTGGAAGATCAAAACTCAAGACAATACCCTAAATTGGAATTTCAGGAATTTCCTGTTTATTTTTCTAAAGAAAAATTGGATTATGACATCATCCCTGAGATTTTCAGAATTAAAATAAATCTCGGGAAAATGGCTGAGAGACTGACAGGTGGGGCCCACTGTCCATAGACAGGATCCACGGGTTCGCGAAACAGTGGATCTGACAATGGGATCCACACGGCATAGACATGGCTCACAGTGGATTGGGTTCATGGAAGTTTGGATCTGGGGTTCGGGTGAACCATCCACGCACGCATGCACGTGGACGCTAACACGATGTCACGCACGCGACACGCAGACGACATGCAAGCACGGGGATGAGGTGGTGGCTGACATGGCACGCCACGTCGACTAAACGACGATAGCGCTCCGGCGAATGACGGTGGCGGCGGATGTGTGCATCTGGACAGCCTCGACATGGCGAGCAAGATAACGTGGTCAAGACTCGCCGGCGGGGACGCGCAAGCGACGGAGCTACGCGGCTCAACGAGGCGACAGTGAACCAGAGTTCCTCTAAGAAGAAGACCGCGCGCATCAGGTAGCTTGCAATGTGGCGAACCCGACGATGTGCTCGATGACGGTTGAAGCTCACCGGCGGTGGTAGAATATGGCGAAGAAGCTCATGGCGGTGCTAGGGTTTGAGCTCCAAATCCGGTGAAAAGGCGGCGCGCTAGGGTTGGCGACTTCAGGGAAAAGGCGGCGGGGTGCGAGGCGAATCTCGTGACGTGGGCACGGCTTTAAATAGGACCGAGGAACCCTGGAATCCGCGCCGAAGCGGCAAAGACGCTGCGGAAGAATCGGGATGAGAGTTCCATTCAAAGATGATGAATAGTGAGCCTGGTGGGGTCCACTCGTCGTGATCGCGCTCGGGTGAGGACGCAGAGCGAAGATGATCAAAGATCGACAAAGTGGGGCGGTAGCGGCGCGACATCGAAGAGAGGATAGATCGACATGCGGGACTGCGCATCGATCGAAGCGAAGCGAGCGACGCGGCGACTATCTTTGCTGATCTTTGGTCGGGCGGGAATAGAAGTGGGTTTGACCCATTATCGTTCTGAGATTTTAATTAGTTTTTCTTTTTAGAAAATCCAAATAGCAATTAGAAAATAGAAAATGAACACGAAAAAATTCTAGAAAATTCTAGACAATATATCCAAGTACATAGAATCCAATTAAAATAATTTTGATAATTGTTCATTTTGGGATTAATCATATTAAATTATTTTGGTGCTAAAAGTCTATATTAAGATTTAATTAAAAATTCAAATAAAATCAAATGTTGAATTTTCCAACTACTAATTAATAAAAGATTTTTAAAAGCTCAGAAAATTGGGGTGTTACAATGACGATGGAGACTTTGGATGGTATTATGAGTTGATCGTCATCAAGTCAAGGTTCAAGAAGAGGGTGCATCGTGTGTTGATGCATATCAAGATCTCGAAGAGGAGATGATCATTAGTTGATTATCAAGTCAAAAGAAGATCCATCATATATCAATGGAGGACACGTGAAAAGATGCATCATGGGTTGATGCATATCTAGACATGACCCGAACTCAAAGTGAAGATGTGCATTATTAAGATTTAAGAGGATGCTCAAGGCAAATGTATAACTAGCTAGGGATAAGGATGTGTTCCTAGTCTTTCACCGGTCTTGTTGTTTGGTTGGAATACGAGATTACTAGTATAGGATTACCGTACTATTAAGAGGGGTCTTGTCTAGCAGTTTGAGTCTCATCATGTGTTGATAGCTTAATCCCGTTTGCTCTAGCTCTCCGTAGTATGACACTGTTATTTGCGAATGTATTTTGCAAATAGTTGAGGCTCATGCATCTATTCCTTGTAGCATGTGACTATACTTTGCAAATGGTTGAAGTATATGTACCTACTCCTTGTGGCATGATCTAAATTTGTAAATATGTTTTACAAATTGTTAGGACTCATGCATTTTTCTTTGGCATGGTCTAAGATTGCTTGTTACTATTTCCTTGGACTTAGACCATGATAGTGACTCTTTAGAGTTCTTGTGGTTTCTACATTGATCTAATGTGTTTGAGATCATGCAAATAGATGGGTTGTGTAGCCCTCTAAATAAGTTTTTCATAGAGTTCAAGATCACTCAATTCCGACATCGGGGTAGAAAGTTTTGACCTTTTTTCGAGTGTCGTCTGTGTTGAAATTGGCTTGCGGTAGTACCACATGAAAAGAGCGAGCGGTAGTACCGGCCTCTGTGAGTGTGGTAGTACCACACCAAACTTTAAACGACTCATTTTTTAGCATTTAATACACCTTTTCCAACCGTTGAACAGTGAGTGCGGTTGTATCGAGTTTGCACAGCGGTACTACCGCAAATACTGATGTTTGCTGAATTCTGATCCTAACGGCTAGTTTTTATGGTGGAGGCTATAAATACCCCTTTGGCTGGTTGAGAGATAATCCTTTGGCACTCCACTTCATTCTCTTAAGCTAATATGAGCTTCTCCTCTCAATTATGCATGTGTTGCACTTTGTGAGTGAGGAGAGAGGTATCTAGTTATATTTGTTGCATCTAGAGGTGGATTTCATATCCACTTGAGCTTGTGCATTCGTTGCATGTGGTGAGAGTCAAGCAAGAGGTTTGACTTATTACTTTTGGTGTTTGCCGACACCTAGACGACGTGGAGGCATCGTAGTCTTGTAATCTTCTCAAGAAACTTGTGAGAAGGCCTTGCATGTTATGAGTGGTTTGGTGCTTGCCATCTCCAGAGTAGAGGAAGAGCAACCCCAAGTGGATTGTGTTGGCTTAATTCATGGAGCTGGTCCAATTCGTTTGGACTTACCTCAACGTGGATTAGGGGAGACCGACAAGTCTCGAACACCATGGTAAAATATCCTTGTATTATTGTGGTTTATTCTATTATGTTTTACTTTGTGCAATTTACATCTCTAGAATTAAAATGCTTACATATTTTTGTATGTTTGCTATCATTGTCAATAGTCTTAGCTTGTTGGTGCACATAGTCAAAACTAGTTGATTTAGGTTTTAATTGAGCAAAATCGAATTGATTCACATTTCCACATAAAACTCGGTTTTAGCCAAAAGAATTTTAAAATCGCCTATTTATCCCCCTCTACGACCTCTTCGATCTTACACTTTATTCCAATTTCCCCCGAAACACAAATTAGGGTTTACATTTAGAAGGCTTGAGAGACTCCAAATTTGGATCTCTCCTTTTATAGTGGAGGCTTGGTTTAAAGAGAAATCCCTAACAGACAACCGTTAAGTCCACACACAAATGGGTCTACAGTCACACACTTCTCGAAGTGGATGACGAACCGGGCTTCCCAAATCCGTCTCTTCATGATCTTTATCTTCACTTGATCTAAACTGCTTCTCCTTGCACCGTTTTGAACCGCGGTTATACCAAAGATCACCAAGGCTGTATTTTGGTGAAGATACCAAAATATGTCTTTTCGATCCTTCTCCAAAGACCGAGTCCAATAGTCGTGAAACAATCATATGCTTCACCACATGTAGAATGATCAACGGCTCTCTTCATGTCGGCAAGTCTCTCCCATCCGGCTCCCACCGAAACCACTATGTCACTTGCACCGACCCCAGCGCCATTTGATCCAACCCATCGCATTGACCTTCCCATTTGGTCATCCTTGTCCATCTTATGCCATACTTGAGTCCAATGACTTCACCCAGTATAGTTGATCGTTATGGACCCCAGCTCTCCTAACCTATTTCCGATCATCCTCGCCGTTGACCGTCGTTGACCTCCAAACCTCCTGCACAACACTAGACTAGTAAATTGATTTTGGACACAAGTTCTTCGCAACTTGATTCACGTTACTCAAAACATGCATCATGCAACACATATGCACTGAAATCCATAAAATTTACCAAACCCACGATCATCACCGCCTTGCCGGCAAATGATTAGAGACTGGCCAGTCAGACCACTACCCTTGGCCGGTCTAACTGCTGACCAATCAGTATTATCGCTCTTTGTCCAGTCAGAGCGCGGTTTAACTGCCAACTAGTGGCCGGTCAGACCGCTCTAGGACTTAGCCAAATTTTTGAGGCTCGAATATGCAAACTCTCTGGAAATGAAAATTGAATAGAACTTTTGACTCGATGCACCAAAAATTATGTTATCAAGTGCAAACGAATCCTCTCACTTGCCTCACCCTCTATTTTTGGTCCGGCTCAAAAATCCAAGTCCAACTTTTGCCCGGTCAAACCGCCACTATAGCCAGTCTGACTGCCAGCCCCTTGGCCAAAGGCATGGCCGGTTTGACTACCACAAGTGGCCGATCAGACCACCGGCAGGGCTGTTAGGATGCCACCTTAGTCGGTCTGACCTCCTAAGGTCTAAAGTTAGTATGAATTTTTTTTTTATGAAAACGAGGGTTTCGCCAAACGCCTCGACGCTATTATCAATTGTTTATCACACTGATATTAGGAGCATATCCCCATAGCATCCACAGAAAGTATCCACTCCGGCGTCACCTCATCCGTAGCCAACCCCACCCTCACTCCCCTTCCCTCCCTCACTCCACCCCAAGGCCGTGTCGCAAGATGGATCAATTACCGTGTCCATGTCCGTGTGCGTGAGATAGGTCAACTACCCTAGTGGCGGCGGGATGGGCGACAACGACATGATGTTGTGTAAACGACCAGAAGATCCATCTCCTCATGTCTCCTCCCACCGGCCAACCTCTCGACGGCGAATACACTTCTAGGCAGCCTCCAGATGGTCAGCCCCACTGTCTCTCCTCGCTGCCGACTTTGCTAGCCCGGGAGCGTGAGGCGTCGGTGGGCATCTTGTGGCGGCACATGGGGCACAAATTGCAGAGGGTGAGCCAAGGGAGGATGTATTCCTATGGTAGATGTGGTTGCATGTCATCTCCATGGCCTCAACGCCGAGCTTGAGGGGCTCCTTGCAGATGGTGTAGTGGGAGTCGACGACGACAATGGCCAAGGAGACCATGGCAACAACAGCAGCGAGGAAGACCATGGCGAGGAAGACTCGGATGAGGGCAACCTGGTCATTTCGTATGGCCAAAACAGGGGAAAAACAACAGGTATTAATAAAATATTACAAATAGGGTATTTAATCAAGAATCCATCTAAGCGAAAGCTATATTATCATTACATCATAAATGATGATATATGCTAGAAAGTTATTTAAGTGGAGGGTATATTATCGATTTATCCTTGCATAGTAGTGAGCCCTTGAGTAGTATTGCATCCCTACCGGTCAGCCACCGGCCGCTGGTAGACCATTGCAACCCTAAAAAGGACGTTGCATCTGATTCCAGAGGAAACACACCACACACGTTGGTTAGCAAATCTAGTAAGCAAGCTCCTAAAATATACCGTAGAAAGTGGAAACCCAACCCGGAGTCTCTATCAGGCCGACACGGACTCCACCGACGGATTCCGCAGCCCACAGGACCTCCGTCCTGTAAAACCCTAATCTCCTCCGCCTCCACCGACCTCTCATCCAAAAATCCCCAAATCACCCACGCACAAACAACCAAGAGCGCACCGCGACTGCCGACGTACGACTCCGACGACATGGCGGTCGCCTCCGCGTGGGCCAAGCCCGGCTCGTGGGCCCTCGCCGCCGAGGAGCAGGACGAGCTCCCCCCGCCGCCGCCGCCCGTCGCTGCCGCCGACTTCCCCTCCCTCGCCACCGCCGCCACCACCAAGGTCCCCAAGAAGAAGAAGCCCCAGCCCGTCTCCCTCGCCGCGTTCAACAGCGCCAAGTTCGTCGCGCCCGCCTCTCGCGGGCCCACTCCCAACGAGCTCCTCAGCCTTCCCAGGGGGCCCCGCGAACGCACCGAGGAAGAGCTCTCCAGCGCGCGCTGGGGCGGCACCACCCGCGGCTCTGACGAGCCGCGGCGCGGCGGATTTGGCTCGGAGGGACCCCAGGAGTTCGGCCCGTCGCGCGCCGACGAGGCGGACGACTGGGGTGCTGGCAAGAAGCCGCTGGAGAGGAGGGAGCGGATGGGAGGGTTCGGTGGGGACTCGATTTCGTCGCGTGCTGATGACGTTGACGACTGGGTCTCCACCAAGAAGGCGGCGCCCGCTCCGCCGCCGGAGCGGAGGGAGCGTGTTAGCTCGTTTGGGGGCGACTCGCGCGCTGATGAGTCCGCGAGCTGGGTCTCGAACAAGAGCTATGCTCCGCCCCCACCACCGCCTTCTGATAGCCGGAGGGGTGGGCCAGTTTGGGGTTTCAATAGGGATGGCGGTCCAGACGCCGATTCTTGGGGGAGGAAGAGGGAGGAGGTGAGCAACAGTGGTGGGAGCGGCGGTGCCCGGCCGCGTCTGGTTTTGCAGAAGCGGACCTTGCCGCTTGCCAATGATGCTGATGGAGAGAAGAACGAGGATAAAGAGGAGAAGGGAGAGTCGCAACCGAAAAGCAGGTATTCCAACCCGTTCGGGGCAGCCCGCCCACGTGAGGAGGTGCTTGCTGCGAAGGGTGAGGACTGGAGGAAGGAGGAGGATAAAGAGGAGGAGAAGCTGGAGATTCAACCGAAAATCAGGTCTTTGAATCCGTTCGGGGCAGCCCGCCCACGTGAGGAGGTGCTTGCTGCTAAGGGGGAGGACTGGAAGAAAATCGATGAGAAGCTTGAGGCGATGAAGGTGCGGGAGGTGCCGCCTGAGAGGAGGTCCTTTGGGAGGAGGGGTTCCCCGCTCACAGGAGAGGAGAATGGGAACGGTCAAGTGCCAGAGAGCCATGTTGAGAGAGCTTGGAGAAAGCCTGATGCAGTTGAGGCTGCAAGAGAATCTGAAGAAGGGTCTGATAACTGATCCCATCCCTCTGAACTTTAATTCAATTGATTGTTGCAATATCTCTGCATGCCTTTGCCTGGCTATGGTTTATCCTGGTTCTCGTTTATATTTATGTTCCTCAAATTTTGCTCCTTACTATTGAAGTATTGAATTAATTTGTTTTGCTAGGTTGTCTTTGTTGATCTTAGCTGGCAATGTTTTTGTCTGAGCTGTCCTTGTGATTGTAAATGGGAAAAAAAAAACTAGTTTTTTTGTGCAATCTGCTTTTTTAGTTGACCTTTAGGTTATCATCGATTACTTACATATGGCCTTTAAATGAAGTGTCAGTTAACATGCAGGGAGTTTTTTTTCAGGTGAGCATGATAAAGATAAATACCACTACCAGTGTAAGGCTATCTTAGCTAAAATTTTAGTTATATTAAAAACAAGTTAGATTCACATAAAAGATAATGGCTGATCTGATGATGTTTGATTTGATTGTTGCATTACATGTTTCGCTGGGAAGATTGAGTTTCTCAGCTTGTAAGACATAGGATCAAAATCAAGAACATGATGTGCATGGTTGATATGATATGATGCTTGAAGCATGATGCTTTAATTTTAGTTGCTTGATCGTTCTATTTCTTAGTTTGATAAACGTTTAGCTTAAGCAGTGCTGTGGTACAGTATCAATTTCTTCCTAAATCTAAATTACAAAATTTTAGACCCCTTTTTTGGCTTAAAATGTATTGAGGCACAAATACGTACATAGCTTCTCCAATTTATGTTGTGGTCGCATGCTACAATCTAATCATGTAGTATAATATGCTTCTGGAGCAGCATTAAACTGAACAAGAAGTGTCCCTGTGACCCTGTCTAAATTCGTTCTTGTATTAGCATACAATTTTATGATCGATGCTTGGAAGTATCAGAAATGCTAAAATCTTCAATTCTTTAAATCAGAGAACTATGGTTAATGCATGGGGACCTTGAATTTTTTGGCACCAAAAATCAGATAGAATGATACCTAATAGTTGGTGCACTTCTGTTTGACAGCCACCCTGTTAATGCGGTTTGACTAGCGGGCTTGTAGTTAAGAGTTGCAGATGTGGACGTAGCAATTAGAAAGTAATTATAGTATCATAGTATCATAGTATCCTAACAATAGGAGAAACTATGGCATTGTGACTTGTGACACTGAGTTTAAGCTATGGAAAAATTCGGTGTATGCCACTGGTTCAATTGCACTTTCGGTCTATGCCACTGCCTTTTGCTTAATTTGGTCTATGCCATATTGCAAAGTTTCCATTTTATGTTCTTTGCGTACAATGTTAGTTATATTATTGCACAGCAAAACAGATTATCATATTAACTTACTGTGCTGTCATATTTGCATTGTAAACTTATATGATTGGCATGGTAATTTATTGTACTTTACAAATGAAATTCACATAGTGAATTTGGTGAAGATGGTTTGTCATTTTAGCAATTCACATTGTAGTTAAAATTGGATGTTATTGCTGGTATTTTTTTTTGCCTAATTATAGCATGGTGATGTTTGTATGTGATTCCCTCTACCTGAAATTAAAGAATGCAAGCTTGCAACATTGTCTTGTTTTCTCTTCGTGGCGTTTGAATGTACACTGGGATACGGAATAGATAAGCATAGTTATCAGAAACTCGGTTTGTTCGAGTCGCGGTATGGGATTTAGGTTCTTAGTTTACCATTTTTTTCTTCCAATTTCCACTGCGAACATGAACCCCATGCCCTAAACTGATTCAGGTTCGACGAATCCGGTTCGCGATTCGTGGGGTTTTATAGTAAATCTGGTAACTATGTAGATAAGGGATATGTTGAGGTCGGTTTGGGACTGGGACATGAGTTTTTAATACAATTCCTTTGGTTAGATGCATTGGGGCTGTAGTTGAATCATGCCCCTTCAAACATATCCCAATCCCAGTTCCAAACCCACCTCATATCCCAATCTCATCAACTAAACATGCATATAAAGGTTTCCTACTCACATTCGCACCCGTCATAACTCATGAATGAAATGCCACCTTAAGTTCTCTAGATAAAAGTAAGATTAATGTGATGTTTTTTTATGTTGAATATAGTTTTCATTTGCATTTCATCACTTTGGATTAAGCAATCCAGTAACATTTATGTTATTTTCTATGTTGTCACGCCTTCTTATTTGTTTTTAGGGCAGTGGTTTTTCTTGTTGGGGCCTCAGTGGATAAGAGCTAACAGTTGATCAATTTGTCCCCTGTTCATTGATATCTTTCTTGCGAGGCCACAATTTTTGGGTTGTCTAAATTGCATTGCTTTTGATACAGCTGAACCATATTCTTTTGTTTATATGGGCGTTGGAAAGTAGTAGTGTTACATAAGATTCCTTTTCCTTCGATGGAGCTGATACGTCCTGTTAGCATTTTATGATAGCTGAAAGTTTGTGTTTTTCTTCTTCCTTTGTTATTTCACTGGAAGCTATTGTTTTCCTCTTCATTTTTTATTTTTCTGTTTTGTCAATATATTTGTTGGAGCTTTTTATATCCAGAACAATTTCTAATGGACCAAAGATTGAATTTGCAATTGCAGATCAGAGGCTACCGAAGAGAGTGTTCCTGCAAATTAAGCAATGCGAGTACATGCTATGAAGGCACTTTGCTATCCGAAGATTAAAACAAGTCATGTACTAAATATATTAGCATTGTTTTATTTTTGTTACTTGTGTGCGGCAGAAGTTGTAACGCTGAGTCAATTTTGGGTCTGTTCTTCCCATATTTTTAGGACCTGGTAATCGTCAGAAATGCTGTTTGAGAATTTTGGTCTGGTATTTGTCTTAAATCTTAGTTGTAGTAGTATATTTATTGCTAGTGTTATTATTTGGCATGCTATGTTGACTTGGTGATAATGTCTGGAAGAAATAGTTTTTCTTTTGTTAATTCGGTGCATCATCACGAGTTAGAATATAATATCGGTGTGTTACTGACTTCAAAGTTTTCTTTTGGCGGTGTTGAAATTCTCATTGTGATCGTCAATAGTTTTAGATAGCATGCTACAGGAAGCCGGTCCGTTGATTTGTGCACTCTTGTTCTTCGAACAATTAGTTTCTCCCGTGAGCAATTCTGTCTAGCTTATTTTTTAGGTACTTCGGTTGCCATCTGCGTGACACTTTTGTGCACAGGTCCCCAATTCCCTTGACGTGTACCAATCTAACAGCGTCACTGTCGGGATTTAAAAATATAATTCTGAATTCTCTGTGTATACTGTATTTGTTCAGGATTATACTAGTGCACACAGTGGTAATATCGATGAAATATCATATCTATACGCAAAGATTAACTAATAAATAGATAAATAATCATTATTATCAGAGTAACGATCTTAAAGTCAAAGTTTACAATTAATGCATCGGAAGGTGAATAGCTTAATAAAGCTGCAGCGAAATGTAACGAAATAACTTCAGTGAAGCCCCTTTATATGCCCACAGGAAATCGACTGGGTAGCAAAATCTAGTTCTCCACGATCTTTAAAGTAGACTTTGTTCGCTGACGATTCCTCCACTTTTGCTGATTGATTATAGCAAACATGAAAACAGATTGATTCGAATGAAACCAATTCAGGGGATTATAAGAGGAGGTGAAGATGGACAACTGTGCGCAAATGGTTTGCTTTTATATGCACCAATGAGGAAGATATGATTTTTTGTAAGTTTCGATTGAAAACATGCACGTACGGGAGACGAGCTCTGGTCGGTTGCGTCGGTGGAAAAATGATGAACAGTACCATGCGAAAACTGTAGCATGTGGCACAAGAGGGAAATTTAATAATTTTTGGAATTAAATAAAAGATCAAAAAACAAATCCAAAAAAAATCTCAAAAAATACCATAAAATTGCTTAGAACACAAGGAAACCAAATAACATAGTTTTTAATTTAATTAATTTTTATATTAGTCAAATTAAATATTTTTAATTTAGAAAAAACTAAATTAAGCTTTATTAATTTAAATAAAATTGGTAAAAAAATTTTAGGGATGTAAACTACTCAAAAGATTTTTGAAAAATCAAATTTTGAAACGTTACGGTCACTTACCTCGTTGTTGTTAACTCACCGTTTCCACCATTGTATCTTCTTTCTCCGCTTGCCCGCGTCTGTCTTCGGCCGATTGTATGGGCATGTTTGTTTGCTGGATAATGATATGGCTCGGTCGTCCGAAGTTCTGGACGCATCGGACGCTTAGGAGCCCACAGGTTGGTGTTTCAATGTTTTATTAATTTGTTGCAACAATATTTTTTTGTTGCATTAGGATCTTGTATTTGTTGCATCAATAGTTCTCATTTGTTGTAAATTTTTGCTCATGTTTTGAGTTGGAATTTTGCTGGAAGAAAAAAATTACAACATAGCCGTAAACAGTGCGCAACATTGTTTTTGTGTTGATGAAACATTATTTTACAACAGATGCAATATTTTTTTTGTACATACGCAACTTTCAAAAGAACAGTACACAACATTATTTTGAATGGGCCGCAACATTTTTCGCAATGGTTCGCAACATTCGTTTTGTTCAAAAAGAAACCTGAACTTCTGATTTGTCCAGATGTTAGTAGTGCTTGTATGGGTACAATATCAACAACATGATGCTACAAACTACAACAAATTATGATGTTTTGTCGCAACACAGTATGATACCAGAGTTCTAATAGGTCCAGTACATACTAACATTAGAGTGTTGGGGCGACGTAGATCTGTGAATGGACGACGGAGCGTGACGTACGAGTCCGAGCGCTAGGCATTCCCTTGTTTGCTCCAGCCTCATCGGCAATTGGAACCTTAACTCCTCTCGCCGGCGACTGCAAACTTACTCCCTCGCTTCCGTCCCTGTGATCATGGTGCAGCCGTTTGGGTTCGACTGGTCTTTTATCGCGCGTTCTGAATAGAGGGGTAAAACGTTCATTTTACAGTTGCTTAGCCAGATTACAGTTAGAGCGGTAAAACGGTCATTTGACCAATGCTTAGTCAGATTGGAGTTGGGGAGCAATTGGGTGCTGAGTTGGCACGTCAATGTAATCGGTTACATGGGATGAATTTGTTTCGAAACGAACAAGCAGGAGAGCTGTAAAGCAGGAGCAAAAGAGAGTTAGATCCTAACAGATCAACTAAAGGTTAAAGAAAGAAAAAAAAATAACACGATGGCCCAAAAGCCCAAGGTACATGGCTTATAAATTACGCGCAAGGTATGGTTCGCGCTTCGCTCAGACCGGGAACCAAGCCGAAGCTACCCTTCTCCTCCTTGGCGTTGGCCAACAGATAGCACCAGCTGACGGGTGTGACTTCCAACGCTGGACGAAGCATTTTTCGCTTGCGAGGCCGCAGGTCGTCGTCTATCAGCGGCTACGATTGCTAGTTGTTGTCTCGCTGGGTACCAACCAACCACCGGGCAAACGACCACGTATTAGATAAACCACCGGAAGCTGCTTCAGAGGTGTCTTGTTGCTCGAAGGGCATTTGATCACCAGTCCAGGCCTAGGTCGCAGCATCCAGAAGATCATCCACCACTTGGCCGCCGGGCTCAATAAGAGCACTGTCCAACTCAGCGGTGTCGTTAATCTTCAACAACGCTGACAGCGCCGTGGCCGATTCAGGAGGCAGTGGGCCAACCGAACATGGCCTTGTAATCCTTGATGCCTGGATGCCTCAAGAGGAGTGAGCTCGTCGTGCAGCAGTCCTAACTGGCTTGGTCATTGTGATCGGCCGTGTCTTGGCAGCGAGGCGAGCAAAGTGGCGAACCTTGGTCGTGTCAAAACCGCGATGGGAACACTTCGGGCTTGTTTGGATAGAGAGAGATTAGAATCAACCCCTTCGGATTAGAAGGGATTTTAGTTCAAATTCCGAGTCAATCCGAAGGGATTGAGTCGGATCACAATGTATCTAAACAACGGATTGAGTCGGATCATAATGTATCCAAACAAGCTCTTCGGTGAGGGCTGAAGCCCGTGGCGACGGAGGAGCAATAAAGAAGTCGCCAAGGCCAGATATTGGCCAATCGGTAGGTCAGCTCGCCGAGTGGGTATCTAGATATTTGGAGGCCTCTCCTGCGACCCTTTGGTGGCCTACCTCAGTGCATTCGGGCAGCGTAGTGAGCGGATTTGGTTGAGCGTCGACGTTGACCGCTGATGTCGAGCCATTATGGATAGGATTTAATTTAATTATGAAGGGGCACGATTGAATTATGTCGGGACCTGAAATTCCAATTTTCTGGCTCCGGGGAATACATGTATAGAGCATGGCTCCAATTCTAGAGTTTTTGGCTAAAATAACATTGCATCGTAGATTAACAAAACTAGGGAGGTTTATCTCTTTTGAAGTAGTTTCTGGTTTTTCAACCAGAGTCGGCTTCTAGAGCTGTTCCAATAAGACTCCTTGTGGGATGGGGGATCCGGAAGAAGCTACGAGCTAACTAGTCAGCGAGTAAATTATCCTTTCGAGAGATATATTGTACTTCTATACTAAAAAGATATATTTTTCAAGCTTCCTGACTTCCGATAAATAGTTCCCTATGGTCGAATTAGAGCATTGGTACTCTTTTCCAATTTGATTCACGACTAACTGAGAATCACCTTTCACAAGTAGTCGTCAAATCCCGGGTTCTTTTGCTACTCGGATGCCAGCCAGTAAACCCTCGTAGTCCACCATATTGTTAATAGCAGTAAAGTTTAATGGAATGACATATTCTAAGGTTTCTCCAGTAGGACATACTAAGACCACCCCAGCCCTGGAGCTACTAAGCGTTAGTGACCCATCAAAGTACATTATCCACGGGTCGTGGGATTCGTACTGGGGTCTCTAAACTGGTTCAAAAAAATTCATTCGGTAACAAAGTCTACCAAGATCTTAGATTTAATGGTCGTTCGGGGCACAAAATAAAGGTCAAACTCCCCAAATTTGACTGACCATTTAGCCATGCGCCCCGCTGCTTCCCTATTCTAGAAGACCTCTCATAAGGGAAACTCAGACGACACGATTAACTTGTGTGCCTGGAAATGATGCCTCAGTTTCCTCAAAGACATGAGGTCATATAAAAATTTTGAACATGAGGGTAATGCTCTTCGTGCCCTTGTAAAACTTCACTCACGTAGTAAACTGGTCGTTGAATGTTTTCATGTTCAACGACTAGTACTGCGTTTACTGCTTGTTGCATAGCAACTAGATACAACAAGAGTGGTTCACCTGGTTTCGGAGAAACCAAAACTGGAGCACTCGTGGGGTATCTCTTAACATCCACAAAGGCTTTGCTTACCTCCTTAGACAACTCGAAACATTCATGCTTCCTAAGAAAGTTTAAAGAAAGGAAGACTTTTTTCTCCCAAACGTGCGATGAAATGACTTAAAGCCGTCATGTATCCTATGAGTTTCTGAACTTCTTTATTTATGGTCAGAGGGCGTATTTGTTTAATGACAGCTATCCTTTTAGGATTGGCTTCGATTCTCGAGTAGAAATAAGGAATCTAAGTAACTTTTCCTTAAGAGACTCGAAACACACACGTCTTAGGATTGAGTTTCGACTGATATTTTTTGAGGTTGTCAAATGTTTTTTGCAAGTCAAAAATATGATTGAGACGTTGTATGATTTTTATGACCAGGTCATCAACATAGGCTTCTAAATTTTGGCATAGTTGAGGAAGAAATGTCTTTTGCATTAAACGTTGGAAAGAAGCACCATCATTTTTTAATCTAAATGGTATTTTAACATAGCAAAATATTCCAAATTGAGTAATAAATACAGTTTTCTCTTCATCATCTAAACACGTACTAACCTGATGGGCAACCAGAATATGCATATAGGAAACTCAATATTCCACAACCAGCGGTAGAATCAACTAATTGATTAATACATGGAAGGGAAAAGTCATCATTCGAATAAGCTTTATTTAAGTTAGTGAAATCTACACACATTCTCTTCTTACCATTAGATTTCCTAACCATTATAGGATTAGCTAACCACTCAGGGTGGTCGACATCTTTTATAAAACTACCTTAAGTAGCTTGTCGAGTTCTGATAGGGTAGCTTCTCATCGACCAGGTGCAAATCGTCATGATTTTTGTTTTACGGGCTTTTTACTAGGCCGTAAAGCTAGCATGTGCTCGATCACCTCCCTGGGGACCCCGAGCATGTCAAATGCTTACTACGCGAAGACATATGCATTTGCTTGGAGGAAGGCAATGAGCACATCTTCCTATGCAGAGTCGAGGGTAACCTTGATGCGAACAGTCTTGGAGGGTCCCGCTGTACTCAGTGGAATCTCTTTGACCAGGTCGTTCGGCTTGGGTCCAACTTTCGGCTTCGAGTGCTTCACCGAATGTTGCACATTGTTGGCTTCTCGAGTGGGTATTTGGTCAACCATCTCGAGGGACTCCCGGTCGCATGAGAGCACCATCTTCTTATCACAACGAACAGTGATAACTCCTTTAGGACCTGATATCTTTAAAAAATTGGTAACTATAGTGAGTAGCAATTAGGAACGTGCCACAATTGGTCGACCAAGAAAGGCATTATATGCCATATTGAAATCAACAACATCAAAAGAGATTTTCTCTGTTCTGAAATTATTTGGTGTCCTAAACGTAACAGGGAGGAAAACTTGGCCAATAGGTTTGGTCGAAGATCTAGGTATGATCCCATGAAATGAGTATCATACTTATTTTATTTTCATCATGGGAATTCGCATTTCATCCAGGGCACTCGTAAATAGTATGTTAAGTGAACTACCACCATCAACTAGTACCCGATTAACTTGGTAGTTGTTGATGGTAGGCTCGACCACAATCAGAGAATGACCAGGTCGAGTAGAAGGGATCGAACGGTCATCCTTTTCAAAGAAATGGTGACTTTTGACCACTTTGGTAATTTATGGACAACAGGAGGGTTGATAGAGTTTACCTCACATTTGACAGCCTTAAGCTGTCATCTCAACTCGTAAGCTGATGATCCCCCGTAATGTGGTCAGTCATGCGCTCGTGGTCCTGGTATGACATCTCATCGCCATCCTCTCACCGTTTGTGACCACTTGTCTATCCTATCTCCTTGAGGGAAGGAAGTGATCCTTTGCCAAAGTATTAGCCTTTGAGTTTTCATTGGAAAACCCGGCAGTTGCAGAGGTCATGACATTCCTTTTTATGGAAAGAGCACCACCTCGTCTTATCTATCTTCCGTTTGGGTCATTTGCCTTTACCCCGGTAGAAGTACTGTTTGGACCGTGAGGCTCCTTGTCGCTCACGGCCAAGACCTCCTCAAGCTTTTTATATGTGGCTTCTTGGTCTTAGAGTTGCTCTTGGATTTTTCACCCTATTTGTACTTATTTTTTTGCTACTTTCATCAACTCCACGAGTGTCGTTGTCATCACGGCCGATCGTGCGATTCCACTCGACTACTTCAGCAGCAGTCGCATGGCGGTCAGCCATCTCGAGGAGTTTAGTGACGGTAGTCGGAGGGAGGGTTCATGGCAATGTCTTCTGTGAACCTCCGATTTTGGACTCCTTGTTTAAATTCTCCAATGACATGAGAGTCAGAGACTTCTACAATAGTATTTCGAACCTGACTAAAGCACCCTATGAATTGGCGCAATGTCTCATGAGAATCCTGTCGCATACGGTTTAGATCGTCCTCCTTTCCAGGGTAGTTGTATATGCGTTGGAAGTTTGCAAGCTGCAGATCGCAAAGATGCTGCCATGAATAGATCGACTCGGGTTGCTGGTTTAGCAACCATGATCGAGCAAAGCCTTCGAGCACTGTTGGAAAGTAATTAGCCACGACATACTCTCCTCCTCCAATGGCTCAGACTGCACTTGTATAATTCTAAAGAAATTCAATGGGATTTTGAGTCTCATCAAACTTCTCCATGTTAGCTGGTTGAAATCTTGCTGGCCAGTGAACTGCCCAGACATCAGGTGAAAATGCCCGATAACCGATAATGATGTTGTAACACCTTCTTTGCGGGAAAGAATGGTTAATTTCACCAGGTGAATGTACAAGACAATACCCAGCGGTAATGGACCTGATCTATTATAGATATCAGTCCTACGATGGTAATACTCCTCGTGCTTCATCTGCTAACGTAGATTTCTCCGAAGAAGTGGCGACTACCTACCTCTCTAAGGAGTTTGTCGATCACCAACCGTTGGAGGGTTTTGTCGATTCCTTCTTTGACCAGCATCGTGGTCGGGAGATCGACCAGATATAGGATCATGTAATTCTCCACGTGGAGAATTGTTCGAATGACTAGCACTCAAGAGAGTTGTTCCAATATGATTATCGGAACATTGTTGTCAGTACCGCTCAACCCTGGTCATGGTATCCCGAAGCCTTTAGCGATCTCTTGGTCAAAGAGGTTATAGACTGGTTGGTATTCATCCAAGCTCTTGGCTCGGGTTTTCTATCAGATCATTAATTTGTTGAAGTTCTTGAGCAGTTTCCGATTGGTATTGGATCTACCCAGGTTGCATTCCATAGGTTGCAATCCTTCTTCTCCGAATGGTCTCAGGATCATCCACATATGACTTTGATGGGCATCCCTTAGTGGAGTGTGATCACCTCGAGGATGTCAGACACGCTCGTGAACATTGATGTTTTCATCGTCATCGGAGGTGTTCTCGCATAACCACGAGTGCCGGAAGCATGTGAGCGATGTTGTTAGGATCCTGGATTAACACTCCCAAATCCTCTGTGTATTACTGAACTAGTTCCATGATCAGTGGCTAGCTTACACCGTAAACAAATATGGTAACATCCATAATACGCAAAAATTTATTAATAAATAACAGAGTTTATTACCAGAAGGCTTACAAACCAATAATAAACAAACACAGCAGAACACGAAGAAGGTGTAGTAGTGCCCAGCTAATCTACCACGGGCAATCAACTGGGGTAGTAGCCTAGCCGTCGAGATCTTCAGCAGTTGCAAAATCCTTCTCCTCTGAACAACATTTTATTAAGTAAGAGTGAGCACAAACAACCGTGCTCTGCAAGTTACACCCAATAACAGAATTATTATGCATGCAGGGGTATATCAAAGGAAGGCATATAGGGTTGAATTAGCATAAAACGATATTTTCTTTAAATACTTGTACTAACTTCCAAAGCAGATATTCTATAACTAAAATTTATTTTCTAAATTCTCAAGTTTTATAGTCAGATAGCATTCACACTGTTGGAAATATGCCCTAGAGGCAATCAAAGAGATGATTATATTTTGTTATGTTCATAATATTGGATGATATGTTATTCTGTTCCTTGAATGAATCATCAGTTATATAGATCAATGAGTATGTGACTTATTTGTGAAACTCTTTAACGTATATGATGTCGTTCTAAATGTATCCCTGGTCGGATGTCACTGATCAGAACATCAGTGACTCTATGACCAGCACATGTATTGGTTGATGACCATGTTTCACCGGTCATGGATATAGAGATATCGAATCAATAATGTGAACACATGTTAGACAACATGGGGTTGGATAGACCCACCTTGAGATACTATTGAGATTGTTATGATTCTATATGTCATTAGTCGCTCTTAAGCAATGATGATGTATAATCCTTAGGCCTGAGATCAGCATGGTTTCCTACATGTGTAATAGCACTCTTAGGGGTTGCCAAACACTACTCATAACTGGGTAGTTATAAAGGTAGCTTTCGGGTATGCTATAAAATATGCGGAGAGATGTAACTGGTCGGATATGGGATTTGCCCCTCCTAACATAACAGGAGAGATATATCTGGGCCCCTCGTTGTGGTCGGATAAAGAAAGTGCATGGACATGCCACTAGTGGTCGAAATGTCTACCACATGAAGTTATTCGACACTCGATCGAGAAAGTATTGAACAGTCCATGGATGACTCAATATCTCACCTGGAGTTCAACCAGATACCGTGAGGCAAAGGGAGAATACACGATAAGGTCTTTCAGTTCGATTAGATACGGACTAGTCGTATGGAGATATGAGCTGGTCGAAGGCTGGTCGAATATAGTCACTAAGTGGTCGAAACCTGGTTGTAAAGAGTTACGAATTGGTCAAGACCAAATATGAACTGTCGTATAGAGATACGAGCTGGTTGTTAGTGAATCGACTTGGTCGTAGATCATATTGCATTAAAGTTCGTCCGATATATTCTATGTGTGTTCGGGAATCGTTTTGTGCTGCTAGGTACCGCTGGCGATTCATGGTCGGAAAAGAGTTTTCGAGTCATGATCGATTACACATGAACCAATAGGGTCACACACTTAAAGGGTTATGATTTGTTTTGGATGGTGATACGAATTTATATAGGCCACGAGTTCCTAATGGGCCTCAAGTTCGAGACCTATCATGGATGCCTATATATAGAGGGGCGGTGGCATGAGGTTGATAATGGTCTTTTGAAGAACTCCCGAAACCCTAACAGCCACGCCTTCCTCAACAACAATCTACTACTATAATCCAATCTCCAATAATTATCTATTCATATAATCCAACTCCAACAATTCAATATCACAACAATCTATTTCTATAATCCAATATCCGGTAATTACCTATTCATATAATCCAACTCCAACAATCCGATATCAACAACAATCTATCTCTATAATCCAATAAAGATACATTTCTATACTCCAACCAAGATTTATTTCTATAATCCACCCAAGATTTATTTCTAATTCCAACTTCTCTATTCAATCATGTTCGATAAATCCAATATGACCAAAATACCCAATTAATCCCATACTTCTCGATTCAGCTTATTCCACCCAAAATCAACATCCTGAATTGGTAATCCGATAATCCTTTTTCCAACACTTATCTAATATTCATCATTCCTGTAATCCTATAATCCATTTTTTTCAATTTATAACTCCAAAATATATCACGTTTGGAAGGACAATATGACTATACAATGAAGTTGGGAATAACTATGAAGTTAAAACAGGAATTTAAATTACTTGGACATAAATGTGCATGCAATAGTAATTTAAAATAGGATTTCAACAGCTTAAAATACTGGGATTCAAATATGATCAAAGAATGTAACTTACCTTGCTTATTTAGTTGTTGTTCTCAAACGGCGTTGAAATCCGGTTCTTCAAAGTCGTCGAAATCTACATGTGAAAACAAGCTAAATTCAAATAAAATCCAAAAATAACAAAATTAGCACAAAAAAAGATACTGCCTTTAGATGAATTTAGGAACAAAAATCGACGGAATCGAAGTCCATAGAAAGGAGAACGAACCTCTGAAAGGTTGAAAACACATGAAATGATAAAAATCTAAAAATGGATGGAATATACTAGGGAAGATGCCTTCTGATTTTTCACATGCAAAGCCAAGTGTGTATGACAACTTGGTCCGACATGCTAGAGAAAGAGAGGAAAATAGAGAAAAATATGAAGTCAATGACTTGTGGACCCCTAATGTTAGTGAGTTAACACAAGAAGCAGAGAGCAACCAACAGAAGAAAAACATAGGAGATGCTATGCTAATTTTTTAAACAAAAAGGGAGAATGACAGTGGGGCCCACTATCAGTGAACCAAAGGATTCAATGGAGATCAAGAGAGAAAAGAGAGAGTCAATGCCAAGTGGGGCTAAGGGTCATAGACTTGGAACCTTCTTCTTCATCACAGAGCAGAGAGAGCATAATAGAGAGGAGTAGAGCAAGGAGCTGGCGCTCGGGAGAACTCTTCGGTTTTTGGGGGAGGAGAAGAGAGAGAGACCTAGTGAGAGGGTCTAGTCGAAATCGAGTGGTGATCGAAATCGAGTGGGTGGTCGAAACCTTCTGACCAGGCAGTCGAAAACTCCTTCCGACCAGGTAGTCGAAAATGAGCATTACTTGATGAATAGTACTCGATAATCAATACTCAATGAATAGTACTCAATAAACAGTACTATATAATCCGTACTCGAAAATCGGTACTCGATAAACAGTACTCGAATTTGGTTCGTTACAAACTCGAAGCATGACTTTGGCGAGATTAGCTCCAATAGGCGGAGCTTCTCATTGAGAGAAGAAGAGGGGGTAGAGGGGTTGGGGACGCACGGTGACACAGTGGAAGCGGCAAAAGACTTACCGGAGGCGGCAAACCGACGACGGGGCACATGGCAGCAGTGGAGCTTCTGGCGTTCCTTTGCTCTTGGCGTTCGAGTACAATGGGGAGGAAATGGGGAGGGCAAGGGAGGCTCACCGAGGCTCATATAGCCAGGCGAGGGGGAAGAACCTAGGGGGGAGGTAGGGGGATGGAGCTGGGCATGCGGCGGTCAGGTAGCGAAGGGCGCTTGCAATCGCTGGAATGCATGCGCAATGCACCTGGGTGGCAAGGGGAAAGCGGCCAGGGGGAAGGCAAGAGGCAGGGGGATGCACCGGAGGAGGGGAAGAACCTGGGCGCGTTGCCGTGTGGGAGTACGGCGAGGGAGGCTATGGGCACGCGTTCCCAACGCATGCTGGCTCGGGCAGGAGGCCAGGTGAGAAGGGGAATGGGCCGAGGGAGGAGAGAAATGGGCCAGGAGCAAGGCTTTCAGCCCAAAACTACTTTTTGGATTTTTTATAATTTTCCAATTACAGAAATACAAGAAAACCAAAAAAGGCTTTTAGAAAATATAGTTCAAAAATTCTAGAAAAAATCACGTAAATTCATTGAATTATTTTGAACTTATTAAAATTATTTCCATCTTAGAGTTTGGGATATTACATATGGGTAGCATCCTTAGTCCTACTTCGCGAAGAGTGATCAGGATCTATGAGGAGGACAAAAACCACCTGTTCGTTGTTGTCCTCGCTTGCGGTTGACTCCTCCTCACTTGATGAGTAATCGAAAGACAACGCTTTGCAACTTGGAGCAACCCCTTCCAGAAATGAGAATTCTGGGTTATAACTGTCTCTGGTTGCAGGTGAATTCTCTAGGTATATGGTCAAATCTGCACTGTATCAGGCTTGACCGTATCCTAGGTAGGGGTAACCGAAGTGTGACGGTTAGCAAGCGGCGGTTGAGCCCCGAAATCGAGCGTTCCAGGACTTGTCGTATGAGATCAGACAGCCTTGGATGGACTTGAATGCTTGGAGGTGGGAACCTCATTGTGTTCAACACATGTCGTTGGCGGCCCAGATCATGGTCACTTGGACCCTTGCCCTGTGACGATTCTAACTCCCCCTCTGGGAGTAATATTGTTGGTAAAAGTGTTGGTGCTAATGTTACCCCATCAACCTTGTCCGGGATATGATCTCCAAGGTCTAGTGAAAGGTCATTGGAACCGGCATTGCCCTTAGATGAAAAGATGCTCTCCTCGTAGTCGTAGCAGGCGTCCATGTTGAGTCCTGCGTAGTCTGCAAAATCGAACTAGTTCTCCTCATTCCACTCACCTACCATGGAAGCGTTAGAGTAGAAACGAAGAAAATAGCTAAAAAAATCCCCATGGACGGTGCCAACTGTCGATGTTTTAATATCGATATTATAAAATGAATGCTAGGGCCAATATAGTCAACATTACGCAGGAGGAGACACAGGGGATTTTTAGACAGGTTCAAGCTTTCTCAGGAGAAAATAAAAACCATACTTCTGTGTTCGTATATTGACTGTGCTTACAATAACAAAGAAGCCACCGAAACTAAGGTTAATGACTTATGTCTCTTATCGTCTCTCTCTGTGTCCAACGGCATTGTCCTTTATATAGTTTCTGAAGGGGTAACAGTTGTTAAATGACAAGAGGCGCCTTTACGATTAATGGATTGCACGCATTGGTGGCGGTTATTGTCAGTGAGACACTCCCCTGCATGTGTAAGATCGAGGAGACCAACTAGAAGAGGGTGAATAGGCGGTTTTTAAAAATTATTTTAGCTAAAACCGAGTTTTATGCGGAATTGTGAATCAATTCGGTTTTTCTCAATTAAAACCTAAAAACAACTAGTCCTGGCTAAGTGCACAAACAAGTTATGACTAAGACAAAGAATACAATGCTAAGGAGACAAGCAAGCAATTTAAATCTATAAATGTAAATTACAAGAAAGTAAACAACAAGGACACTTGAACTTTTACTCGTGGTGATCGAAAACTTGCCGATTTTTCCTAGTCCACGTTGAGGTAAGCCCAAACAAATTAGACCAACTCCACAAATTAAGCCTACACCTCGAATCCACTCGAGGTTGCTCTTCCTCCACTCCAGAGATGGCGAGCACCAAGTCACTCACAGCACGTCGGGCCTTCTCACAAGCTTCTTGAGAAGATCACAGGGTCACGACGCCTCCACACCGTCTAAGTGTCGGTAAACACCAAGAGTAACAACTCGAAGACACTCACTTGAACGAATCAAGTGTCTAAGCTCAATGGATACACAATCTGTCACCTAATACAACACATGCACTAGGATTTTGCTCACTAGATTCAACACATGCACAAAAGAGAGAAGAGGGCTTGCTCTTTGCTCAAGGGAATAAAAATGGAACTAGCAAACTCTTCCACAGCCGGCCTTAAGCGCTATTTATACCCACTCAACGAAAACTAGTCGTTGAGGGAGAAAAACCAAAGAAAATCGGTATGACCACCAACCATTGGTCGGTCAGACCACCCTAGCTCCAATGGCTATAAAACTAGCTGTTGGACACACTTCCACACTGACTGTCCTCACAAGGACCGATCATACCAGACCAACCCTGTCAGACCGCCAGAGGGGCGGTCAGACCGCTCAACAGATGAATCAAGTAGCTTAGATAAACACCTTCTTTGGAAAAAAAAAATGAATTGCCAACTATAAAATGGTATTACCGTATTGCGGTAGTACCGTACTTAAAAATTGTGGTTACACCGTTGACCAAGGGACCCGTCAGACTGGCCAACTCATGGTGGTCAAACCAGTTGTCCACCGGAAGAACCGGTCAACACAGGCGGTCAGACCGCAAGAAGGTTTTGACTTACACTCAGCCTGGTCAAACACCTCAAGGGCTGGTCAGACCGCGACACAGCCCTGGCCAGACTGTCACAAACAAAGAAGGTTGAAAAACAGATTGCATATCGCTTCAAACCAATTTGCAAAATATATTTGTGAATCGATGCAAGATGCAAACAAGGGTTGAAGGCGAGATTTTCAACAAGTTGCAAAACACATTTGTCGACTTATAAAAAGATGCCATAAGGAATAAGGTTCATGGACTTCAACTATTTGCAAAACACATTCGCAAACTAAAGTTACATGCTACAAGGATTATACATGAGTCTCGATTATTTGCAAAATACATTTACAAATATTAGCAACATGCTAACGAGAGCTAAAGCAAGCAAAACAAGCTATCAACACATGACACACTCAAGCTACTAGTCAAGACACCCTCTTAATTGTACGACAACTTATACTAGCAATCCGGTCTTTACACTAAACACCGAGACCGGTAAAAGAATTAGGAACACATCCTTATCCTATACTAGTCGTACCTTTGCCTTGCATAATTACTTGGAGCTTTAGGATGATGATCAACATTTTTTTCTCCAAGATTGAGTTTCTGACTTGAGGATCACCACATGATGCTACTCATTTGGTTTGATGACCTTCAACACATTTAGCCATCAATTTTTTTTATCATCATGCGACTTAACCTATTTCACGAATTCATGAAAATATTAGTCGATATGACGATTGTCATTAAGTACCAAAATACTCCATTAACAAATAAACTTATGCGCAGTTATGTCAAAGACAAACAACACATGTATAACTAGCACACATTAATAAGCGTAGTGTATAGAGTCTCTAGTCGAGTGGGCCCACATGTTTGTGGATTCTATCAACTATAGGGTGGTCATAGTGGACTTGTTCATAGAAAGTCTTACGCTCGTAAGGTGATCGTAGTAGAACTTACGACCATGAATTGATCGTAGTAAACCTTACAATCATAGGATGGTCGTAGCATATCTTACGACCATAAAATGGTCGTAGAAAACCTTACAACCACGAAGTAATCGTAATCTTTCTTTGTCATTGTGAGCGAATGACAAAAGGTACCTTTGATGGTTGTTAAAGATACTATAATTTTTAATAAGTATTATAGATAAATAATTTAATTAATTAAGAATTATCCTCATCACCGTGTTTTAGAGAAATTTAGCTTTTAGTAGAAACCAACTTTTGTTGAGAGACGGTTGAGTCTAAAAACAAAGAAAAAACAATGAGATAGGATTTCAACTACAGAGACCTTGTTAAGTCAAAGGCACTTACGATAATTTTTTAAATGGGATAATTCGCTATATGGTACTGAATAATTTTAAATATTTATAATATGTCACTGCTGCCTCACTGACATATGGGTATATCAGCTGCACAATAAGTGGCATATTGTGAATCACGTAGTTATTTAGTGCCATATTATGAATTTTCTTTTTTAAAAGCACCTCATTTAGTTGTACCTTTAGATTTAGAGTTAGTTGAAAGCGCCTTTTTTTAAGCTGTAAGCATAATCTTACCGAAATTAGTAAGCTTTCCCTTAACTAATTACATTCAACATTACATCACAACAACCACAAATTGGTCCTAAGGGCATTTACATATTGCATTGGTATTAAACCTTGATACTCGTGAGATTTTAGAAACAACCGTCCCAAAAGTTTTGATACTAAACCGCCACCCGAAATTGCGTACAATGGGTGGCTCGCACTCTAAAGGTCCGTTGATCTGTCGAAAAAATGCGGGCATTGACAGACACCAATGGTGGTTCTCTCTGCTCGGTAGCCTCCCCTCGTCTACGTTACCGGTCATTCGCTGGACGGCCGCCGCCGCCCTCCGCGTGCCCAGTTCTGCTCGCCGTGAGGGTGCCGCCGCTCAGTCGACAAAAAAGTTCACGGAAAACTACATGTGATTAGGCTACTAACCAAATTCTATTTTACTTATATATGCGGAGATGAGTTTACTTCCATCTTCTTCGTATGAAGTATGAACTAGTGCAAAGATCAATTGCCTTTGATTTTCGCTAAGAAAAAAGGGAGGTCTTAACTAATGCAGAGATCATTTATCCTAACAAAGAATGCATATGCATGTGAGGCGGCAACTAATGCAGAGATCAACTTGTGCAGACCGGGCATTACCGCTCCGATCGATCAAGGAGCAGACGCACATTGCCGGTAAACAGAGGTCGAGCGCAAGCGCCGATTTCAAAGCCCACGTTTAGGTTTTAGTTTTTTTTTTTTTCCCATTGCGATTAAAGGAAGACCCGCACACACATACGAGTGCATTTTTTCAAACACACGGAGGTTAAGGATAAATTCACGACATGACAGAATTCCTACTAAAAGCGTACTCATGTGCAGAATTTCTTAAACCAGGTTTTTTCTCGGGGCTGGCCGGTAAAGCCGAAAATCAGAAAATTTTGGTCTAATTAAAAAAAAAATTGAAAATTTTCGGATTCTAAATTTACAAAATATCAATTTTGAACAAAAATCAAGCAAATTCCATTTTTTTGGGGACAAAATTCATAAAAAAAGATTTTTTTTGGGACTGATTTGTAATCCTATCGACCTACATAAAGATGAATACTAGGATTTAAATCAAGGTCGATGAAGTCGTCAGTGCCCAACCATAGAATTTTTTTAAAATAATATTAATTTAAAAGATAATTACAAAAATAAGTAGTCGATTTTTTTACAAAATAGGTGTCTGTCGCCGTTTGACCTAGCGACAGGCTCTTTTCATTATCTCAGATGACGACAGGAACCTATTTACTGTCAGTTGCCGTTCCAACTGCCTGTTACCATTTCAACTGGTCATTTGTATCGAAAAGTGTACAAATCGCTAGTTGAAATAGCGACAGAAACTGACTATATATACCCTAAAATTCGGTGGAAAAGTCATTTTAATTCCAAAAAAAAAGAAGAGAGAGAGAGAGAAGAGAGAGGGGGAGAAGAGACGTAGTGAAGCCATGTTGGTTCCTAGCAGAGGAGAGGGAGACAGGACAACAATCTGGTCATCTGTTTTGCATGTAAATATTCTTGCAACTTTGTACATAAATTCAAAACCTTATAGGTTAGGAAATAAAAATAGTGACATAGAATTCAATGGATTATATAATTTTAGCTATATTGTTGTTTGATGTAGTGCATCATTTTAGCTCTGTATACTTTAGTTCATTGTATAGATATTATTTTTGTTGTAATACTCGAACGATTTAGAATAAATCTGCAAAAATACTAAAAAAAAACTTTGTAGGTTTAAATTTTTACACGGTAAATATTTTATTAATGCCGAAAAAACTTTTTAAACCAGGAAAATAGGAAGACACCTCTAAAAATAGCAAGATGCCTATTTAAAATATGTAAAAATTGCAGAATAGCTAAATAGGGTATGTAGAGCTTAATCAAAATAATCCCAACTTAATTTTGCTTTCCATTTATGCACGAAAAATATTCTATTAATGCCAAAAATATGTTTTATTAGGAAAATAGCAAGACACCTCTAAAAATTCACTAAGAAATCTAGAGCAGGTACATAGGGTATGTGGATCTGAATTAAAATACTGTGAACTTAATTTTTTTATTTCCATTTGTACACAGAAAATATTTCATAAATGCTGGATATATTTTTTAAATAAGGAAAGTAGAAAGATACCTATAAAAAATCTATTAAAAAATTGCAGAGTAGTTAAATAGGGTATGTAGAGCTTAATCAAAATAATCCCAACTAAATATTGATTTCCATTTGTGCACGATAAATATTCTGTTAATGCCAAAAATAATTTTTAAACTAGGAAAATAGCAAGACATCTCTAAACATTCTCTAAGAAATCTAGAGAAGGTACATAGGGTATGTAGACCTGAATTAAAATATTATGAACTTAATTTTTATTTATATTTGTACATGGTAAATATTTCATAAATGATGGAGACACTTTTTAAACAAGAAAAGTAGCAATATACCTATTAAAAATCTATAAAAAAAAATTGCAGAGTAGCTAAATAGAGTATGTATAGCTTAATCCAAATAATCCTAACTTAATATTGGTTTCCATTTATGCACGGTAAATATTTTGTTAATGCCGAAAATACTTTTTAAACTAGGAAAATAGCAAGACGTCTCTAAAAAATCTCTAATAAATCATGAGAAAGTACATAGCGCCCTCACCCAGACATGGCAGATGGGTCCACATGGCACCATGCTAGGAGTACCCCGGTGCAGTTCTCAGGTCAGCACGAAACACTCACATTTAGTAGTTTATTTCGAACTCCACTAGTTACTAACGGTAATTTTCTCTAACAGGTTCTGAGTTCCACCCATACACGCGGCAGGAGTACACGGAGCGGTCCGCTACCTTCGCGCGACGAGGTATGTCTATCTTGTTTGCATGCACAACGTACTATTTCATCATATTCGCCATGTTTACATGCATAACGTACTATTTCACAGCTCGTACAGCCCTTTGGGACGAGGAGCTGGTGTCGCACGAGGAGTCACGCTCCGAGGACTTCGATTTCGACCAGGGTGGTGGTGGGCCTTCGCACAATGAGAGCAGTCAAGTCTCCGTGGGGGCTTCACAGCTGCACGGTGTGCCCAAAGCGATCCAGTCGACGCAACACTCTCTCGCGACATCTCCTCAGGCTACTCGCGCCGGTAGGGTGCCTTGACCGCCTGAGCCTTTGACCTACTCGTACCAGTGTTCGCAGCTGCCCCGGACGAGGTCAGGTGCCACACGTGGGGTACACCCCAAGAGGGCCCTTCAGTAGATATTTGTTCTTGTAAATATCAGTCATGTTATGTAATTATAAATTTTTGTACAACTTAAATTATACCAGTCTCGTGTTTCGGTACTATTTGTTTTTGTGTGTATAGGTAACCATGTGAATGAGCCAGCATCGCAACACCCCACCTTTTCATACCTTAAGGATCGTACCGGGTCATGCCACACACTGCCACTTTTGCAAACTGAGATAGAAACACACTTAAATGCTGCATTTTCACACCGAAAACAATACACTCAGCCATGCCCCCTTTTCAGACCGAAAAGACCGCACAATGTCATGCCACACGCTGCCATTTTTGCAGACCGAGTTGACAACACACTGCGGCACTACCTTTTAATATCGAAAAGGTCACACTCTTCCACACCACCTTTTCAGACCGAAAAGAACGCACCACGACATGCCACAAACTACCACTTTTGCAGACCGAGATAACAACACATAACAACACTACCTTTGCAGACCAAGATCACACTCCGACACGCCACCTTTTCAGACTGAAAAGACCTATTATAAAAAGGAGAGAGAAGAGAACTGGAGGAGAAGAGGGCTGGTGGAGAACACCACACCACCACACCCAACACTTCACCAAAGCTTGGTTCACACAACTGAGAGGAAGGAGATGTTGGACTCGTCGATGAACTTCTATGCGAAGATACTGCGTAAACGCAAGTGGCTTGCCGAGAGGGATAAACCCTACTCAGAATGTTCTATAAGGATGCATCGGTACCACCAAAGTTCCCACACCTGCAATGTGTGCACGAAGAACCGACTAAGATCATCTAGTCCACACACCCCGCGATGGCCACCCGGGCATACTACACGTGCAGGAACATCCTCGTAAGCGAATATTGCACACACATAATTTTTTCACATCTTACGTTTCATTCCACAAATCCCTAACTACATCTGCGCATAATGGCAGTCGGAGATGCGATGCAACTCCTTCCAATGGATCGACGGCCCGAACATCTATGATAGGACGTTCATAGAGCAAAAGTACATGTTGAACTATATGATGAGAGCCGAGACCTTCAAACGTTGGAAACCTTACGTACCCTACCCTACTAAAAAGGCATTGGAGAAACCCAGGAAAACAGGGTGGTGGTGGAGGATCCCTAAACAAGAAGCTGAGTAGGACCGGGCCGAGCGCGCGGCGCACAAGGGTAAGGCTCCTACTAGAGAGACTGGCGGTCGTCCTAGCGCTCCCCGTCACCCGGGCGTAGTCCAGATCGAAGAGGTGAGTTATGTTCAATTTGTATCCTGATTATTAATTTGGCCCTATGTTGTGCTATCCTAACATCATTCAATCGTCCGGCCAATCCACGAGAACATGGTGACTTGAGGCAGAGCCACCGCCATGGCGATTCAGACAAGGAAGGGACCGATGGGTCACCATGAGTGACTGATTTCATTCTAAACAACCTTTTTTCGTATTCCAAAAAAGCGCACATGTATCATAGGTGTATTTCAGTTTGTTAATTCGTGCATGTTTGTGTTTATAATGTACGTAATAAAACCCAGCGTGTCATGTAATTTGCAATTCAATTATGAAGTCTTTCAAATTTTGATCTCTTTTTCTAAATATTTTGACTATTAAATATTACATAATGTTTTTCCAAAAGAATCGGTTCCAGGACCAATACAATCGGGACAACAATGCACATGGCAACCATAAACCCATATTTTTTTTATTTCGCTTCGAAGAGGGCTATTTATGTTATTGCGCCACCGAACTCGCATTCTAAATTACGCCACCGTTCTCGCATTCTCTAATTCATATTTTATTATCTTCTCCAAGTTCGGATTCTGAACTACACTAATACTTCAAGGTATTACCAAAAAAACTTTGTGAAATACACTAAATCTTTAGGCTGAAATCTCTACACATGAATTTTTAAAAAAATTAGGACCATGTCGCTATTCCAATTGGCGACAATATCCATGTCGCCAATTGAACTAGCGACAGGGTCCTGTCGCTAGTTCAATTAGCGCCCTGTCGCTAGTTCAATTAGCGACAGGAACCTCTTTATACTATTCCAATTGGCAGCAAGAAAATTTTGTCATTCTAAATGGTAATAGTGGCCTATTTTTGTAATTTTTTTTATAATTATCTTTTAAATTAATATTATTTTTTTAAAAAAAATGCCCAACCACGCATGTACATTGTCCCCGATGGCATCCGACTCTGGTAGGGATGGCAATCGGGTGCGACGGACACGGGTAGTGCTCGCACCATACCCATGCCTGTGACCCTGATTCCCCCCCCCCCCAAGGGCATGCCCATGAAAGACGATGGGCGAATAACCTCGCCCATACCCGTCGTCCGCGGGCATGCCTATGTAACCGCGAAAAATGCATGTCAAATTGTCAACTAATGAACCAAAAGAACAAAAGTAGAGGTTGTATTTGTATCACTGTCAACAAAAGCCCACTGCAAATTCATTAGCAGTTTAGCACACACACAAGATTTACGCCGTTGCATCGTTACACAACTCAGTCGGTGGCTCAATAGACCAAGTGACCAACCAACAACACGTACATGATTCAATTGAAACCAAAGAACTTCGCCGAGGAAATCCACAACAGGTACCAACTCCTAATTATGGTTCACGGACTTCACCGAGGAAGTCCAAAGAAAATTGAATCTCTACAAGTACTAGGGAGGGATTTAAGAGGAAGGATTGAATCTCCACAGTAGCTACCTCGGTTCAGTCGTGGTGGCACCCTGGGGGGAGGAGGGAGTCCGGCCGGCGTTGAGGAGGAGGCCAGGTGGGAGCAAGCAACTGGGCATGAGGAGGGGCGGCGGCCAGACTCCTTGAGCCAGGATGACGATCTGCCGAGACCCGGACGAGGGCGGATCTGGATCTGGATTCTGGAGGTGGCTTGAGTCCGGGAGTGGCGGTGGCTGGGTGTGAGGAGGGGCGACGGTTGGCCGTGAGGAGGAGCGGCAACCGGGCGGGAGGAGGATGAGGGCTGGGAGCCCAGGAGGTAGATTTGGAGTGGCTGGTGGTCAGGAGGAGGATGAGGGCTTCGCGTGTTGGTGGGGTGGCTGGAGGCCAGGAGGTTGGCACCTAAGGAGTGGGGAGTGAGTGAGTTTTGAGTCTATTGACTGATTAGGGTTTTAGTGGTAGTGTTGACTGTTGGCCCACGTGTTAGTGTATGTCTCAGGTAAAGGGGCAAAACAGTATGGGTGGAGCTCACCATGCCCGCACCCGTTTACCCGACGAGCAGAGAGTTTTCCCCATTTTTATATCCATGGGCAAAGAAAACAACGCATGTCCTGCTCCATTAGGACATTTACCCACGTGTTCGTAGGTAATCGGACACAATTGTTTTTATATATATATATATATATATATATATATATATATATATATATATATATATATATATATATGAACGTATCTAGTGCTAATATCAATCTTGACTATTGGATCCGAATTGAACAACTAAGATTAATACGGCTCCTACCTCTAAACCATTTAATTACTTTACATGCTCCCACCTTCAATGCACCTTCGTTAATGCATCTTCATTAAACACCATGCATACTCCCACCTACAACGGTCAAGATCCAGATCCAACGGTCAAGATTGGTATTAACACCTTGGCACTGAATTACCTATTAGCACTAATACGTTCCATATATATATGTACATACTCAGAGTACCAAACCATTTTCCTATATATATATATATATATATATATAGGAAAATGGTTTAATACTCTGAGTATGTACTCCATCTCTCATATACCACTTAAATCGTATGATAATACCTCTTTATCTATTTGAGTATACTCAATAATGATTATAAGATACCCCAAAGTGAGTTCTATGAAAAAAATCATCAAAGTCCATCTTTTATAGCTAAATTTGTGTATATACTTCTTTCATATATGAAAAGGGTATATAGCAAAAATAAAGGACCCCAATGAAAAATTTTCAATCAAGTCGCATTGGAGTATCTTATAATTAATATTTAAGTATCTTGAAAATGATAAAGAAGTATAATATATTTATTTAAGTGGTATATTCGAAAGGGAGTATGTACTCAAAGAGTATTAAAGCAGCGTCTTATATATATATATATATATATATATATATATATATATATATATATATATATATATATATAGAGAGAGAGAGAGAGAGAGAGAGAGAGAGAGAGAGAGAGACACTTCTGTCCAGCGCAAATAACTCTTACGCTTGTGGACGTGTGCACACCATACCATACGTGAGTACACCCAGTAGCAATGTACCATACACATGTAGAATTGAGGGCTTATCCGGTACTTTCTCGGTAGGGTACGCTCCCATCTAGAATTGTAGAGGCTGGGATAGAGACGATGATCACACTGCTGCTTTGAAGCTTGAGCTTCTACACAGAATGCTCACTCTTCTATTGCAAATATCCTCTGCACGCTAATCCTACGTTAACACGAATTTGATTAGGAATAACCAATGTCCAGACAAGACCTGTGACCTAACATGCGTTTCGCACGTCGTTTGCCACAACATGCGTTTGGCACGTTCAACTGATGGGAAATACGTATGGCCAAAAAGATTTTTATTATCTAAGCCGCTGAATAATTTTATTGCAGATAGCTTATCTAAGCCGCAGAATAATTTTATTGTAGGTAGCTTCTGATTCTAGACAGGACCGACTTCGGCTAATGCAGAGGGTACACAACAGGGTAATCTCGAATGATACTATTACAATTTGTATTGCCTTTATCCATTCACAATCATCTACAACCACGTGAAAATAAATGAGCCAGGCAGAAAAACTTCAGTAATCCTCCACAAGATGCCGTCATAAAATGAATGAGCTAGGCAGAGAGACCATCAAAGAACTTCATGCAGTCGTCAAATGTCTCCCCATGCCTGATCTTAACGATGGACCCATCGTCTTCTACCTGCGAAGCAAATAGATAACGTATTGGTTGAATGACTATGGAATGAAAAGAGGGAAGGGTCCAGACAGACATGAACAATCCAAGAAAGGAATAACAGTTTGAATGACTATCTCCAAATGGTTTTGGGATAAGGAAATAGCAATGCAATAGCATTCGCCAATCGAGAAACAATCACTGAAAATTGCAAAGGCATATAGGTCATAGTTTGTACCCAGTACTCAGGTGGTCTCAACTTCAGGTTGTAGGTTGAAGCCATGCTCATGCAGTACGCTCCTGTGTCATGAACAACCAAACCAGCTCCCTACAAGCACAATATGTCAGAAGGGTGCAGACAATAGCTAAAATTGTCCAGTTTTTTTTTTAAAAAAAATGAGCTAAAATTATCAGAAATAAAATATAGAGGATATTGTCAAACCTTGTCAGGTGTTGGAAGCTCCCTATCTTTGCCAAGGAAATCTGCAGATTCACAAACTGGTCCAACAATATCAAAGGTTGCTACTTCCGCATCTGGAGAGGGAGAAACTAGTTCGATATGCTGCACCATGAGAATTATGGTTGACGGGTAAATAATATGATATAAGAGCTCAACTAGCTGCAAACATATATTTCATGTTTATTTCTACAAAAAAGTAGTTGACATTATTTTATTTACTCAAGTGAGAAAGAGATGTAATGGTCTCCAAAAACTCTACATATATTTATGAGCACTGAGAGTAGCTTACTTTTTCAAATGAATTGCACTGTGATTTTTATCTTGAACGGACAAAGTTAAATCTATTGTTTGCAACCATCTTAAGTTCCAAGAATGAAACATCTTCTAGGAACAGCCAAGGAGAATTGATAACGCTCATTATCAGCGGTAATTCTAGACAAACCTGATATGCTCCATATAGACTAGGTCTGATGAGCTCTGCCATGCTGCCATCAACTACAATGAAATTCTTTGTACCATTAGATTTAACACCAGTTACCCTATTGACGAAGCAACTAGTATTAGCGATCAGGGATCTTCCAGGTTCAATGATGAGAGTAAGATCTCGTGAGAGAACCAATTCTCGCACCTACAAAAAATCACACCATAAACCAAATTTTGATACCACAAAATGAAAGATTCTCTACTTAAAGAAAGCATTTGTGCCCACAAAGATACGAATCAGAAACATAATATGGATATTGAGCTCACAGTGTTGATGAGATCCATAGGTGTAGGCAAGACTGCATCCGTGTGGTGGTAATCTATTCCCAAGCCACCACCAATATTCAGGTACTCCAACTCAAAACCTTGTGCTCGAATTTCATCAATAAAGTTCACCATAAGAACTGCAGCATCTCTAAATATATCAACCTACACAACAGGGAACAACTCAGACACCATGTAACACTGATGTCTAATAACCTCAAAACACTTGCAACTTGCTTCAGAGACACATTGTCAAGCTACATGATTTCAAGGAAAATATATTATTTATCAAATAAAAACTTTAACATAAGCTCCAAGCCCAGTATATTAACAAGAGCATGTATCTAGGATGAACAGAAACAAACACATATTAGGAAGTTTAGGGAAAAAAGAAATAGGTATTATGCATAAAAGCAGTCAGTTCAGTAAACAGGAGCAAACTATTCTGAACACTTAAATATCCTCTCTGACTTTGATAGGAAATTCAAGACACCCAACACAAACTAAGTAACTATATCCAAGTTCATTTCTACAAGGGACTAGCCCCAGCACGCACTTAGAACATTGTTATGCCAAAACCTAGTTCATGATCAGTATCAGATCATTGTACTATACTACTATGCTATGTTCATAATTCATTGAGAATTCTACCATATAAATAGAAGGGAGTTCATATAATTCTTAAGCAAATGATTGAAATTATGTATTATTAACATAAGCATATGGCATGCTGCATTAAATGGCAACAATGACTCATGCAAGATAGAACTCAAGTCAGCCCAAAAATGCATCTTTTTTAGTTTCAAATAACTGCAACCGTTATGTGCTTGTTTTCAAGTAGACAAGTACCAAAAAATATGGATTAATCTTTTATGATGATACTACTGCAGTAAACATCTGCGCACATATGCAGTAAATAACATGCTTGGTTTGCAATGAACATAACAGCACATGGAAAGTAGTGTGATATGGACCACCCTTCTATACTGAAAGTCAGACTACACACTTCACTAGAACATAATAACAACTTCTACTTCTACAACCATGCCTCACTGATATTTGACTCAGAACAGTATGTGTGCCGACTTCAAAACTAGTATGGTAACCATCCAAAAAAGGTGCATTTAATGCGAAGTAATGTAACATGGGGTTGTTCGATAGCGCAACAAAGGTAAAGTTAACTTTGTGCAGAAAAGCATCAGTAACCTGACATAAGATGCTGTTACAGGACAAAGAAATACAACCTACTACCGTGAGCAAGCTCAACACAACAAATGATCACAGTTCTAAATAACTAAAAAAATTATTATTACCAGACGGTGTAGGACATTACCTTTGTAATAGTAGATCCCAGATGACAATGAACACCCACCAGTTTGATATCATTTGAGTATGACTTGATAGAGTCTAAGAACCATTGCAATTTTTCATTGCGAATCCCAAATTTGGAAGTTTTATTTCCAGTGGCAACATAAGGATGGACCTGTTAACAAGAACAGCAAGTTTGTATGAAATACAATATGAATATTGCTCCTTGACATGAAGATATCTTGCGTCAAGTGCAGAACTTAACACTTCTAATGTTTCACATGATTTCTTACAAGTAAAAATACAGATGATTTGATGCAATTTTAAAGCAGCGGCAATTAGTCCCATAATACGAAATTGTAGGAACAGATGTTACAGATAGCAGTGGTAGTTCTCCACATGCCACGTTAAGTAATTGATGGGCGAAAATGCAAATGCCTCTTTGCTACCACAGGCGCACACAAGACACAACAACAAAGATAACAAACAGTAGCCTAAGCAGTAAATAGAAGAAAAACAAAATGGAAAAAGGCCTAGGGCATACAAAATCAACTAAATAATTTGATTTTCCACATTATATGAAGCAATAGCCTACCCATATGAAATATGACCATATGATTCATTGCATATGTGCATGTTTTGAGTAGAGAGGGACAGTTGTACCTGTGGATCCACATCTGGATTTATTCTGAGCAAAACAGGCACTTTCTTTCCTGTAACTCTCGCAGCAGCGACGATATTCTCCAAATCAAATTCACTGTCTACATTTACAAATACTCCACTCTCTGCAGCTAAAACCAGATCTTCCAATGTCTTTCCATTTCCATTAAATATGCACCTGGTCTTCAAAATGCAAACTCAACATAGTTAGTTACCTTTTTCTTTAGCATAAATTGTCATCAACTGATGTACAATGAATTGTTACAGATAAAGGGCTCAGAAAATCAGTCCAATATATAACTTGAAAAGCATATTTTTATGTTAGGATTTCATCAAGGATTGTCACAGCACAAGTTTAAAAAAATACTAAGACTAACTAGCAGACTCTGTAAACCCAGAAATCACCCTTGCATAAAGTGGATTTTACTAGATGCTCCTTGGGCCAATTGAGTATTGAATAATTCAGGGTATGTTTGGTAACCTAATTTTGCCTTATTTTGTTGCCAAGGCTAATAGCTCGGTCACTCTGTTTTTGCCAGAGTTTCCCTATAAAACTATCATGCTACTGTGATCAGAATCTTGTCAAATTCTGGGGATGAATCAAGCCCTTGACAAATTTGCCCATCATTACATCGCAACTTTGGCTACAAAGCAAAAAAAAACACAGACTGCTGTGATAAAATTAGATCCACAATGAGTCATTTTATACTTCATTCTTCTTATCTTATATCTTAGATCAACCCTAGAAAAACAAGGTTATGATAGTCATGGCTATGAATGTAAAACCAAGATACTTTGCTCTTTATGTAGTTCATCCTAAACTTAAAATGTTTAGTTCACATTTTTTAACTCAGGAGCTATTAAGATTGATCCACCAAACCAACTCATGCATTTCTTCTATACCATCCATTAAAATGAAGCATCTACCAAGAATAAGTCTTACTTCCATACTTCAAAGCCAAAGATAATGATCTGCGCACTTTTTTTAAGTAGCAAGCAAAAGTTGTTTCAGGTTTTGGATTAGCTACAAGTTGTTGTCTTCAACCAATAAATAAAAGGCCTACAGTATAGAACTAAACAAGATGATAATTGGATGCATCTGACAGAATGAGATTAATCAAGGCCATAAAAGTTCCCAAAGATGTTTACATTTAGTACAATGATTTTAATTTGCCATACAGGATATTAGCACTTGCAGAACTAAGCTGAACAATACACTCAAATGGCCCGACTTAGACACATGCGGTGCACTTTTAGGGCACGTTGGGCATATGCCGAAATCAATCCAGATAAAGCATCAATTTATATTGTGTATAAACCTCACTCATTTATGCAAACAACACAAGACGAGAGTTATTCGGTTGTTCCTCTGCACCTCTAAGCCCTAATTATCCTTTAGTGGTTCATTTTTTATGTCCCAACTCTCAACCAAAGAGGATGCTATTTCATTACAAACGAACGCCAGGTAACACCTTTCTTGATACCTTTGATGCCCGTATGTGCGGTGATCTAACATGGGATATTTGAAACAGCTCAACTCACACAATGAACAACGTAGGCCTTGTTCCATCTTCATTGCATGTAGTTAACACAGCTCAGCTCAGCTCATGTTAGCTGTTATATGACATGATGTGCAGTTTCAGAAGGGGAAATTTGTTTGCAACAAAATTTTGACCGTCAACAAGAATCTTCCACTGCTCAAGATGTATTTGTGTCCAGATGTCATTTGCATGTGAAGACATCTATCGTTCTATGGAGGGGACCATATTCTGTCAAGACATTCCATCGAACCACTAGGCTATCGAAATTACATCTGAAATTCTTTACAAGTAATTCAAACTTACCATGCTATTCGCAAAGCGGATAATGCCAATTCAAAAGTACATTGTTTATATTAAATAGATAACCCATCATTATCTTTTATAAATCTTTTTTCACAAAATTGTATAGTATCTTTAAATAGCAGTCTCTACTAAATTAGATATACCAACTATAATAACCATAGTAGAGTTTCCTTGACATATTAGAAGTATCCTTCTGTAAATATTGTACAACTGCATCATGAAAAGAGAATGAACAGCCACAAACCGTAAGCCTATGTGGGCCCGGTCCAGCCATCCAAAAGTCAAACAAAATTCATGAATCAAATTAATAGGAATCATGCTAGCCAAGTTGCAGAGTATTTTCAAAACTGAATGAAAGATGATAAAAAGTTGTAGCAAATGTGCTTTATGTTTGTTGTCAATGGTCCAAAATTACCACTTTAAATATGTACAGTGCTTATATGCTCTCCCAACCAGATAGATATAGCAACTAGCAAGCATATAAACAGTGCCTCCCTCCCCATATTCCATGGTTGCTAGTGAAACCCTGAGCATCGGATCATCTTTACACAAAGGGAAAATCAATTATTTGCCACCCAAAAGCTTACCATTTCACAAATTGCCACCGCAAAGATTGGCTTTGATGATATGCCACCCTGTTCACGGAAGGGTTATTTAGATACATGCCACTCCAAACTTGCAAGTTTTGATATATGCCACTACAAAGTATTTTCTTCGAGAAATGCCACTCTAGAGTTGCATACCTTTGAGATATGCCATTACGAGCCAAACTGGACCAAATTGCCCATCTTCTTCCTTCCTCCACCGCCGCCGCCGCCTCTCCCTCCTCATGTCACCCACCACCTTGCCATCTCGAGACCCCAACCCTAGCCCCAATTCCTCTCCACCACTGCCTCCTCCTGGCCCTCGCCGTCTCCGGCAAACGTGACACACTGACACAACCCCTGGGAACACCACCTCATCGCCACTCGCTTCTCTGAGCTCTTGTCCACCTGCACAGCATTCCTTGCCTTCCCAGCTGCCGGCGCGCCCTCCAATGCCAGCGTGCTCGCCTTCCTAGCAGCCACCAACTCTGACAACACAGGCCCTCCTCCAGATCCGGCGGCGCATCGGCTCTTTGGTGGCGTAGCGAAAGCAGGGCGAGCGGGAGAAGGGACAGCACGCGGGCCAGCTGGAGTTAGGGAGGCGCGTTGGAGGCACACCGGTGGCGTGGAGGCTCATTGGCAACGCAAGAACAGGGAAGGGGGGGTACAAGAGAAGAATAAAGGGAAGGGGATTGAGGGGGCTGGTCGTGTGCGACTCGCGACCGGAGAAGGTGGAGAATGGGTGAGGATGAAGGAGGGGCATTATGGTCATAAAAATTTCATAATGGTGTATTTCCGATTTCTGCATGTTAGTAGTAGCATTTCTCGAAGAAAAAACTTAGTAGTTGCATATTTCAAAACATGCAACTTTGGAGTGGTATGTATCTAAATAACCCATTCACGGAAATAGTCGGGATTTGCCACCATTTGCGTATTCCACCCGTTATATTTTTTAACTGAAACTTGATTTGTGAAGACCAAAATGTCCCCTTCTTCCTCATTGTCTTCTTCCTCCTCACCCCAAAATCCTCGCAGATTTACAAAACCAAGAGGCCGACAACCCCAGCTCACCTCATCACATCCAAAACAAAATGGAATGGAATTAATCCCAATACGCAAATGGTGGAAAATCCCAACAATTTCCGTGAATAGGGTGGCATATCCATAAAGGGAACCTTTACGGCGGCAATTCATGAAGTGCCAATCTTTACGATGGCAAACAATTGATTTTTCCCTTACACAAATAAGCACGACATGGAGCCGACAAAACCAGTGCTAACTTTCCACAATAATATAACTACCACCCAAATATAAGATTGTGACCACATCCCGAGTCAACTCGCGTTCTTATTTCCCAATATTTCTTTTTTCTCAACCCAATAAGAAAAATGTCAAGACAAATAAAATAAGACTGGAATCACAGTTACTGCATTAGTTGAAATCTAGTCCTGATGAAACACCAATCCCACAAGTCTATGCTCTTTTTCCAACAATCCAATTAACTTTCTTAGTTTCTTTTAATCTCCCTTACTTACCACTGAAATATGCACCTTTCACTGTTTCACACAATGCCGCTATTCGCACTTTGTGCACTTAATGATACACATAACGCACGAAAAGAAAAGAAAAATATCCACGGCTAACATTAAAAAAACTGCTTCCTCATTAGCAAATGCAACACATTGTGTTCCAGTCCATCAAAATTCAAACAAAGAACAACACGTTGTTTGCCTAATCCAAACAAAGTAGAAGCCCGGGAGAGGAAAGCAAGCCGGACCTGGTCGGGTCGAATCCTGCCCGGAGGGCGAGGCGGAGCTCGTTGCCGCTGACGAGTACGGCGCCGCAGCCGAGCTCCCGCAGGAGCTGCAGCACGCGGAGGTTGTTGTTGGCCTTCACGGCGTACCCCACGACGGAGCGGAGCCCCTCGAGGGCGTCGCGGTAGGCGACGAAGTTGCGGACGACCTGCGGCTTGCTGTAGAGGTAGAAGGGGCTCCGCTCCGCCGCAGCCATCGCGTCCTCCACCCGCACCCCCTCACAGTAGAGGTGCCCGTCGGTGCCGCGCCTGAAGCAGCGCTTCGGCGGCCCCGCCGCGGCCGCCGGCCGCGGCGGCGGGGACGGAGAGGCCGTGGAGATTGCAGCGCGGAGGGGGGCCGTGCAGCCGTGGCGGCGGCGCAGCGATACCGCCGCGGGGCTGCTGCGGCTGGGGTGGGCGGTAGGGTTAGGGTTTAGGTCGGGGAGGAGGGAGCGCGAGAGGAGACTGGCCGCCGCCATTGCTAATTTGCTAGGGTTTCGGGTAGTGAGGAGTAGAGGGGCTGAGAGGGTTTAGTTGCCTAGTCGGTCTTCAGTCTTCAGACTTTGACCAGCGGTCAAGGCTATCCGGATCGGTCGGACACCGACGGGCTCGCTTGACCCGGCCTGAAGCGAGGTAGGTCAGGTCGGGCTTGAAGCGGCCCGGTGGCTTAAACTAGGCTTCGTAAGGTAGCCAAATGCGTGTAGACCAATACGATATTTTGTTTACTTTTTTTTAAAAAAAAACAAGGCAACCATTATTAATATCAAAATAACTTCTTTTTTTAATCATTATACACTAGAATCGATAAGATTTTTTAGGCCAAACTATCAACCTAAAGCCAAACGGATTCATGAAGGCAGGCATTTTCCTAATGCCATAATTGATAAGCTATACTCAAGGTTGAAGACGCATGAGATTGATTTTATCTCGCGTCTCCTCAAGACAGAGTCGATGGCGCTAGTGGTCGACAAATCCCAGGGTAGTTCTTCTGATTCTTTGGATTGTAGCTCATCTGGTTTTTCTTTATCTGCTTTGCATTCTTTGAGCGATGAGCAACTTGAGAAGCTGCCCGAGAATGATTTAGCTCTTCTATCCACCAAATTCACGAGAGCTTACAACAAGGTGAGGAATAGGAGGAGAGGTGGACCTATCACATGCTTTGAATGTGGTGAGCCAAACCACATTCGCTCCAAGTGCCCCAAGCTGAAGGACAAGGAGGAGAAGGAGTCACGAAGGCATCCCCAAGAGAGGGATGCAAAACCCAAGAAGACAAACTATCGCAAGTTTGTCAGCCGGGTCCTTGCCGCTCTCGAAAATGTGAACATGAGCGATGTGGACTCGGAAATAGAGGATGACGAGAGTGACTCTCGTGGCAAGAAGAAGGCTCATGACTTCACGGGCATGTGTTTCATAGCCAAGAACAGCCACGACAGCGACACCTCCAACGACGAGGATCCTTTTAGTGATCCCGATGAGGTATGCCCTTCACTTGCTGACATGAAAAGGGCGTTGGTGCTTGCTGAACAAAAATTGCATAAGCAAGCAAAAATGATTAAGAAATAGGACACTTTGATTGATAATTTGAACCTAGAAGTTGTTAGGCTCAAATCTATTAATCCTGATGATATTTGTGATTCCTGCTCTAGCTTGCTTAAAGAACTGACAAGCTTGAAAACTGCTCATTCCTCTGTTATCAATCAATTAAAAGATGTTCTTGATGAACTAGAATCTCTCAAGTCTAGTTCTATTTGTATGGATGTCATTTCTCTTGATGTGACTGCCTTGGATGTTATCCCTTTATCTTGCTCAAACTGTGCTTTGCTTGAATTAAAATTGGATAGTGCCTTGAAAGAATTGCAAAGATTTGATGCTAGTCACACTTGCTCTCATTGTAAGAATAATAGGATTAAAATGCAAGAGATAACTGAAATGGTTGTGTACTCTAGAGCTGCTTCTTGTGAAAATTGTCCTAAGCTTACAATTGAGATTGAAGCTTTAAACAAGACTCTTGAAGAAAAAGCTAAAATTGAAAAATCCATGTCTCTTACTGCTTCTAAGAAAGTTATTGACCCTACCTCTTGTGTTTTGAATGCTGAAGTTGAAACAATGGTTGGCAAGATACAAGAGGCTTTTAGAGTAAAGTTTAAGGAGCAGTTAAATAGGATTAGAGATTCCTATTGTGTGTCTTGTGAGGCCTTGAAAGTAGAAGTAAATCTTCTTAAGAGTAAGCATGATGAGGCAATCAAGTCTATAAAGTGCACTAAATGTGGAGTTTTAGCCAAAGAGAATGATTACCTCAAAGTGACTCTTGAGAGGTTTACTCGTGGAAAAAAGAAACTCAACATGATTCTTGATCAATCTAAAGTGAGTGTGAAAAATAGTGGTCTAGGTTTTAATTCCCTAGAGCATTCCAAGAATCACCAACCTAAGATTACAAGAGTGATTAAAAGTGGTATGTTTGAGGTAGAACCCCCTAAGCCAACTAAGGTTACGTTTAAATCTGCAGGCTTTGCTCAAACTCTTTCTAGCAAGAAAGGTGTTTCTGTTTCACCTGTACAGACCCCTTAAAAGGTCAAGTACCATTGCACTTTCTGCAAGAAAGATGGACACACTGTTGAGTTCTACTTTCGTAGAGCAAAAATTGAGAGAAAAGAGAGGATGAGCACTTTGAGATCCATTAGAGGAGTCACTTCACCAGCTGTAGTCTCTAGAGCTAGGCAGCCTGTTTATCGTATCACATATAGACCTAGATTTGTAGATAACTTTATTGACTCTTTTGGTGGGTATAGGCAGCATTTTGGGTTAGGATATCGTGAGGAGAAACCACGGGTAGCACCTAGACAGGGGGAGTATCGATCTTTTGGTAGATCGTTTCGGAGAGGTCTAGGTTGTTCTCGTGTGCATTCTTATGATTTTGTTCCTGATCATTTTTCTGATGTTTCTACTGTTGCACCCAGGCATCGTGCTTCTCAGTACTGGATTCCTAGATCTTTTATCACTAACTCCAGTACTGAGGCACAGATGTTTTCTGCTTGTGCTTTTTAGGTCCGTCGTGCGAGGAAGGAGGACCTATGGCTTATTGACTCCGGGTGTTCTCGACATATGACCAGAGATTCTAGATGGTTCTCCTCCCTCACACGTGCATCCGGCAACGAATTGATTACATTTGGGGATGCTTCTACCGGGACCGTGACTACAAAGGGCACTGTGCGCGTCAACAACAAGTTCATGCTTAAAGACGTCACTTTGGTAAGTAAGCTGAGGTATAATTTTCTATCTGTTTCTCAGCTGCTTGATGAGGGTCTAGAAGTGAGGTTTAAAAGTGGTGAGTGTAGAGTTCTAAATTCCTCGGGTGAGCTTGTTTTTGAGATCTCCAGATTTGAGAAGATCTTTTGTGCAAATTTCAGTATTTCTTCTGCTTCCAGTCCTAGATGTCTTGTAGCCTCTGATTCTGATGATCTTGTTTTGTGGCATCGTAGACTTGGGCATATAGGCTTTGATCATTTGTCTAGAGTCAGTTGCAAGGACTTGATTAGAGGTTTGCCTAGGTGAAGGTCATTAGAGATCTTGTGTGCTCGCCACACAGACATGGTAAGATGGTGTCTGCTTCCCACCCACCTCTTACCTTGGTGATGGTGATGGACGGGGCGACTTACGCACTTAGACACTGTTGGTGCTTCTAGAGTTCAGTCAGCTGGTGGGAAATGGTATGTGCTGGTGGTTGTGGATGATTTCTCCTGGTATTCTTGCGTTTATTTTCTCGCTTTTAAGGACGAGGCATTTGGCTTCTTTAGAGAATTGGTCCTTAGACTTGCTGTTGATATTCCTGGAGCTTTGAGAGCCATTAGGAGTGACAATGGGACAGAATTCAAGAATTCTTCTTTTTCTACCTTCTGCACTGATATGGGAATTGAGCATCAGTTTTCTTCTCCTAGAGTTCCCCAGCAGAATGGTGTTGTAGAGAGGAAGAACAGAACCCTTGTAGAGATGGCTCGAACCATGCTAGATGAGCATTCTACTCCTAGGAGATTTTGGGCTGAGGCGATCTCTACTGCTTGTTATATCTCCAATAGGGTTTTCTTGAGATTTGTGGTTAGGAAGACCTCTTATGAGCTTAGATTTAGTCATTCACCCAAAGTCTCTCATTTCAAGATTTTTGGTTGCAAGTGCTTCATTCTTAAACATGGCAACCTTGATAAATTTGAATCTAGATGTTCTGATGGTATATTTCTTGGATATCCTGCTCATTCTCGTGGCTATCGCGTGTTTAATTTTGACACTAACAAAATTGTTGAGACTTGCGAAGTCACTTTTGATGAGGCTAGTCCTGGTACTAGACCCGATGCTACAGGTTCACAGGTTCTTGACATTCGTGGAAGCATCTTCGTCGACGATGACTCTGAGAATGAGGACCCGATCCATCCTTCAGTCACCTCTGAGATGGTTGGAGAGCCTGCTTCTACTACTCGATTTGGTGGCGACCTCCTCCCATCTTCACCGACGACCTGAGTGGCTCTGTTCCTACCTCCACAACTCATGGGGTAGAGGCCACTTCTGCACCAGGAGCACCTCTTCACATTCAGCGACAACATCCACCTGAGTAGATGATTGGGGATCTTCAAGAGCGAGTCACTCGCTCCATATTTATTTCTCCTAATTCTCATGCACATTCTGCTTTTGTCGCTTCTTTTGAACCCTGAAATATCACACATGCTTTATCTGATGCCTCTTGGGTCAATGCCATGCATGAAGAGCTTGGAAATTTCGAAAGAAACAAAGTCTGGACCTTAGTTGAGCGTCCTTCTGATTCTCATGTTATTGGAACAAAATGGATTTTTAAAAATAAGCAAAGTGGGGATGGATTGGTTGTTCGCAATAAGGCTAGACTCGTAGTTCAAGGTTATTCCCAGGTAGAAGGCTTAGACTTTGAAGTGACCTTTGCTCCTGTAGCTAGATTGGAAGCCATTCGCATTTTATTAGCATTTGCAACATCCAAGGGTTTCAAACTTTTTCAAATGGATGTTAAAAGTGCTTTCTTGAATGGTTTCATAGAAGAAGAGGTCTTTGTCAAGCAACCACCTGGTTTTGAAAATCATAAATTCTCAAACCATGTTTTTAAACTATTTAAAGCCTTGTATGGATTGAAGCAAGCTCCTAGAGCTTGGTATGACAGGCTTGAGAGTTTCTTGCTTAAAAATGATTTCAAAATGGGAATGGTTGATAAAACCTTGTTCACTCTCAAGCATGGCGATGATTTTTGTTGGTTTGATTTATGTGGATGATATTATATTCGGTGGTTCTTCTCATGCTTTGGTGTCCAGATTTTCAGATTCTATGAGCAGTGAGTTCGAGATGAGCATGATGGTAGAGTTGATATTCTTCCTTGGTCTTCAAGTCAAGCAACTGAAAGAAGTCACCTTCATTCACCAGAGTAAGTATACAAAGGACCTTCTTCGGCGCTTCAATATGGGAAGCAGTAGGCCAATGTCTACTCCCATTGCTACAACCACCGTGCTGGACCCTGATGAGGATGGAGAGCCCGTGGACCAGAAGTAGTATCGCAACATGATTGGCTCCCTCCTCTATCTCACAGCGTCGAGGCTGGACATACAATTTACCGTATGTCTGTGTGCTCGCTTTCAGGCTTCCCCTCGTGCTTCTCATCGTCAAGCAGTACGTCGCATCTTCAGGTACCTTCAAGATACTATTGACTTTGGACTCTAGTATTCTTCTTCTTCTGCTCTCTCAATTTGGGCTTTTTCTGATACTGATTTTGCGGGGTGTAGAGTGGATAGGAAGAGTACTTCTGGCACTTGTTATTTCTTAGGCACATCCCTTCTTTCTTGGTCTTCTAGAAAACAGTCTTCTGTTGCACAGTCCACAGCCGAGGCAGAGTATGTAGCTGCAGCCAGTGGTTGCTCTCAGGTCCTCTGGATTTTATCCACGCTGCGGGACTATGGGTTATTCTTGAGAAGTGTTCCTCTTTTCTGTGACAACACTTCTGCCATAAATATTGCCAAAAACCCAGTGCAACATTCCAGAACTAAACACATTGATATTCGATTTCATTTTCTTAGAGACCATGTTGAGAAGGGTGATGTTGTGCTTCACTTTGTAGAGTCAGAGCAACAGCTTGCAGATATTTTCACTAAAGCGCTTGATTCTTCTCGTTTTGCTGCTTTGCGGGGAGAGTTAGGGGTTATTAGTCCTATTGGGCTGTTTTGAGGGGGAATTTGCTCTTTTTGCATTCATTGTATCATAATGCATTTTTCAATTCAAATATCTTGCATTGTATAATAAAACTTATGGAGCTTTGATTATTATCCTTGTATGGCTCGATTTCATACTCTATACCTTGTCATGTCAAGTGATAGTCTACTAGACTTCTTTTATGGCTCTTCTTGTTTAGCTTAGCTTTTGCCTTGCTAGCTTTATATCTGTGAGCAAATTGAATCAAATCATGTCTTGTTGGATCTTGTAACTAGTTTTGCGCTAATGATCCTCTTATGATTCATGCCATGTTATATAGGTTAAATTGAGTCTTGAACTTATTTTTAGATGTAAAATGAGCTTTGTTATTTCTTAAGTCAAGCAAATGAAGAATGAGTTTTTATGCGAAAAAGCGATCTCACAAATTCTTTTTCATGAGGCGCTTGCCATTGCACTAGGCATGAACTCGAGGGAGTTTTGATGACCTAGACCACTCTTTTAAGCTTCATGCTTGAGATGGTCGCGGAAAGGCTTGAGATCTAGCACAATGAAAAAAAATCCTTTTTAGAAAAATGCTCAAAATGCTAAGTGCTTGAATAAATTGCTTCATATTTGAACTCTTAATGATAAGAATGCATCAGTTCTAGTTTTGGGTCTCTTTTTACTTATAGACATGGCTTGACTCATTTTTGGATACCTTGGTGAAACTATGATATTGAGCAACTTTTCATGGTATCAATTCTTTTAATCTCAGGTTATTGCTATTTTGGTCTTAGTTTTGCTGTACATGTTTTGCCATGATTGAACATAGCTTCTTCACTTAATATGGCTTGGTATAATACTTGTACTGTCTAAATGGATAATGGTCATGGCTCCTTTTTGCTAAAGTTCAAAAATAAAGTCATTTCTTCATGCTCTATCTTTTCCCATGCATCTTGATGAATTCATTGTCAAAGGGGGAGAAAGATTGAGAAAAATGTTGTTTTGGAGCTTTTGGATTCATAAAGGAAAAATGGATCTTCTGGATATTTGTGATCATAGTAAGTTGAGTCTCTTGGTTTTATTGCCTTCTGATTATATTTGCAATTCAAGAAGACTCACAATGATCAAAGGTCAAATAGAACATTTGTCTTTCATATGGACCTAAGTGAGATTTTTAGCTACCTTCTGGAATTTGAAACTTGTGCTCTCATTGCCGTATCTCACTTGCTTATGCTATTCTGAAGCCAGCTTGATCGTTTCCTAGGCTTTTTCTTGCTTATGGATCAAGTTGTGCCTTTGCGCGAAAACTACGAATTTTTTACTTTTCAAACCTTAAAACTACATTTTCTGGGAAATTGCCAATGTGTTCATCAAGGGGGAGATTGTGGATATCGTGGGGATATGTGCATGATCTTAGGATGATGAGTCAATTGGCAATGGCATTGTTGGTTTGCAAAATCTCGCGTTTTCGGGTTTGCTTGATCTTTGTCAGTCACTAGCGATCCGCCGGCCGGGCCGTCGGTCCGAGTAGCTAGTGGAGAGGTCCAGTGGCAATGCTTGCGGTCCGACCGCCTACAGTGTTAGTGGTTTTGAAGTCGAGAGAAAATAGGATGTGTAGGCAAGTGAGGGGAGTCTCCTGGATGTGGTCACATAATTTTTGAGCTCCTAGTCGAAAGTTCTATTCATTTGAAAATTCCAGAAGGTTTCGGATTTTCGAGATGGAAAAATGGCTAAGTCCTTTCGGGCGGTCCGACCGCCGTTATGGAATCGGTCCGACCGGCTGAAATCGGTCGGGCCGTAGTGTGAAGGCGGTCGGACCGCCAATCACTAGAGTGTATCCTTTTGGCATTGTTGTATGCGGAATGTGTTTATTGTATGAATTTTAATGCTTTATTGTTGCATATTGCATTGTTGAACTAACGTGAGTCAAGTTGTGAAAACTTGTTCCGAAGACGATTTCTTTGTCTATTCTTTGTGCGGTGGCTTGCGAGTCAGCGGCGTCAGCGGTGAGGTGGAGCGGGACTACGCTTGGAGAGCCGAGGTCGAACTATCATGGATGCCAGGTGAGGTCGTGTGACTCAAGCATGGTGCAGAATGGGCAAGATGGATTGAACGGGCAGTTCTTTGCAGCTGGTTGGATCAAGCGGTGCGGAAGTCGGTGCAAGTCCCTTGGAGGTTCCGATGGGATTGGACGGAGAGACTTGCCGACATGATGAGAGCCGCTGATCAACCTACACGTGGTGAAGCAGGCGATTGCTTCAATAGATGTATGTGTGTGTATCTGTTGGACCGAAAAGGTGACTAGAGGGGGGTGAATAGGAGCACGCTCACTTTTTCAACCAAGATCAGATCCAATACAAATTTAACTCCAATAGCTATGGAAGCTATGAAGATCAATATACCGACAAATGGAAGACTAGTATTGAATCAATCTAAACCCGAAGGAAAACAACCGAAGTCAACACGGGCTAAAATTCTAAGTGTTGGGCGGTCTGACCTCTGTGTTAATGGCGGTCGGACCGGTCCATTGGGCGGTCGGACCGGTCACGTGGGCGGTCGACCTCGATCGATGAGCGATAAAAATAGCAGAAAAATGAAGTTGCAAATAGATGTAACTTTGGATTTACAACTCCAAACTTGATGAAACTTGAAACACACCTTCTCTAGGATGTCAGGAACCTATTCCAATCGAAGATCGTGAAGATCCTTAGAAAAGTTATGACATTTTTCAGTTTGAGAGGAGGGTGGTTCAAAACCGAGTCAAAACAAAAACTAGATACAAAAACTTGCTCGTGGGTGATTGATGATCAAGATGATCCTAGATGTGTTTTCACATGTCACAGCAAGCTAAATCACATGAAGAAATCAATTAAAAATATGCGAATCAAAGAAAGACTCAAAATCACCAAATAGAGAGAAGAAAGACAAATATACACATCTTTAAGCAAACTTTCATTGGATTGATTTGATAGGGTTTGGGTTTGCAGTCACTCCATCAATGGAGGACAAAGCTCAATCCAAGAGCACGAAATCAAATCAAAACTCTCTAGAACCCTAACCTCCACTAATCCTCTCCCTAAGCCAAACTAGGGTTTCAACAATAATGAAAGGGTTGAAGGGGTGCGACCACCTCCTCCTCTATTTATAGTGGAGATTTAGACCTTCTAGAAGTTTTAACTTAAATGGGCTCCCGTTAAGGCCCAACACAAACGGGTCACACACGCACGTATTTCAAAGCGCCGTCTTCAACACCTCTTGACCTAAACCGCTTCTCTTTGCGTCGTCTTGCGCGCTGGTTGGCAAAAGGTCACCAAGGCGGTATTTGGTAAGATTACCAAAATACCCCTTCTGGTCCTTCTCAGAAGACCGAGTCCATCTGTCTTGGCACTTCGCCGCTCCGCCACGTGTAGGTTGATCAACGGCTCTCTCCATATCGGCAAGTCTCTCCCATCCGCTCCCACCGAAACCACCATGGCACTTGCAGACTCCGTGCCGCTTGATCAAACCGATCGACCCGGCCCAGATTCGGTCATCCTTATCCATTCGCACCATACTTGAGTTCATTGACCTCACCCGGCATCGTCGATCGTTACGGACCTCGGCTCTCCAAGCCTAATCATCGATCATCCTCGTCGTTGACCGTCGTTGACCACCAAGCAACTTTGCACAACAATAGACAAGCAAATCGAATGCGGGAATAAGTTCTTCACAACTTGACCCACGTTAGTCAAAGCGTGCATCATGCAACACATATGCTTTGAAACTCATGACTTTGACCTAACCAGCGAACAACACCGCCACGACGACGCGGCGTTCAAGTGACAACCGGTCCGAGCCCCTCGGGGCGGTCGACCGCCGACCTTCTTGCGGTCGGACCGCCGACCATAGGCGGTCGGACCGCCGAAAGGACTTAGCCGATTTTCAACCCACGAAAATCCGAAACTCATGAAAACTTTAAACTAATAGAACTTTTGATGGAGACTCCAAAATTATGAGACCAAGAGCAATAGAATTCCCTCTCTTGCCTACACCTCTATTTTTGGCCCGACCTATTCGACCATTTTGTCACGGTAGGTCCGATCCAAGACATGGCCGGTCCGACCGATTTGGGTCGATCGGACCGCCATGCTATGGCGGTCGGACCGCCACATCGTAATGCCCAAACTTTATCGAAAACTCGTGAAACGACAAACCGTTAACGCCAGTGCCAATTGTCACATCATCCTAAGATCTGGAGCATATCCCCATATATCCACAGTATCCCATGTGTGTGTGGGTCTTAATGGGAGCCCATGAGTGAAACCCTAGCTCTCCATATAAATAGAAGGGGTGAAATGTAAAAGCCTCTTGAAGCACTTAAGCCCTCATTTGCAAAATCCATTTCTAGGGTTAGGAGAGAAGAGGAGAGGAGAGGAGATTTGAGTGTGCTCTTGGTTTGAGCTCTTGTCCTCCTTGAGGGAGTGGCTTTGTAAGCAACTTGTTGAATCAATCAATCTATTGATGTTTGCTTAAGGGTGAAGTCTCTTTTGTGTTCCTCTCTCTTTTGATGATTTTGGTGCTTCCTTGATCCAAGTGTCTATGCTTGGTCTCTTGATCGATTTTATCTTGCTTTGATGTGTGGGAATACTCCTAGAATCATCTAGATCATCAATCCCTCACAAGCAAGTCTTGGATCAAGATTTTCATATTTCTAGGTTTTGGAACACTTCTTTGGTAAAACCTTAAGAGATCGATTCTTTGAAGTGGATCTGGACGATCGTCGCTAGAAATAGGTCTTAGATATCCTTAGGGAGGTGTGCTCCAAATTTGGTCAAGTTTCATTGGTTGAATCAAAAGTTGGACCAATTTTCGTTTTGGATTTGAGCCTTGTGCATAGCCTCTGGACTAAATCGGCCCGACCGATTTAGAAACAGCGGTCAGACCGCCCGTTAACAGCCGGTCGAACCGATTCCCAGCGTCGGACCGCCCTTTGGCCTCCGGTCGGACCTCTAGTGTCCAGACCAGCCCAGTGAGATCAATTCTCCATATTTGTGTATTGTGGTTAAAGGGGGTAGTTGAATTCAGCACAAGGCTTTCTCTGTGCGTTTACTGATCTTCTTAGCTTTCATAGCTAGAGGAGAAAAGTACGTGTTGAATTTGATTAAGGCGAAAAATTGAGAAAGCGCCTATTCACCCCCCTCTAATCGCCTTTACGGTCCTACAAATGCGCTATCTAAAGGGTACAATGAGCTATGGCATTCACTATACCGGGTATCCTAGGGTACTGGAGGGTTATAGTGACTCAAACTGGGTATCTAATGCTGATGAGATTAAGGCCACAAGTGGATATATCTTCACACTTGGAGGTGGCGCTGTTTAATGGAAGTCTTGCAAGCAGACCATCTTAACAAGGTCAACAATGGAAGCAGAACTCATAACATTAGATATCGCCCTTTGTTGAAGCCGAATGGCCGAGAACTCTTGATGGATTTGCAGTGGTTGAAAAACCGATACAGCTATTCTGATGAATCGTGACAATCGGTCTGTGATTGTCAAGGTGAACAGTTCTAAGGATAATATGAAGATATCAAGACATGTGAAGAGAAGACTGAAGTCTGTCAGGAAAATGAGAAACTCTGGAGTAATAGCTTTGGATTATATCCAAGCAGCTAAGAATCTGGCAGATCCCTTCACAAAGGTTTTATCACAGAATGTGATAGACAATGCATCGAGGGAGATGGGTTTGAGACCCACGTGAGTTATACCATAGTGGTAACCCATCCTATGTGATCGGAGATCCCGTGAAGTAGGATTGACGAAACAAGCTATTGGTTAACTGGGAGGAGAGTACTTTTATAGACCCACTCCATTGGAGATGCAATTCTCTCCTAAATCTGTATGGCAACATGGAGTATTAATGGGGAGTTACACCACTTTATAAGGTGGATCGTGGTAACCCCCTTGTGGAATTGGAGAGAGTCAACACACGCGCGCGCTCGCTCGCTCACCGAGCCGTGCCGCGTTGCGCGTCGTCGTCGATGTCGACGCGACGCTGCGCAGCGTCGGGTGCGCACGTGTTTTTCTTTATCTATTCGGAAATCGAAACGCACCGACTCGCAGTAATAGCATTAACAAACGGACTGGCAGTAACGGTTCAGTTACTAGTGGTTGTGTTAGCACTGGTTGATGGCGACCATTTCCAGTCTCTTTGTTTTTTGTGGACCATTAAAAGAACAGTGAACTGTTCGTGAGACTCTCCCTCTCCATTTTCTTTTCACTCCATGCAACTGAAACAGACTCTTCCTCTCCACGTTTTGCTGCTTTCTCTGGCGATCTCCATCCCGGCGAGGCTCGTGTACGGTCGAACCGGGAGAGCAGGCCTCCGGAACCCCGTCCTTGAAGGCTTACATGAGCGAGGACGAATAAGGTTTTTGGGGAGCGTTCGCGCGACTGCTCGCTGCTTCATCATCATTCGATCCTCTGCTTCATCTACATCAACTGCACGACTACGTCCATGTTGGACCGTAAAGGCGACTAGAGGGGGGGGGGTGAATAGGAGCACGCTCACTTTTTCACAAATTATGAACTCAATACAATTTCACTCCGGTAGCTATTAGAAAGCTATGAAGATCAATATACCGAAATGGAAGACTAGTATTGAATCCAATTAAAACCCTAAGCAAAATAACAAAATCAACTAAGATTGCAAACTTACAAAGACGACCAGGCGGTCGATCGCTGGACCCAACCGGTCGGACCGATTGCGGGCGATCGACCGGCGTTGTCTTTGGCGGTCGGACCGCTCAAAATCGGTCGACCGGTGATGACGAGCGATCGACCGCCGACTCGTAACCGATCTGCAATGATAAAATCGGCCGATGACGAAGTTGCAATTAGGTGAAACTTTTGATTCTCAACTCCAATCTTTATGAAACTTTGCACACACCTTCTATATGCTATTGAGGACCTATTCCAATCAAATATTATGATAATTCTTGGAGCGATCTTGAGCAATTGCCAATTGATTAACGAAGGTCTAAGCAGGGCAAGAACGAAAACTTGATCCTAAAGCTTGTTCGTGAGAGATTGATGATCAAGATGATGCTAGATAGATTCACACATATCACAGCAAGCTAATTCACGTGAAAGAATCAATCACAAACTCGCGGATCAAAGAAAGCCCTAAAAACACGAAATTGAAAGCAAGAACGAAAAGAGACTTATCTCAAGCAAACCTTGCATAGATTGATTTCGTGATTGATCTTTGGATTACATCCACACCATCATGGATCGATGGACAATCAAAGATCATGAAATTCACCACAAACCATCAAGAGCCCTAGCCTCCACCTCAACTCCCCTAAAGACAATTAGGGTTTTGAAACATAAAAAGGCGAGAGAGAAAAGAGCTGGATGGTGCAGCCACTACCTCCCCCTATTTATAGTGGAGGCCTAGACTCCTAGGGTTTGACTCCATTGGGCTCCCGTTAAGGCCCACTAACAAACGGGTCACACACGCACGCTTCGCAAAGCGCCGTCTTTAACCTTTTGACCTAAACCGCTTCACCATACGTCATGGATTTGCCAATAGGTCACCCTTGTCCATCTTGTGTCACGCTTGAGTCGTTGACCTCACCCGGCATCGTCGATCGTTCTGGACCTCAACTCTCCAAGTCTAGTCCCGATCCTCCTCGCCATTGACCGTCGTTGACCACCAAGCTACCTGCACAACCATAGACAAGCAAACATGTATTCGGGAACAAGTTCTTCACAACTTGACCCATGTTAGTCAAAACATGCATCATGCAAATCATATGCCATGAAACCAATGACTTTGACCTAACAAAACAACATCGCCACGAAGTTGGTGGCGTTCAAGTAAAGCGGTCCGACCGCTCCATATGAGCGGTCGATCGCCTCTAACGGTCGGACCGCTCCCTGTGAGCGGTCGGACCGCCTTGGGACTTAGCCGAATTTCAACCCCGAAAATCCAAACCTCTCGAAACTTTAAACCAATAGAACTTTTCTTGGAGACTCCAAAAATCATGAGACCAAGTGCATTGGGATCCCTCACTTGCCTACAACACCTATTTTTGGCCCGGCTCGTTTTGACCACTTTGGTCATCGCCGGTCCAATCCGCCCCACATGGGTCCGACCGATTTGGGATCGGACCGCCGTGCAAGGACCGGTCGACCCCTGTCGTAAAGCGTAACTTTGTCGAAAACACGTGAAACGATAAACCGTAAACGCCATTGCTAATTGTCACATCATCCTAAGATCTGGAACATATCCCCATGAAATCCACAGTCCACTACGCCATGACGAACGATAATCTCGTCAACACTTCTGCTATTGCTGCTTCTTCAACTGGTTCTGGGTATATCAATCTAATCCTTGTACTTTCTTTATCTTTACTTTATGTTATTGTTTTGAACACTGAGATAGAAATGCTAGTTTCTGTTCTGTTAGAAATTGGTATGACTATGGTGTTCATGTTTATCTGTCTTTTGCAAAAGACTAGAATATTGTTCATGATTCATCTAGTATATTTCTGGATTAAAGTAATTCAAAAAATGCTTATATGTTCAACAGTTGTAGCCTCTGATCAAGGTGCGCATGGCCAGCGAAGGACACTACAGTCCCCAGTGAGAGATCTATCACAGTAACTAGAGAATAGTGGTAGATATATTAAATTAGTTTCTTTGTAGATGAGCAACTGTCATGTAGACCTATAGCATTTATCGTCAACTTTTTTTTTGCCTAAGGGTTTAGGAAAAGATCATCATTTTATGATAAATGATTAGATGTGTTATTAGAAAACCTTAAGTTAGATAGTGAATGGTTTCATGTGGATTCGATAACCTTAGAATACTCCGGGTGAAAAGCTATAATTAACCCGTGTGCTTAAGGTTACATTTGATTGACCTATACTCCACGTATCATTGACACAAAAAAAAAACGCAAAATACTACCACACTTGTGGCCAATGATTTATTGGCCACAAAATCCTTGGCTTGCCACACTATTGGGACAAAATGTGGCAACATGTAGCAAACAACTAAACAGGTCGATGTGCGTCCGGCGCCACCGAGCCCAGCCGAGCTCCGCCACGGCTCGCTTTGCTCCTCTGCCATTGTGCTCGGTCTGCATCATGCCCCATTTCCATGGCTTCCCCAGCTCCACTGCCATGCTAAGCCTTTGCCGCATTGGGCTGGGCATCGCCATGGGCACGACAAGGGATACTAATTTTTCTTATTCAACGGAAATGAACAACACAAATAAAAGATGTTACCTGTTGTGTGTACCGATCAACTGATGCTTCCTGGCTTTCCGCTTCGAAAAAAGGAAAAAAAAATGCTTCTTGGCCTTCATGTTTTTTTGTGTGTCTCGCCTTGGACGTGCGTCTACACTCACGAGCAAAACAAACAACCATTAATTTATTGTTTTAGTAATTTTATTCATTAATATATTTCCTTAAAAAAGTACAAATCCGCTTCCTGCAAAAGTGCAAACTACTAACTCCTAACAAATCTTATTCGAAAATTCAACCCACACAAAAAAAAGAATAACATGTTCTGAGAAATTAACTGAAGAGCAGTATCAAATTTGGACCACCCGCAAGGGCCCAATGACAATAAAATACTTCCCCATGCCAGAGCTGCAAAAGATGAATAAAAGTAGCACACGTCATTCACCCTATAGAAAAGCAAAATTCTCAAAATTCTTCAGCCCACGCCGCCACACGGAGAGTAGAATATGATTCATATAGGTGCTCTTTGCAGCATACCATCGAACACCTTCTAGGCAACACATCAAGTGTTGGGCTTGTTGGGAGCATGCAAGCGCTCCGGGCGACAGCGATGATGAGCATGCCGGTGCGGGAGAGGAAGCATACAGCAAAAGTAGAGGAATAGAAACGCAAAGATACAATATTAGAATTGGACCTTTATTAGTAAAGGCTCGTTTATTTCAGAAATTCTAAAACATGTATAATTTAGTTTCTTTTGTTAATCGTGTATTTCTCTCTCAAATAAGTGGTCCATAAGACCAGTGTGGTCGGAATACTATAGTCGAAACAAGTGGGTCCATAAGACCAATGTGGTCGGAATATTATAGTCGAAACAAGTGTCCTATATGACAAGTGAGAGTTTTTCTTAAACCACCATTGGA